>JAFMSR010000011.1:6955249-7460961 GCA_022818135.1 Saxidomus purpurata | reverse complement strand
TGATATATTGTACGGTCACGTGTTGCAAATAAACGTTCACGACTTGATAAAAATATAGATATAGAATAAATTCGGATATCAATTATCCCTCGAATGTACATGGCAAAATTTACATTGGACATTCAGATTTGCTATCCCTATACTATCGTTACACCACGAAATGGACACAAAAACATAACAAAATTAATAGTGCTTATAATATATCTTTTTATGGGTTTTATTCATCAAAAGTGCAGACATGCGAACTGCCGTAAGGTTTATTTTTGACCAGTTCATTCGCATATCACTTATCCCTCGAATGTACATGGCAAAATTTACATTGGACATTCAGATGTTCGATCGCTTTATCTTCGTCATATCATCAAATAGGCTTTAAAACTTTTAAGATAGAGACAGTGATGGTTTTATTTATAAAACCAATTCATTAAGATTGCATAGAAGCGAATATTTGTTTGGTTGATTTTGACATATACATTCGAATATTCAATATCCCTCGAATTTTTATATTTTCACGCGCGCGAAGCGCGAGTTGTGAGATATATTATTTTTACTTTATATTACAAAGATGTACAAGATAGCTACATTACTGACACATACTTCACCTTACTCAGACTGATATGAGATCTATATCATCACTGATAAAATATGAAAATATTTCACTGATAGACCACAGTATTTTATTAATTAGCATACGATAAAAACAATAACAATTTGTAATTCTAGACGTCTATACAACACCCCGTCGTTTTCTTAGACTTCTACAATACAAGGCTCGGTCGTTTCTTTCATTTCATAGCCAATGTCGGTCGTTTCTTTCATTTCATAGTCAATGTCGTCGTTTCTTTCATTTCATAGTCGTTTCTTTCATTTCATAGTCAATGTCGGTCTTCTTTCATTTTATAGTCGTTTCTTTCATTTCATAGTCAATGTCGGTAGTTTCTTTCATTTCATAGTCAATATGCATATTTGTGGCTTATCGAATACGCAGGGCCATAGAAACAAAACATTAATATGTTCGCCTTGATATGTTTAAAACGTGTCATTTTTCAAATACATGTTTAATAGAACAAGGCCATTTCACAAGCGTTAATACATCTATATTTACACACAGGTGAGTGTAGCGTACTAGGGACCCAAACAGTGAATGTTAGATAAAAATAGCTTAATGACTATATATCAGTAAGAAGGTAAACAACACAGTTCGCACATAGACCCAGTTTCAGCTTCTATTACTTCAAACGAATAGTGCATATTTATCGAAACCTATTACATATATGGCCTACGTAATTATATTTTCCGTAAACGTTTACTTCAAGGTCCAAATGCAAACCGTTTTGTAACAGCGACTGGTAGTTTCCGAAATTTTTACCATTTTTGCCAACTCGAATAAATCTCCACATTTCGGGTACGTCTATTTTCCAATGCGCAACCGTCACTGTGGACATACACAAGAACAGCACAACACTGCTACTTGAGCTCAGTATTCCATAGAGGGTAACCTTGGTAAGACCTGGCCGATCGATACGGTTTGGAAACTAGTTTTTCCCATTATCAGTATGGCTGCATGTATTGTTTACAAATATATCAACGAAATAAAATGAATACTGTTTAACGGATCGTATTAAAACTGGAAAGCTTGTGGAAATATTTATCAAATCAATTTTACGAGCGTCGGTTGTGTAATATTTGGACGACACAAGGCAAAACTGTTTAAAGCTTGTTAAAAGGGAAAAATTCGGTGTTAAAAAGTGAAAAAAAATCCGTTTTGAGATTTATTCGGGTTGACGAAAAATGTAAAAAATCGGAAATTATCAGTCGCTATTTCAAAACGGTTTGCTTTTGGGCCTTGAAGTAAACTTTTACGAAATGATAAACACTTATGTTATATATGCAATAGGTTTTAATAAATATGCATTATTCTAGATGAAGTAATTAAGGCTGAAAGTGGGTCGATGTGTAAACGGTGTTGTTTACCTTCTTATTGATTATAGTAACTAGGCTATTTTGAACTAAAAATCACTGTATGGGACCCTGGTACGCTACACTCACCTGTGTATTTACACTGGAAACATATTGACTCAATATCTTTCAAGTATTGACCCGGTCGAGTATATCGTATGTTCTATAGTAAAGGTTGAGAAATAGCACAGGTAAAGGCTATAATACAAACAGTAGCACACTTTATAGTTATCAAGGAAATAATGAGTTCGGACGCTGTAAAACACCCGTATTTCCCACGGGACACTTCTATACCTCATTATAAACCTAATATCAATGGTATTGGACAACTGTTAGGGATATTCTTTGGATTAGTTGCAGTATTAATAGTTACAACCTGGATATTAACAAAGAGAAAGTCAACCGGTGTGAGGATAAAAATCTGCTGGTTTCTTTCATGCGGATTTATACATTTTATTTTGGAAGGATATTTTAGCTTGTACCATGCTACTCTCGCAGGAGAGCAGACGTACCTGGCACAGATGTGTAAGTGATGTTTAATTAAGAACATAACAGCATACTGTATTGTAGGCGTGTGAGGTAGTTTTCTCCCCTTACCCTCTGGCCTCGTATCAGTCACACATTTAAAGCCCTTCAAAACATTGCTTGAACACTGGTTGCATCATGAGGCCAAAATTCAGTAGCTTCAAAGTGACGATAAAGCAATACATGTATTGTTCACTTTCACTTTAAAAGAAAGTGTAATTGCTGTAACACCAATGAAAAAAGCTTCAGACAAAGTCAATTAATTTAGTGCATGTTGTGATTGTAAAACAAATCATTTTGCAATGATAAAAACTAGTATTCGTTTAACTATACGTCAACGTAATTCCAGTCTTATTTAAACTGTGGATATCTCTAAATTTATTTGATTTAAAACATTTTGTAAGAATTTGGAAGAAATAATGCATGCAACAGACCGACTCTACACCTTTCAAGCAATGAATATGCTGATAAAGCATGTAAAGTGTAAGAGCAGTTTTGAAACCTAGCTTACTTTTTATTTCTTTCAGGGAAAGAATATGGCAAAGGAGACAGCCGATACGTTTCGTAAGTATATGAACCGTTTTCTGCAAATGCGACAGTTACAGTTTGTCCTATGAATACGTACGTTGCTGTTGAACTGGACTAGAGTACAGTGACCCTAGGATTTCTCCCCGGGTGAAACTGCCAACAGTCCTGACGGGAGCATGTTGAAGATGCAGATACTGCAAGGGAATCCGGGTACCCGGCCCTACGGCTCTTTTGCGAATAGACCCCTTGGTTCTTTTACGTACCAGGTATATAAAACCGATACACACGAAACTAACTCTTGGTTTCAAACCAGTTCATCTTTAGATGAATGGTAAACACTGAAAAGCGTTTATGAAATTTCCAATGCCACGGTCGGGATTCGAACCGGGAACCTCCAGATTGGTAGTCCAGAGCGTTAACCCGGCCGTGCCCTCCGTATCTGTGCTAGTCCATTTACAAGGTGCAATCAGTCGAACGAAATGCATCAACATATAAAATACACCGTTTAAAGGTTATAAAAGTATCTAATTTGTTAAATTTTAAATCATTTTATTTTACAGAGGAGAGACATGTATGGTTGCAATGGAGTCCATCACGGCGTTCATCGACGGGCCGTTGTGTTTCCTGACAGCCGCTGCATTTATGTTTCCAAAATTCGGACGATATCGTTTGGTTCTGCAGTTGGCCGTTTCAATATGTCAGCTGTATGGGGACACCTTGTATTTCTCAACGGAGGTCCTGGAAGGGTTCAGGCATAGTGAAATGTGGCATCCACTTCATTTCTGGTTTTATTTCTTCTTTTTAAACTCACTTTGGATTATCATACCAAGTATTAACATTTTAGATGCTTTCCTGTCTTTAAGCCGATCTCAGGATTCCGCCGATAAACTGAACCCTCAAAAGAAACGGAGTGCAAAGAAAATAAAATGAAACAGAAAATCATTATTTAGAAATTATTTGATAAATTGAGAATGCCTTTATGCTCAGATAGCCACACTGTAATTAATACTCCATAAATACAGTATAATAAATCATTAAATATTTGCTGTTTAAACGTACAAGATGATATGTAGATTTGAAGGGATACACAAAAATAAAGGTATGATAAAACTGAAAGAAGTATGTTTTTCTTCACACGTGGGTGGGGTGATAAAATGTCCGTGAGCTGTTTTCGATAAAATTCGTCAAAGTCCCAGGATCACATTTACAAGCAGCTTTCATTTTATCAAGAAAGATGTCTTACTGACAGAAATGTCCTTTATTTGTTCCAAAAACATTCCTAACTTTGCTTTTTAAATCGATAAGTACATATTAGAAACATAACGCAGTATTTTTTTTCAATGATATTGTAAAAAATAAGAAAGGCTTTCTGGCAACTCTTTTTCTTGAAAAAAAAAAAACACAAAAAGGCACATGTCAACATTGTTTTACAGTGAACAGAACATGATTCTATCATTATCCTATAAATAAATTTACATTACTATATCCATGATTAAATTCAAAGTGATCCTTGGACTTCAAGAACGGCACACCGCTTAATATTTTTTATATACTTGTTCGTTAAGGAAGACGACTAATTCCTTACAAGTCCTTAGTAAAACGAAGACTTCAAAACGCTGACATACAACACATAAATATGGCTGGTGGTTATAATTTAAGTGAATTTTCCTAAGGCAGGCGACTATAATTAAATCAAAGTGATCAAATAAATAAATACATTAAGTGTACCAGATGTGTTTATACAGTTTTGACATATGAACGTCTGTACTGTTACTATGATATCTATCAAAGATGTGTCTTGCTCCTTTGACTATACAGCAAAGGTCTTGAAAGTACGGCCAGCTGAAAATTTGGAGAAACACGAGTCTTGCCCAAAATGCGGAGGTCACTCGCCTTTACTATGAGCCGATAGAAATCTACCAGTTACACAATGAATCGATAGAAGTCAAAGTAAAATATTTTCAAAGTTATACATCGAACTGCTGAAGGTCACTTTCAATCGGAAAACCGAATAAGAAAAACTACTACTGAAAAGAGTGAGGCAATAGCTTGTATATAAGGACTTTTAACCGCTGCTCCTTACGAAGGCCCAGTCTTTCATGGTTTTAGGAACTCGGTGCTCCCATAATTATAACACATTCTATTCAGACTTTGCACTGGATACAACGTGATCAATGTTCATATGCATAAAAGAATGTTTTCACGTCCCAAAATGATCACGTGCTGTTTCAGACCAATCAGCGGAGCACTTACTAAAGTCATACGAATATACAAGAACAAGCGGTTGTCACACCTTGGAAAGACTGCAACCTGCATTGTTATAAAAGGGGTAAAATGACATTTACAGACTACCCCGTATTAGGGGAACGACCTGCGGTGGCGGGCGACGGGCTGCGGGGTCCACAAACAGTGTCCGCTCTCTAAGTCGCACATTCACCAAACTTGGTCAAAAAAATTGTCGACTTGATAACTCGGCCAAGTTTGATAACTAGCCAATCCCCCCCCACCCCGACACTTCTGGAGAATGACCCTTGAATTATCCAAAATTGATACAATTAGCCTTCGCCGCTCTCTAAGGCAATTTCACATGTTTTATATGTTGATATCACATGTTAAGAGGGAAATGAAAGAAAGTGGTGTCTCATGTTTCATATAATGGGGCATACATGTATATGAAAGAAAGCGGTGTCACATATTTCATGTAATGGGGCATGTATGAAAGAAAGTGGTGTCACATGTTTCCTTTAATGGGGCATATATATAAGAAAGTGGTGTCACATGTTTCATGTAATGGGGCATACCGGTATATGTAAGATAGAAGTGTCACAAGTTAAACAATAAATGCAACATGTTAAGTGACCTAGGAAAAAAAGTGGTGTCACATGTTTGAGAACAGATGTCATCCTGTACTGAAATGTTCGAACGTTAAAAAATCTCTTCATTAAGACTCAAATCTGGAGAATTGTTTGTCCTTAATTTAAAAGAAGTTGAACTGAAGCTAGTCGGAAGTCAGAGAATCATTATAATAATTTTGACGGGTTTAAAACAAGTTTTTTTTAAAAAAGAAAACCAAAGCCACTTTTTGTAAACTGTGCACCTTTGTTATTCGACTATTACAAACGTCCGGTGTGGCATTAAATGTAAAACAGTACTTTCCGCACAGAATATTTGACATAGGTGACAGTTATTGCTATTCAAAATTTGCTGTTTCGTACGCAGACTTCTTTAACACACGTGCATACATTTCTGGATGAATATTGTACCACGTGTTCCCTTCGTCCTTACTTGTGATGTACGCAATGCCGTTCTGAGATATTCCGTACAGATCATTTCTGTTCATGTCACGACCCAGTATCGTCCCAACAACTGGCGAAAGTCCTGCATAAAAGATAATAATGAATCAAAAGTTAAAAGTACGGGGCGTAGATAAAAGAAACAGTTTTTGTGAATCAGAAAGCTGGAATATTAATTCAGATAAAATATATGACGATCGACTTAATTGGGTATACCCTTCCGCCCTGCTACAGATATGTGAGAATGTTGGCAGTTTCTTACGGCGTATCGGAGTCTTGTACTGGTTCTACCCAGGAACGATTGTAATGTAAACTATCCGTCTGTTTAAAATGATCAAGGTTGGAAAGGTCGGTATACAACAACAACAACAACAACAACTACTGCGACTTGCCTTTAAACAAGTTTCAAATTAATTGAGGTGAATGATAAATGAATAGGGAGCAAGAGAACTGTGATCACCTTACTTTTTACTGTTCCGTTGTTATAACTTTTTATACATGTGTCAATTTCCCACGTCTTCCTGTATTTAATAGAAAAGCGTATGGTTACCACTTTTAGATAGGTATTCCAATAAATAAACGTCCCAAGTCAATTCAAAATCGTTTGATTCATATTGAAGGAAAATCAATATAAATTCCTATGTCCCATATTTTACTTTGACTATTTGAAGCGTGACCTTGACATTTGAACTGTGCCATTGTGGTAATCCATTCAAAATCTTTCAAGGCACGAGGATGTTAATGGACAAAGTCTCAGCTGTCAATTTTTTACCTTTAATCTCTCAGTATGACATTGACATTTGAGGTACAGACCTCTGCTCGACACGCTATCCAATTGTGGTGAACAGCGTTAGGTCAATTCAAAACCCTTCAATGCATGATGAAGTTATGGCCCGGACAAGGTCTCCTGTGTCCATTTCCTATAATCTTTAAGTGTGACCTTGACCTTTGAGCTGCAGACCAGGGTCTTGTGCGCGACACACCGTCTCATTGTGGTGAACAATTATGCTAGTCTTTTTAAAATCAAATGCAAAGATACATCACAGCCCAGACAAGCTCATCCGGACGGACGGACGCAAACACGCACATACACTGAACCGCTAAAGTGACAACGATGTCGAGTCACCTGCAGCAGCATTTATTGATATGATTATTATTTTATATGAATAACCTATGTGATACATCGGTATTGGCACATTAAGGCAAGTGGCTGATTAATGGAGATAATCTTCGAACGATGTTTCACTGCATATTCTAGTAAAGCATTCAACATTTACTTTGTCAGTAAAACTATATGATAGCTGTTCTAAAAGTTGAAATAATGACATGTGTTGCTGATTAAAACTTAATTTTCGATAACGATAAAACATGATGTTTGATTCAAAGTGCCCTACCTGTTCCGTTTTGTCTTGCCGCAAATATATGAAATGTTGCTGCCACTATTTAATGAGCACGCTCTTCCGTAATCTGTGTAAATAAAAACGGTTAAACTCTTGTTAAAGCCCGCCTCCGAATATAAACGACCATGCGAATAATGACCAGCAGGGATATTACAGTGTACTATTCATCTATAGTAGAAACATCTTCGAATGAAAATTACCTGTAAACAAAGACCACATTTCTAGCTTCCCAACAGTGGTCTATGATCACAAATTTGTTTGTAGTTGTTAATTAAGAAGCCGGCCTTCAGTGCCATCAGCGCTTTGATTTTGGAGGAGGTGCCACTCTCCTAATTGCCAGAGGATTTCGATTTTGCTTGCCAAATAAATTAGGATAGATCTGCGGCAAATTCTGCCTAGACAGCTTTTCCCCTTGAAAGGGTAAATAGAGGTGGACATTGTGTAAAATGTCTTGTTTGTTATACTTGATTGTTTTTGTTGTTTGCTAGCATTTACGGATTTGATTAAAATGGAAGCAACAGCCTGTTTTATCATGTACTTCAAGCAATAGGCTACTTGTTTCACAACATGTTAGTCGTAATTACATGTATTTGCATCTCATGCAAAAACAAACCTTTCAGTGTTTTCACACAAAGCCAGGGAAGCTTACAGTCCACACAAGTTACGTTGTCGATCTTGCCTTTACAATTGTTCTCTGTGGTACATCTACACTGCGCAAACCTATCACTGAGGCATTCACAAAGTGGCTTCACTTTTGTATTTTCTGTATTGAAAAAAAAAACCATCAAGATGTTAAAAAAGATTTAAGTTAAATAAGTGCATTTAACATCAAATAGTTCGGTCTGCGGCAGCCTGCAATAAACTCAGAAAATTGACTAAGTTTATTTCAAAGTAAGCTGATTTGCAATGAAAACATTTTTAGGCATAAGCCTGTATTCGAACCTGTAAAGTAGCAACATCGCGTACAGCAGTGCAACGAGAGAGTGCCTTGGACTTTTCGACCACAGCAGCAACCCGTACAAGAGCGTTACAAAAAGATTTGATATGCATTTTAACTCTTATAACTTTTATAAAAACATTTATAGAAAAATATGAAACATTTGTACCTTTCGGTCCGGTGATATTGAACACGTTCGGAAACGTTAATATATCTATGGTGTATTCTTGGCTTCTCCAGTTATTGTACCGAGCTTCAACAATAACCGTGAACTCCTCTTCCCGTTCATAAATTATGTGAGATGTATTTAAAATCAGACTGAACTGTATGCGAACGGAGTGAATAAAGGAAATTCTCAACAACTGAAATGATAAAATGTTTATTCTTTTTCTACTGTCGTAAGAGGGTTCGCAACTTCTGTAATACGTACTTTAATAAAGGAAGCTTTGTTACAATCTAGAAAGGGACTATCTTTGTCTGTATGATCGATAGCAGTTTATGACAGTTTTTTTCTTGAGAAAAACTTAACTTCCGGAAAAACCACATAGATGTTTCCTTCTTTATTATGTTCCTTTCCGTACAATGGACCAATTTCAGCTAAGTGTGTGTGTGTGTTGTGTGTGTGCTGGGGGGGGGGGGTAATTATATCTACCGTTTGCAAAGCTTCGATTACATTGGTCACTTTTCATAAACCTATCACCTCAATGTTTGGTCTCTGACTTCTTGTACAATGGACCATACACTTTTAAGTTACAAGTGATAAAACATTCATTTATATATTAAATGGATTCATCGCCAGCATCAAAATATATTCTTAGATATACATTAATTATCTCTACGGTGTCTTAGTATTCAGTGTAGATGGCGAAGATTTAAAATCTCCCACTGATATAGTGAATATATATGTTTGTTATCTGACAACCACATGGTCAATACAATACTTTAAACAAGCCTGATACAACACTTAATTAATTAATGCTGAAATTAATCAATTATTAATGCTGAAAAACTACCTTGAATTCTATGAATGTCTCGTGTAAAAACTACCTTGAATTCTATGAATGTCTCATGTAAAAACTACCTTGAATTCTATGAATGTCTCATGTAAAAACTACCTTGAATTCTATGAATGTCTCATGTAAAAACTACCTTGAATTCTATGAATGTCTCATGTAAAAACTACCGTGAATTCTATGAATGTCTCGTGTAAAAACTACCTTGAATTCTATGAATGTCTCATGTAAAAACTACCTTGAATTCTATGAATGTCTCGTGTAAAAACTACCTTGAATTCTATGAATGTCTCATGTAAAACATTTTCCACAGGAGTGTTAGTTTTGATGACATCTTTGGTTCTCAGCATTTCAAGGCCGTGGAGAAACGGAGGAAGGTACATCAGAATTGTCACATTGTATGCTGAAGACCAGGAAACATTATTTACGTGACAAATCTTTAACTGGTACTGCACGATCGGCCTGTGAATTGTAAAATAAAACATCGCACCAAAATCGAGTGTTGGCTTTTCAGTCTTGCTTTGGATTATATTATTTGTAAAAGCCGATGACGCGCCTAGTTGTTATTATATGATAAATTTATGATTTTGAAGTCCAGGCTGCGACACTGAAAAAATGAAGCGCGAATATAATTATTTAGGCTTCATGGAACAAAAAGTGAATTTTATTGAATAATGTCGACTTTCATTTTAAAAAGAAAAGGTAAAAGTCATTCCGCAATCAAAATAACCATTTTACAAAAAATTATGTGCAGGCTTTGAAATGTTTACTTGAACCTCATCCAACTGTGCAACTGTACAAATGATTGACATGAATCTTGTTGGATACAGAACAGAACAGACATTTTATTTACAGATCAGACTTGAACATTAACAGCTCCTCGTCTTTCATATTTACATGCATGCGCTTAACAAACACAGCGAGAGTGACAAAATATTACATACATATAACATATAGCAAAAGAATTTGATCAGTATTGCTACACACAAAAAGTCATATCATATGGAAGAGAAAACAAAGTAAATCAGAGTTAAAAACAATTTAGGGCTCACATCCCTCCTCCTACCATTCCCTCCCCACAAACAAAAACAAACAATCTATGAGGCAAAATTTAACTTTTCTTTTCTTATTGCGAATGCTTTATCGCAAAAAATTGCTATTCTGTTTAACCGTTTCAAATGTGTCGTATTTAGGAGCTCTAAAAATTTAAACGCACTTGGTTTTCTGCTATAATATCTGGGTATATAATGATTTCTTAATTCAGAATAAACTGGACAAATTAATATGAAATGGTATTCGTCTTCTATATCATTTTTGTCACATAAAGTACATTTTCGTTCACTTCTATCAATGCTTCTATGTCTACCAGTTTCGATATTTAATCGATGGGATGACAATCGTATCTTAGATATAATGTTCCTAAGTTTATTATTATGCATTTTTAGTAGGTAATCTGATATTTCGAAGTTTTCTTTAAGTTCTTTAAATAGTATGATAGATGATTTAGAATTAACATCTTGTCTCCAGCTAGTTATATAAATGTCAAGTAATCTTTTTCGTAATATTGGTATAAATACTTTGTTGGATATAGTGAGGCCCATTTTACAGGTTACATGGCCGCATACTTGAAGGTATTCACCCTATAAAAATCCATGCAGAACATGAATTACTTATTTGTAATAAAGAAAGACTATCGACAAAAGTTGTTCGGATTTAGAAAAAAACTTATCAATCAGTCTCCATTTGGAAACTGTATCATCCCCGGGCTTTAATGGGTTTTCGTTGCTGTCATATATCTCCGGCCTTCTGTAAACGTCCATGTATATAACGACTCTCACTACTTTGAAATTCCGGATAGAAGGAACAAATTAAAATAGATCTAGTACCAATGGGTTTTTTGTATACGTGATTTAGTGTTTTAGAAATCAAAAGAAATAGATTGCCACAAAAAGGTTAACTTTTTTTACTATCATTACAGTATCAAAATTTGATAAAACTTACTACAAAACAACTTACATGACTTCTACGGACTCTTCTCCCATCAAATCGAGTGTTGTATTAAGTCTTGGTACACGCTCTACGTCGAAACTCCTCTTGACAATCAGGCTGCTGTTTCTGATGACAAAGAAACTGTCCCCGAGCTCTAAAACATACACCATTTGCATTTCCATGCCTTCATGAGCTCCATAAAAGTCTAAACTTTTTACCTCCGTCAGAAAGTCGAGCTCATACGAGTCGTTTCTTGAAGCAGTGTCGATATATTGAATTTCGGGAATAGAGAAAACGACTCCGTCGACTTCGGAGGTACGCGAACTGGATAGATAGACTGGGTTGGTGTCGCTGATTTGTTGAGACGTTTCCATAGACAGTCCGGTACATCCGATGAACTGAAAATCCGTCACCGTGAAATATGGTTCGTTAGCTGCGACAGGAAAGAATAAGAATGCTGGTAAAAGGAAATTTGTTGGCCCTTTCTTTCATAAATGATTGGTTCAGTAACGGGTGCGTAGTGTCCCGAGAGTTTAAAGTTGTGAAAACTTTGTAAACGAGTTAGTATAAATATATCACTGCTTAAAAAGTTCCAGCATGTTCCTTCTACGATAAATTATATTTGCTTACCGTATATGTCGTCTTCGTCCGAAGTGGTGGCCTCATTTCTTGGTACATAAACATTCAACAGTGAATGTTTCAGTGGAATTGTGGGTATACGTAAATACGTCATAATAGTTGCTGTCTCTTTCATCTCCAAATCACGTGGCTCAGCAGACGATACCATCATAATATCATCTGGAATCTCCATGAAGACATAGTCTCCAAATATGGTAGTCTGGTATACGGGATTCTGCTCTAGGAATAAAGAAATATACATGACGGGACGAAGTAGACTTCCAAGTGTTGCTGTGTCTGAAAGAAAAATATTTACGAATGTAAAACTTGGTCGTATTCGACTTAAGCCAAATGGTTGAAATACAATTCAAACAAGATAAAAACTGCATATCATTGAGAAAGTCTTATTTGAAAACGACAAAATATAGCGTTCAGGTACTAAAGTCGGTACATAACTCGGCCCTTTTCGTAGAAAACCGACATTCAAACAAAGATCGAACCTGCGACATGAAGTTCGAGTTGTCCAGAGAGTTGCTGGAGTTTCAGTTCACCAAATGTAAGAGGGATCTGTAAGTCTATTTCCGACACCGGGTGAAGATCAGATTCCTGTAAAACAGTAATTTGGGGAAAATATGACGTCATAAGCAATTAGTCAAAATCTAAGATAATCAACTGACTTTTGAACTAAAAATTAGTGAACTGCAAACTTATGCTCTTATGCAAACTTATGCTCTCTGCTAGTTTAGCATGCCTCAGTTGTTACTGTTATCAACTACCATATGGGTCAATACGAGAATACCGGAGATTAATTATATTGATCCAAGTTCTTCAATACAAACATGTCTTGGCAGCAAAAGTACCGAAAAAAAAACCTTGCCGATTTATTCCAGTTTCCAAAAATAGCGAAAACCTCATGCTACTGTTATCACCAAACAGAACAGCTCCTTACCTGAATCAATCTGATATGAGGGAAACTAGAAACATTATCAAGAAATACGGATACATAACATATACTTCCCTAAAATAAAAAGTTGGCGTTTAATACCAAAAAATGATGATTAGTACTAAATTACCTTTAATACTTCCACATCTAAGACAGGGCTGTTCATTTCAGCAGGACGGCCATCTGCGGTTTGCCACGTGAAATTGGTCTTTAGAAGGTCTGTTTTGTCCAAAACCTTGTTGTTAAAAAGAAAAACAAAAGTTTTAACGTATATCAGTTAACATGTATTCACATATTTTGATAGATCTATTTTAATGAAATATCTTACATAAAATATTTCAAAAACAAAAAAACACTATGTGCTGAAAATTGGATTGTTTTCATATTTTATACCATTCGTTAATAAAACATTTTCAAGCTGAAAAATCGTTAATACGCTCAGTTAAAAAGACTTATAACGAGTTACGCAAAAGAAAACTTCGTGTTTATTGATTTGGATACAAAATTTCTTAACACACCATCTACTGTAGCTCACTTTTTGTAAACTTGTGTCTACACATATAGACGTTACTGTCAAAATATCGTAAATTGACTGTAGTTTCTACACCACACGTGATCAAATCGTACCAATTCAAAGCTGGGTGGACTGTGTCACCTGCGACGACATAACTTACCTGAAGATTGGAACCGTTAACAAAAACCGCCATGTTATCAGCTGATGCCGAAAGGTTTAGTGTGATGCTAAACGTGTATGTAAGATTATCTCCATGCTTCACTTGAGATCGAGCTCCTGGTGTCCTCAGCAAGAAGTGACACCCATCGAAGTCTATCTGACACTGTATGGCGGAAAAAATTATTCCTGAAAATATATATTTTTTGAGAATTGAAAGAAATTATTCGGGTAAATTCAACATGTCGATCAAAGCTATGATACAATTATATGCTTACTGGTTTCTGTTGTTTTTTCGATGTGCCAATCAACAATATATAGTAAACAACGATTTCCGAATGTATCTGTTCATATTACTTTTAACACAACATGATATTAATCAAAAGAAGAAAATAGTATTAAAAGAAAAACAAATTGAAAGAATAAGTAAAAAAGAATGAAAAACAATATAGCTTTAGAAAATTCAGTTTATATATAATACATGTATCAACATACCAAAGATTGTGATCACAGACGCCAGCTGACCCATCACGCTGGTAGCAAAACACGAGCTGATGCTACTGTTTCTTGGTATATAGCATCAAATACGCGTTGCTATGCAATGAAAATGCAATAAGATTAGTAATTATTCTATCTGTTTTACAAATAAAGCCTTGCGATGACACCCGAGGGATGGGAAAGTGATTGTGTTACAAATAAAACATCCTCTAAACATGGTAATTTACTCATTTTACATTGATGACATGAACTCTTAACAAAATATCATTTCCACCTGTGCGTGTGTTTGCATTTATAGCAAATACTGTCACCCTTACTGACCTGCGAAAGCCAGAAGTTAAATTCCATAACAAAATGTATATTTTTTAAGAAATGTATTGTAAATAAACACATGAAATTATAAGTATAAAATCTTTGGAAAATAAAACAGTTTTCTACATTCAAATGAAATGATAACAGTGTCTATGACCTTAAAACAGCCCTTGTGACCTGAAACGGACTGAAACCCTAATAAGAGGCCCAAAAAGGTCCAGTATCGTTCACTGGATTGAGAAAAAAAGGCACATGGCCTTAAAGAAAATACAATTTTCTTATGGTCCTAAAAGCAAAATATTAGGCCTTCAAAAAAAATTACATGTGGCTTTAAAAAAAAAATTTGTTGGCCTTGAATAAAGGACAAATATTGGCCTGAAAAAGGAAATGTTTCAAGATGCTATAGGCCCCAAGCGTTCTCGAGTTATCGTCCGGAAACCGTTTTACAACTCCGCGTCACTGTGGCCTTGACCTTTAACCCACTAACCCCAAAATCAATAGGGATCAGCTACATGTTACAGTTTACAGGTTACATGAAACTTTCTGAACAAGTTTGATAAAAGTTGAAATGAAACTGTGACCTGAAGAGTGTTATCAAGGAAACGCTATCAGAGGGATCATTTACATGTTGCAGGGAACCTTCTGAGCAAGTTTGATGAAAGTTGAATGAAAACTGTGACCTGTAGAGCGTTATCAAGGAAACTCTAACGAAGGCCACTGTGAACTTGACCTTCGACCCACTGCCCCAAGAAACAATAGGGATCATCTACATGTTACAGGAAACCTTCTGAGCAAGTTTTATGAAAGATGAATGAAAATTGTGACATGTAGAGTGTTATCAAGGCATTGCAATCGGAGGTCACCGTTTTACAACTCCGCGTCACTGTGACACTGACGTTTGACTCACTGACCCCAAAACAATAGGGAACATCTACAAGATCAGCAAGTTTGATGAAAGTCAAATGAATATTGCGACTTGTAGAGCGTTATCAAGGAAAAGTTTACGGACAGACGGACGGCGGACAAACCACTATGGCATAAGCTCCGCTGGACTTCGTCCAGTTCAGCTAAAACACAGATACCCCTCAAAACCGGACAAAATTATTTGTCACATGAACACTGTTACTTCTGAGATATTTATAGGCAGAAAGCAAGTCAGATTTTTAATAATTGTAAAGTACAGTCTCATAAGAAAGAGGAAATCAAGTTAAGGTAGCAGGCATGTCAGTTTTTGAAATGGTTCGAGTTTTTAGAGGACGCAATTACCACAGTCACAAAGTTTAGATCACCAAAAAGTCATTTTTATAAAACACACCGGGCTGTCTATCAAGCATAATACAGTCATGTATATATATTATATATATTATGCTTGATAGTCGTTTATTATGGTTGATAGTCGGTTCGGAGTATTTCATAAAAATGACTTAATGGGGGTCAAACTCCACGTGAGTGTGATTGTGAGCTAAGTTTTAACTGAAATAATGTAGCACTCAGTGAATTTGCTGCTTTAATCTCGGAGGTCTAACAGATGTAACATGTACAGTATTGTACAAGAAAAACATTGATGCACAGCATCAAGTCGGCGCAGAAGATTGTTGATTGTTTGAAATATTAGACAATTTGACATATATTCAAGTGCGGGCCTCGTAAAATAGGCCCGCATCTGAAAAAGGCGTCGAATACACTTGGTAATTTTGTGCAGTAAACGGTTAGATCACAGTTATTAGTGATTGAAAATTCTGTTTTAACATCTTAATGTAATGGTGCAAACTCTTTCTGTTTTATTATTTATGCGTATCATAGCATATGTTAGCACTTTTTACTAGGCCCGCACCAAACCCGCAGAGGCCCGCAAAATAAACTTGTCCATTAATGGGATCGACAATATTGAATATTATCAAACATGATATTTTCATTTTCATGACGAAGAAATATTTCATAATTGTTTCAGGTGAATTCTTTGGTTAAATTTCAATAATTTTTATTCAATGAAACGACATAATAATTTTAAAAAATCGTGAAAAACAACTTGTCACTCAACTTTTGCCATAACTTTGACAACGTCAAAAATAGTCGGCGCTCCTGAGCAACGACTAATAAACAGACAAACTACGGAGTAATGTCTGCGTTAGTTCAAAAGCGACGAGAGTTCGATCCTAGTGAACAGTTTTCTTACTTAGCAAATCCACCTGACAGTTTCAATTCTTTGATTTTATAAGCAGCATAGTCTTGGAAGAACCAGTGTTAGAACCCTATCCACCGCTGTCTCAAATAAAGAGACTCCAGCGATGAGTATATATAGTTAAAAGTGGGAAACCGATTTTTACACGTGACTTCTGGATTAATCTCGAATTCTATTTTCTATTATGACTAAACACGCCGTGATAACGCATATTGAGCAAGGAGATTAGGATAGCCGATTCTTCCAAAATAAGTTTTAACCAAATTTCTTTGTAGTCAAAATCATCTATCAAATTAATAATATTGTAAGGCATGGTTTTTTTTCTACATGTAACAAGCTAAGGATTTAGATCATTGTTGCGAAAGTGGATATAAAAATGGTGGTTATTTATTCTTTAATTTATGCAACATCCTTTTTATCACAGCATTTTCATATTTGATACATTAATTTTCATTTTAGTAGGTTGGTGTCCCGGTCGTCCTGCATAAGTTTTTGTTGTATCTTTTTATAGGTATTTGTGTGTTTCTTTCTCTCTTTCTTTCTTTTTTTCTTAACTTTCCTTATTGACAATGTTGCATTAACTAAGATTCCAGATTCTTTTCGGTTGACAATTTGGTTTCACAAAGCGTTATTTTTCAGCTGTTTAACTTAAATCACTTTCTTAATATAAATTGTATTTTTCATATGTTTGGTTAGTAATGGATATTTCTATTCCTTTAATTTCTTTTTCAGATCACAACTGTTAACTTATAATTTTGACTGTTTAAAATGGCATTTTCTCGAGATCTGAATTTCTGTTCTAGCATATCTTAGCATCCTCATTTTCAGCTGATATGCCTGTTCCATCCTTACTGCAGTCAGCAGAGTATCTTGTAACACATCTTACTGGAGCACGTATAACTTAGAAGATTGATACCCGTATTGTCGAGGAATGACTACTGTCCCGCTAATATATAATGGGTACCAGATTTTCTGTATTCTTTTATATTCCGTCAGTTTTCTTTCGCTTCTTGGTCTGGTTATTAGTCGAATTATTTATTTTCTCTGTGATGACGAGATGCAATGGGAAGATGTACAAATGAGTACCAGCATTACTTTACAGAAGATTCAGTCACGTGGTGGCAGTGCTGATGCTTTTTGTAAATATTGCTTACACATACCACGAGAATTCGGATTGGTTTTATGACCTTGTTGTATCCTAAACAAAAGCTATTTGTAAAACACGATGCCCCCCTTGATTCAAAAAGTCGAACTATGCAAGTATAAGCTTTTTAAGTAAAAGTCACTGTAAAATTCGCATAAGACCTAATAACAATAAAATGAATAGGGGTCAACCACTCGAAATGATAAATCAAGTTTAAAAAAAAATCGTATATGTACATGTTACTTTTTATATGGCCATAAAAAGTGAAACGCGCCTACAAAAACCCCTTTATATGGCATTAAAAAAATCATGTGGCCTGAAAAAATTGATGGCCTTATAAAAATCTAAAATATTTGGCCTTAAAAAAATATTTAGCCTTAATATAAACATGTAGCCTGAAAAGAAGCCTTAAATAAACAATTTGGGCCAACAAAAACAATTGTTAGGCCAGAAAATTCATGAGGACTTAAAATGGCCCAGTGTCTTTGACCTACTGACCTTAAGTCCATAGGGGTCATCTATTGGTCATGGCCAACCTCAACATCATGTTTCAAGAGTCTAGTCCGACCTGTTCTAGAGTTATCGTCCGGAAACCGTTTAACTATCCCGGGTCTATGTGACATTTGACCTACTGACCTCAAAATACATAGTGGTCATCTGCTGGTCATGACCAACCTTCACATCAAGTGTCAAGATGCTAGGCCCACGCGTTCTCAGGTTATCGTCCGGAAACTATTCCGGATCACCGTAACCTTTATCATATCGGCCTCAAAATCAAAAGGAGTCCTTTGACGGTCATGACCAACCCCTACATTAAGTTTAGAGATCCTAGGCCTAAGTGTTCTCGAGTTATCGTCCCGAAACCGTTTTACTATTCCGGGTCACTGACCTCAAAATCAATAAGTCCTAGTCATGACCCACCTCCACATCAAGTTTCAAGATTCCTATGCCAACGCGTTTTCAAGTTATCGTCTGGAAACCGTTCTATAATTCCGGGTCACCGTGGCCTTGACCTTTGATTTACTGACCTCAAAAACTATAGGGATCTTTATTGGTCATGACAAACCTCCACATCAAGTTTTAAGATGCTAGGCCCGCGCGTTCTCTAGGCATCATCCGGAAACCGTTCTACAATTCCGAGTCACTGTGACCTTGGCCTTTGACTTACTGACCTCAAAATCATTAGGAGCCCTCTTGTGGTCATGACCAACCTCCTCATCTATTTCAAGATGCCTAGGCCCACTATAGTTCGAGTTATCGTCCTGAAAGCGTTCTACAATTCCGGTTCATCATAACCTTGACCTTTGACCTACTAGCCTCAAAATCATTAGAGACTCTCTGCTGATCATGTCTAACATAAACATAAAGTTTCAAGATGCTAGGCCCAATCGTTCTCGAGTTATCGTCCGGAAGCCGTTTTACCATTACGGATCACTGTAACCTTGACTCAAAAACAATGGGGGTTCCCTGTTGGTCATGATTGATCTCCACATAAAGTTTCAAGATCCTAGGCCCAAGCGTTCAGTTGGTAGACGGACGGACCTGCAAACAAGTATACCGGGGCATAATAATAGTTTCTGTCATGAGCACGCGGTTCAGATCGAAATGTCCGTCACCGAGGTTAACTGTACAATGTAATTGATACTCCATGTGGCCTTTTCCTTGGAAAACAGTGATTATCAATACATATTCGATATTTGATCAACCCAAAGGTTTCTTAAACGTTGATAACAAAAGCTCACCTCTGAACACTTCGTTCTCAGACGAGCTTGAAATGCATCATTTGCATTCATGGGCATCTTTTAATAAAGGTGTTTAGGGAGAGAGACTGAATATAACATTTTAAGCAAGATCTATACCAAATGGTAGATTTTATTCATACTTTCACACTTAACAATATAAAGAAAATGAAGGCAAACATATTTTAGAAAGATGAGGATTGTTAGACTTTTCACACTGCTTCCGTTTCATATGTTAAAGTATTTACAAAAAGTCTAGGTGTAATAAAAAAAATAGCCATTTATGTACTAAAGTGCCGTGGTGGCAACACATTCATATATGTACACCGTAATAAATAGGCATAACAAATCTATAGATTCCAGGAACAGAGCTTTTATTACACCAAATTGAAATTGATGATAACCATTTTTTGTGTGCAATTTTGATATAATTCTCTGACAGTACAAATATTGATTTGAAGGTCTTTATTCAATGTGTGTATTGCAGACTTTCGTCAGTGAATTTTTATGAATGATGTAGATCTATACAACTTTCCATATTTTGTACCATTTTGATTTTTTCTCTCACAAAAGTAAGTATTAAAAGATAAACAAAATGATTCACTAAAAAAATATTTCAAAGCTGTTCTACAGCATAGAAAAAGAAATGAAAATATAATATTAATAATATCACATAAAAAGACAAAGTACATGTAATTACTATTTACAACAAAATTATCTATGACATTTAAACAACAAGAAAAGTTTTACAAAATATTTTTAGATGTGAATACGACATCGAGATCATCAGAATTAATTCAGGATATGTTTACAGTAAATGAACACATGCTGTCTTTATTACCCAATACAAAAAAACACGAAGAACTTTTACCAGGATTGTCTCACTAACTCCAGCATTAATGTCCTTTGTTTCTTTTTATATATATACAAAATGAAAACTTTAAAATTTTATTTCTCTGAATTCAGAACAGGCTGGTATTAGTTGTAACTGGCTCAAATAATCTAATGAACGCTCCTCCTAAAATCAACCATCTACACCCCTTGCCCTAGAAGTACAGATTTAATTAACATGCAACGTTCAGAAAAATATCTGACGTGGTGCAATTTAAAAAAGGCTGTTTTTTCTGAAATGGCTCGTCATTAGTAGCTCCTTTCTCACACATTCTCTACAGACACTTTAATAATGTCCTCAATGGTGGTACTGTGTTTGGACGTCAATAACACGTTTCACTCTACAAATCATTTGCCCTCGTCTGACAAGATCAACAGAGTTAACTTGTCAGTTGCTGGAAAGCTAGACATTGTTTAGTCTGTTCATCTCATCGGCAATTATTGCACATACTTACAAAATGTATCATTGGAAAAACGTCTAAATGATTGTTTAGATAAAAATGCTATATGTTACTACAAAGATGTAACGATCAAGATGTTCATCCTGTTATCATTTATATCTTTATCATTTGTAGCACACTTTTGGCATAAACTCTTAACTGTTTCTTTTAATCCTCAGATGGATAAAAGGTTCTTTAGCTGCATTTGATTTCGTTTGGGCACTCTTTTCATTTTCCGCTGTTCGTTCCGGTATGTTATGAAAGGACACTGCTGCATTTTCATCGCCATCTTCATCTACAGTTGGTTCATCAAGCGCTTCTAGTAAAGCGTCATGATTCACGTGTAGGTCCATGTCTTCTGGGTGGTCAGCGTCGATAGTTGTTAAATTGTTAGCAACAGCTTCAATTCCTTCCACATTCTGAGCGTGTTGGTTTTGCGATGGGTTTTCGATTTCTTGTGATGACTGCTTTGTTGCTATCTCTTTTCGCATAGTCTGATCTCTATCTGATGTGCTTTCAATAAAACAACCACTGTCACTTTCATCGTTACTTTTGTCAGACCTAAAGCTACCTAACGATGGACCAGGGGAAACCCCGCTATCTGGTTGAATCTCCACTGCCTCTTTCAATTCATCCATTTTAAGATTATTTGATCCATCGTCGTTTCCTGGTTCACATTTACCTTCTGTATTTTCAGAAAACGTTTCACATCTGGTTCCACTTATCCTCTTATTTAATGTCCGGTTTTTCTCTAATGTCTCTGTCTTGTCACTTGAAAAACATGACTTATTCTCACAATTTGCATGCATTTCAGAATGCCATATATAGTCTCCTGAGCAACTGGATGATTTCTTCGTTCGATATTCTTCAGTGTCAGCATCTAGGAATTCTGAATTTTTTCTTTTCAGTGAATTTGACTTACATACGCCATCCCCTGAATTCACTATTTCGCGTGCATCAGCCCTTTGCAAGTTTGATTCGTCCATAATACCTCCAGATGCAGCGTTTTCACTAGATGCATCATTGTGCTCTGTATGGGTAACCGTTGAAGCGGAATGTGTACTCAGGTTAGTATCTTCTAAAGGCCTGTCGGTCGTTCTAACGGCACCACACTGTAACATCTCGGAATTACAGCAAGCTACTTGGCATGTGTGTTCTGTGCCGATTCTACATGCGGATGCTTCATTGCATCTACAGTCAAAATCTGTTTCCTGGTTGTTATCCACCCGCAACCTTTTTAAAATGTCCGAATGGAAACCACAATCCTTCATCGCTTCCGCTATTACTTCTCTTACTTCTGTGTACAGCGACGGCTTTAACTTCACACATTCAAAGAGCTCTTTCCAAATAGCTTCTGATTCAGCTCGCTTAGCGAGAATGATTTTATTGTAAAGTTTCTTCATGTTGCAACTTCTACAACGCAAGAGATAATCGGCAACCAGATGTATATCAACTCTATCAATAAGAATACACCTCAAACACTGTAAAACCATTGCACTGGTTGAAGATTTCATGTCAGCTTTGAACTGCAGACTGACATTTTCGAACAATTCATTGCTTACATACCTTAGTGCCCAGACAAATGTCAAAAGCGTTTTCAAGTCACGATCCAGCATCATCGAGAAGAGAAGTCGTGTGACAGCTACAGGATCTTCCTGTTTTCCTTTCAAATACGAGCTCTCTGTCTGGTTTATACAGCCTCTCCTTTCGAGAAATGATAAAAGAGCCACACCAATGCTGTTGACTAAAACTGCATCTATAATTTCTTTACAGTGGTCGTATAGGGCTTGAACTAAGCAGTCTCGCTGTCTTAACTCATCTGAAATAGTTAAGAATAAAATTGTACAGCAATGGATACGACTGTCAGTCTAAAAAAATTACAACCCGCCTTTGTTAAATTTGCTCATAAAGTATGTTTGTGTCTTTATTCATAGACACATTTTATGCAGTTTTTATAATAAGTTTAAGCTTTCCTGAATTTAGCCTCATGCGCTAAGCGACGAATGCTGAATGAAGTTTCAAAAACTAATTTCTACCTTTGCGAGTTAGATCCCCTCAAGAAGCCGTATAGTGTGTGCATGGCAGTCTTCTGTATTCTTTGATTCTACATACAGACGTAGGGAGCCTGAGTTAGGTTTACATTTAGTAACTTACAGAACAACTGCTTTCATTCAAGTGACGGCCTGACTATTTAAGATAAACAACTTTAGACAAAAAGAAAGAAATCACGATCAACAAATTAACGTACCCGCAAACGATGATATCTCATTCAAGAATTCATGGAGTATTTTGTCAACCTCTTCGTTATCAACATAGGAGAATGCATCATGAAAGAACGCGTCAATGTAACTCCAAATGCCATTCGTCATTTCTACCCTCACTGGTGCCTCCCAACATCTTGCTACGTAGTCTGAAATTGTGCCAGTAACAGAAGGCGGCGCATTGTTCAAAACAAGCAACTCCTCTGATCCCGGTTCTGGAATGCAATCGTTAGGTATGATTTCAAAGCTTCCTAGCGAACAATTTCCACTTGAACCAGATGTCGAAGCTGAATCATTGTCTGGTCTTTCGATTGTTTCTGGCTCTACAGCTCGACTTCTATCAGATGCCTGCTCACTGCCATCTGTTCGGAATCTGAAATAGATTATACAAGCAATGCAGCTTTAAAGGACTTGTCATCTGAAGCATTCAGCTATGTGCATTCCCAACGATTGAAACTAATTCATTCCTGTGCTGTATTACTTTACATTTTCAATAACCGAAAAACATATTTTTTTAAGTTTCAATACATTATAGTTTAAAATGAATAATTGAGAGAAACACATGAAACAGTACTACCCTTTATTATACACTTTCATATTGCCCCGTTCACTTTGTCTTAGAGAGTTCGTTCAGTATTCTACGGTTCTGCACGTTGGCAAGGAACAATACTGAACGTTGGAAAGGAAGGGCGGTCCTAGCGATCAGCTGTATGGACTATTTTATTTGTTTGCAAACACCGTCTTAATGAGGTTTATATGTGGAAGTTTGACAGTTTCTTGCAATTATATAAACTATGGTCTTAAAGCATACAAGTTCAATAACCTATAATATACAATATTTGCACTGATATGAAGTTTCCTGCCGTTTACTAACTAATCTAGTAAATGCTGAATTGCGAACAGGGAGAACTAAAAAAATATATAATTATTTAATCTTCTGAGAGCACACCGCATTAATGTTTGGCCGAGAATCATTTTTGAGCACAAAGAACTAAATGTTTCACCGCGAATTCACATATATGCAATGAAATACTCCTGGATTTCTGTAACAGCTTACCACGAAATAACAAAAGGAACATTAAAAAAAGATATAATTAAAGCATGAAGGACGAAAGGAGTACTTTTTCTGCGTAACAGTATTTTCTTCTTCTCAAGACTGTGTAGTACAATGATGGTATAACCTGGCGATTAATCTACCGAGTTAAATACAAAGTTAAACAACTGATAACACACTAAATAAGGCGTTAGCCGTGGTGTTACTTCCCTTTGACAACTTGAAAAGTCATAAAATTATCACGGCGTCATGCAAGTTTCTTTACAACTAACAAGATGCGGGTATTAAAAAAATACAAACTGTTGTAAGACATTCAGAAACAGATATATCATAATGTCATGGCTACAATGATCAAAATGCCTTCCTATATATATATATCTATCTTAGACCTTCTTTGTCTAACATTCACATATAATTTATGTTTATACTGATATATTATCTAAATGAACACAAATATGTAAATCTATAAAAATACATCAATTACCTCTGGTGAATATTGACAGCCATCCATTTTTCACACTTAACGTCTTGTCTCCAACTCTCTTTGTTTACCGATCACCATATAGATCCTTTGGTTTTTCCAAAATTCCTAAAACTAGGTTAATAATGTGTCGTTGAATTGTGTCTCTGATAATCTCTTAAATGGCAAATCTTTCTGCATGTGAAGTTCTTATAATTTACAGATCCAGTGGCAAATATGCTTACTATAACTCTCCAGAATGAACCTTAGATTCTGATAAATCATTAAATACTATAATTTTCTTTTTCACGCAAATAAGGTCAATTTCTAGAACACAAGTTAACTAAAATACAATGTAGTAGGGCGTTCGGAATTTCCGTTGAAATAACCTAGCTATGCTGGTACTTCCTGCAGAGGTGCAATACAGAGAAAAACGGTGTTTAGACATCTTTAATTATATGAAATATTTTAGATCTTATTAAAATCTAAGCTCGCTATTCGGATGCCATTGTTGACGAAATGAGAAGAGAGAGAGCATCCTTTTTCTGTTTAAAACGGCAGTAAGGGCTCTGTGGTAGGTCAATAGGCTGGTCCTGGATGTAATCATTTTAAAAATTAACTGATTCAAAGTGCTACAAAAAACTGTTGGTGCAGGTTGCTAGCGTTTGCGCTGATAATAAAACTAATACATAAACCGCATCAAGTTCTGAAACAAATACAGTAAAACTTCATTAACTCGAGCATCGATAACTCGAGAACCCCGGATAACTCGAGGATTCCTGCCGGTCCCGGCAATTTTACCTATATGTTAACTAGAAAATACTATGGATAACTCGAGCATCGATAACTCGAGAATTCATTTTTTAAAACACCCCGATATTATGCTTGTCCGTGGTGCTTTTGAAACAACTTTGTTTCAGAACTTCAGAATAACTGTATTGTTTCCTTGATAGTTTGAATATGTATGCACAAGTCACGTTGTGATAGTAGATTTGCAGAGGCGGAACACAGGAGAGGGGTCCACACTTAATGTGACCGTGAGCATAGGTGCCTAGTTTGTTTCACTATCAAAGTAAGTTAGGGTTAGTGTAGGGTAATTGTAAGCTGTGTAGGGATTATATTCGGGTACCTGTGTTCAATAATTGAAATCTTAAACGCACAGTTCACTTTGTTTAATTCACTGAGAAGTTGTGGATCAACTACAGTATCATACATTGCATATATCGTAACAAACATTAAATATGTACATGTATATAGTTTAATTCAATATTTTCAACAGAATCTTTAAACTTTGTACAAGCAAACTTTATGAGCTTTTAAATTCCATTGGTAATCTATCTATGCACCCCAAAGGTAAGCAGAGATGTTCTGCACTAAGTAACTGAAAAAACACATCACAATTGTGACAATAATTAGAAAGTTTACAACTTCGCTACTTGTAACATTTGTATTAGAACAGTCTGCACGAGCTTCTGTCAGCGAGTCCTGTCGAGAATTTGATCTATTTTGGCAAATTTTCTCTAACTGGTTGCTTGGTTCTATAAAGTCATTAGTAATCGTTTCCCGCTCAACCTCCTTAACAGAGCTGTCAAAGAATTGCTCTGACTGGCATGATGAAAAACCATCGTCACTGTCATTTACATTAGAATAGTGTGCACGAGCTTCTGTCGGCGAGTCCTGAAGAGAAATCGATATATTCTGGCAAATTTTCTCATGCTGGTGGCTTGGTTCTATAAAATCAGTAGTTATCGTTTCCCGCTCGACCTCTTTATCAGAGTTGTCAAATGATTGCTCTGACTGGCACGATGAAAATCCATCGTCACTATTGATTTCATGTTCCGGAAGGCCTATTTTCAATAATTCCATCTCATGTTCACTTCTGCCGTGTTCATTCTCACTTTCCGGGACATCAGTCTTCATCTCCTGAAGATGATGCTTGTCTGCATCAAGACTGTCATAGCAGTTCGTTCCGTCTGACCATCGTGTTGCTTCCTCTTGTTCCTCTCTAGACACGACTTCCTTTAATAGAGTCATTTGATTGTCATGGACTTCACTGGTTTGTTGTTCGCCGCCGTTGCCGTTTGAAGTAGATTTTTCTCCTCGCAACTGACGCGTCTTCAGTGTTTCAATCTTAGGTTCCTGTTTACGTAGGTCGGTCTTCAACAGCATTTGATGTACATGCGTATTAGAATCCGATGGCCGATCGTTTATAGTGTGATGTTGTTGTCTGTTCCAATCAAGACATTTGACCTCAGTGGCTTCCTCGTATACTCTTTCTACCATTTTTGGACGATCTTCGTTCAAAGATACAATGACGAAATCGCGTACTGGATTACCATCATGTTCTACATGAACACTACTCCTCTCTTGCAAGCCTCTTGGTCTGTCATTTCGTCTGTTATTGTTCATTGAACGTTGTTCTTGCAAATTCTGGGAATACTGGACATCTATTGAACTGGAACAATGCTCCATTTCACTGCATCTGCAGGCAAAACTGTTTCTTTGCCATTGTTTGTCTTCATTCAGCATTTTCACAATATCAGAATGAAACCCGCAGCTTGAAAGCGCTTTAGTTATTATGAGCGATGTGTGTACATGGCCATCACCTGCATCAACTAAGTTGATCAGTTCTCGCCAGAAATTTGTATTGGGACCGACGCAATCTGACTGACTCACTTTGACGTAAAACATTAGCCACTGATCATTATCACATAGTAGATCATCTATAAAAAGGAACATGTCCACTCTGTTTACAAGATGACACAATGTACATTTTGGAGATTTTCTGTAATTCATTTGCACATTCTGATCAAATTGAAGTAAAACTTTATCAACAACATGCTCATTGTAATACAGCAAACTTTTCAGAAATACAAGAAGTGTTCTGTAGTCGCGAAGAAGTATTAACGATAGGAGCCTTCGCGTTCGCTTCATCGGACCTATTCTGTCTGCGTCTATGTGGACTCTGTCCTCGTCAGTGACGCACTTTTCAGAAATTAATAAATCCAATTCGTTTCCATCCAGTGATGTGGTTTCTGTGATGTACTTGCACAAATTCGTGATGGATCTTATCAGACAATCTCTTAGCTCCATCTCCTCTGGAAAGTAAATTTTAGGCTCAGTTTAAAATGCATGTAGCAGTTATGATTAATGTTCATGCAAACACGGCATTTTTGTTTAATTAGATTCTTTAAATTATATACCGTACATGTTCAGCTAAACTAAACGGTTGATAATGACTAATGACAAGACTACCTGATAATGATCTTGGTTTGTGCATCAATTGTTCAATCCAACTGTTGTAGTCTTCCCGACGCTCTGAACTCAGATTATTCCTTACATATGTCAAGCGATTGGACGGTACAGGTTGACTATTCGCCAGCCTAAACATCGATGCATAGTCAGATAAAATGCTCGCATTTCCAAGGGGTGCAGATGTTCTGGCAAAGTCTGCACATACCAAGTCGTTCGGACTGTTTCTCGTCTTTTTCTCCATTGTCTGACCAGGTTATCCTTCAACTTCTTCTGCCTTATATACGCCAACTATTCGTGTCAATTCGTCATCAGCCTTGAAAAATGTGAACAATTTTAAATTATAAATAGGCATATACATGTACTATGTGATTCCATCGGACATATGTACCTTCTTTTATTACTTTGGATCCCATCACATTCGCCCCCTTTAAATAGGTTATATACTAGTATTTGATAAAAGTAAATACTGAATACATATTACAAACCTTCGTTACTATTTACAAGTACTTTAAAAAAAATCAATTTATGATCGTCCGTAGTCACTACATACTATCATTGTGTTTATTCAACTATCGATTACCTCCTAGTTCCTCTGGATGTTTGCCAAAGATATAATTATCGCTACTAAATATCTCGTTTAGTTCATGGATTCTAAACGAATTAAGTGAACACCACCAGAAAGAGACATGAAACATCCTCTTTTCATGCAAAGTATGAAATCGTTTAATTTCGTGAGATCCCCATCCCGTCTCTTATAAGGGGAACTAACTGTTTTAGGTGTTTGAACATCTTACCGACTGAATCGTGACCCGGCAAACACTAAAACATCTTTAAAATATAAAAAAGCACAATGGAGCACACATATTTATATCACATGTAAAATGGTAAGATTTTGAAAATAATATTTTATATATAAAATGTACCTCTTTGTTGACTGATGATACGGGTAGGATATCGAAAGTGGAAAACCGATTTGCACACGTGATTTATGATGACATCATTCCGGAATCCCAGTAGCAAAGACAAGATTTTACGAAAATAAAATGTGTTTGCAGTTATAGGCAGAGCATTTGAATAAAATATAAAGAATTTCTGTCTTCTCATTACTTTTATTTTTGTAGACGCCTCTAGATGCTACGGGCGAAAGACGGGTAATGCACTTTAGGAGGCACAGAACAGTTCCCGCCTTTAGTTTCGAAGTCGCCCCCTGTCATATTGCAAGACTGCTGACATATTTGAATAAACAAGTAGTTGTTTGGTCTATATATCTGACATGTGGATGTTGAGAACTTGGGAGTGAACGTTTAGGGAAAAAATCTGTGTGGTATTTCTTGAACTCAAGCAGGTATGATGGAAATACGACACTGCTGACAATCTACCTTTGTCTGGCAAACTTTGCCAAAAAGGATTGAGTTAGAGTAGCACCAGGTTTACTGGTTACCTTAAGAAGCAGAAGATGTAAAAAAGCAAGAACAGCTGTGCTTATGGTACTGCTTTTCCCCGAAAATGTCATTGTGACCTGCCAAACTTGGTAAAATGGCTCGGATTTTCATTTGATTTCACAGTGCAGAATAAAAGTTGAGACATCCAAATGCATATTTTTTATGTTACAGCTAATTAGATCTATATAACTATTTCACTGATTCGTATTTTTCAGGTCTGTGAGTCGGTATTAGAAATTCAAGTGGAAACTTGGAAATGGTGTGTCCGAGACGGAAAAAAATTGCGTTGTGCCCTCTGAAGCCACGACTATGTTTATATTCTTAATTTCGGCAATTCGGGATTTATACATGTACATAGTTCGGCTATTACTGCACTGAACAACTTTAAAAACGCAACCATTTAATAAGTCAGTAGATTTTGAGCAGTGAATTTATCTCATCATATTCAAAATTGTTTACTTTTACAAATGAAAGAATGTTTTACCGGGTATTTTGTTATGAGCTTATTCATTAAAACTAAGTTTAAATTTTGTAATAAACTTGTTGAATAAAAGCAAAGAATGGCAAAAAATGGTGTTCTTGAATTTTCGAAATTACACTTGCAGTTTCGTCTTCCGACAAAATATCGGTCAAATCCCTGATTGCGCTTTTAAAAAATGTATAAATGTATATAATTGTATAGTAGTGTTCGTTGGCTGATAGATTTCAGTGGACGGAAAAATATTCAAACCCGGGACAGTTTATAAATAAATATAATATTATCGTATATAAAATAAAGCAGGAATCTGTCCAATTGAGTACTATATGGCATAAAAATTGGTGTGCTGTTAATTTACAATTGAATTCAAAACTAACTTGAGTAACACATATGACTACATCTATAAACTGTTTGAAGGAATTTTTATTGAAAACAAAAAATGTGTTTTTGCCTTAAGATTCTCTTCAAGAAATTACACAAACAACACAGTCAATTTAGTACAGAATAAATGTAACAATTAATATTCAATCAATATTAATGAGATTAAAACATTTCTCTATATTTTCAATATACTGTTCTCTGATCAACATATCACAGCACACAGAGAGTCTTATTTTGAAACATTTAAGTTTTCTATTGAACCGCAATTTGAAATGTATAAAACAAACTCGTGTGTTTTCGTCTACCAACGCTAATCATGAATCCCTATGAGATAACATAATAGAAAGTACTGATTTTCGTGAATTAATAATTAATTAATTAAAAGTAATGAAGCACTATATTCTTATTGACAGTTACAAAATGGTTATCAGAGTACCACATGTTTTGTTTGCTCAATCCATCCAAAGACCTATAAACTATTAGTATAGGTCTTTGATCCATCTAATTACACATCTGACTTGATGTGTGACTTCCAATTAAACGTTGATCATGGAGTCATTGTGGAAAATGTCTGTGCATCTTTTTCGATCACGCCCATATTTTGTTCTGGGGACGATGCCAAATTCTCAGAAATCATTTCCTCCATGTCATTTTCATTTGAATCTAAATTTAATGGCACCAGACCTAAATCGCCAGTTTGAAACTGATCAGCTGCATGCACATTTTCCTGCGTTTCTCCGGTGGTTCAATCTACGTCCCGAGATGCCCCTGCTGAGTTTTGGTCCCTTCCAGTCTCAAACGTAACTGGTTTGCTACCAGAAGCTATTTCTTTTGGCACAGTTTCTTCGTCATCTACACTATTTGAATCAATAGTTGTCTGTTCGAACACTCCACTGTCTTTAGAGCAAATACTCTGCATAGAAAATAAAGAAAATAAACGATCATGTTCATTTTCTTGTCCGGCAATCCACATTTGCTGATAAAACTTTAACCTTTCAATAGTATAATTATAGCACCCATAGTTGACCGTGACCTTAAAATTGAAGGTCAGGGGCCCCAACCCGCATATATAGTTTGCATGTATGCTGTACTGACCTTATGTCAAGTTATAATTTTGGAGTTGTAACTGTATACATAACAAGAAAACGAAGATTGATATAATGCAATGCTTGAGGCAACGACACCGACGCCGGTCTTCCTTATTCTTCGAAAAGTCGAATTAAAAAACTGTTTCCACTTGAGAAGGCTTTGAGCTAGAATTCTCAAACTTTGTATGGACATTGGTCATGGACAGTAAACGAACCCTTTCAATTTACGGCCACTGGTCAAAGGTCAAGGTTACAGTGACCTTTCTTTAAAAACCGTTGCTGCTCAATAACTCGACAATGTTTCGTCATGAAAGTATTCAAACTTCCTAGAATTATAGTTTATGAACAGTAACAGAGTAAGTGATCCCTATTGATTTTGGTGCCACGGGGTCAAGTGAAAGTGGGTTTAAAAAATGGTTAGCTTAATTTAACAACCTTTTGACCTAATATCTTCAAACTTGCTAGGATTATCGTTTATGAGAATTTGCTGACTTCTATTGACTTCCGGTCACTATTAGTGATCAGCAATTTCTAGCATTGTAGTGATTTGGTAGATGGGTGTTATTGGGGACATACACGCCTGTCTGTCTGTCCGTCATTTCGATCTGTCTGTATTTCCTTAAGAATACCAGATCATATTGATTCTTAATGTAAATCAATAATAATAAAACAACTATACCTATAGATGCCATCAGCCCCCAGTGAGGATCGAACTCACGACCTCTGGTTAACAAGACCAGTGCTTTAAAAATAAGTTGAAAATGGAGAGAAAAAAATGCCCGTCCCCTAAAAAGGAAGAAATAAGGGGTGTGTGGTTTTTTTATCATGCAACTAGCATTAAATCTGACCGATAACACCCGTCCGATATTTTAAAATGATATCACGTCACTGACGTGATAACACTTTATAACCACGCCCACATGCCGTACTACTTCCAGTTCAACAAGCAAGACTCCTCAAGTGCAATCACAGAGAAAAAGTAATCAAAACATTTCATTTATCCTATCATTTTTGTATTTTTGTTGATAAATCATTGTTAATGAATTGCATAAAAATACAGCCCAAATAGATAAATTGAATGATTTAAAACGAACAGCAAGGCACCATAAAAATTGAAAATTCCCTGTAGAATTTTTATTTTTGAAATAAACATAGGGTTGTTGGTATTCATTTTCTTAGTTAGATCATTTGCTATCCATCTACAGCAATTTTGAGGCAAAATTTGAGAAAAAGTTTATTTTCATTTTTTTTTTATCACTATCCAATTTTTACAGTAAGTTCTTAATGCGTGGTTGAAATGGCCTGAAACCTATCAGCTACCTATCAAAAGTTGAAAACTGTCTTTGAACCGCTCACTTTTCACTCATCAACTCTCAAGTTCCTCGTTTGTTTACAATTAGAATACCCCAATGGTGTTGAGCCCACGCCGCCATTTTTGAAATGTCAGTGTTTTACTTGGAAATTCTTGCGTGTGTCTATGCAAATATTTTGTTTGCAAAACAATACCATTTATAAATAGGCTCATGAAGGTAATTATAAAGCTAATATTTATGTCGTTTTTATATTTTTTGTCCTTTGAAATGTAGAACTATTTTTCGAGGCACATGTAGTAATTTGAAATCATTTTCTTTTATAAATACCGTATGTATTCTATTTCAGGCCCCTAAAAGTGTCAAAAGTATACAATATGAAGATTTGCATGATAAATAGAATATTAGTCAACTGCCTTTTGACAACATGTGATATCAGGTTCGGCAGATACGGTCGGAAAAGGCTCGGCAGAGCCTCGCCTTTTCCGACCGCATCTACCTCACCTGATATCACATGTTATCAAAAGACAGTAGCCTAAAGTGAATCTAATATGTTCATGACTTGTGGATAAGGCCGAGTTTTTTGGACGTATCTCAACCCTCGGGTGGGATTTCCTTATCCACAACTCAATGGACATGGTAGATTTATTTTCTCACCGTTTAAATCGCATTTTCACACAAGTAACAAGAAATTAGTGCAAATACAGGATGGGGATGAAAAAATGAAAATCAACTTTTTCTCGAATTTTACTTCAAAACTGCTATAGATGGATAGAAAATGATCTAACTAAGAAAATGAATACCAACAACCATATGTTTATTTCAAAAATAACAATTTTACAGCCATTTTTCGATTTTTATGTCTGCTTACAATTAACGTAAAAATAGTCCGGCAGCGATGTGAGATAAGCGATGTGAGATAAGTTTATCTCACATGGGTAAATGCGCGGAAATATGTATCCCATAGGTGAGAAAATATTCTCTACTGTATAGCTCACCTGGCACATAGTGCCAGAGTGAGCTATTAGGACCGCTCTCCGTCCACCATTTACTTCAAACGACATCTCCTCTAAAACCATTGAGCCAATGTTGATGAAACTTTGCATGTTTGTTCCTTGCATGAAGCTCTGTCAAAGTTGTTCAAAGAATTCCATTCCATGCAGAACTCTGGTTGCTATGGCAACAAATAGGAAAAACTTTTAAAATCTTCTTCTCTGAAACCACAAGGCCTAGAGCTTAGATATTTGGCATGTAGCATTGTCTAGGGGACCTCTACCAAGATTCTTTAATTATTACCCCCACGTCAAAATTGACCCCGCGCGGTTGGTCACTTAATTAGTTTTGCATAGGCTTTATATAGGAAAACTTTAAAATCTTCTTCTCTGAAACCACAAGACCTATACTGAGCTTAGATATTTGGCACTGTAGCATTTTCTAGTGGACCTGTACCAATACATTCTCGTACGTCCAGAGCATTCGTTACATAATTTCATGTTGTGAATCAGGGGTTTGTCTGAAAGGTTGGCAAACTACTGATGTATGAGGATGGTACCATTATTGTTCAACTTGCATTTGACCCCGGGTCAATATAGTTTTACCTAGGCTTATATAGGAAATTTAAAAAAAAAAATTTTCTCTGAAACCACAAGGCCTAGAGTTTAGATATTTGGCATGTAGCATTGTCTAGTGGACCTCTACAATGATTGTTCAAATTATGACCCCGGATCAATATTGATCCCACATGGGGGGCTCACTTAGTTTTACATAGGCGTATATAGGAAAAACTTTAAAAAACCACAAGGCCTAGAGCTTAGATACTTGACATGTAGCATTGCCTAGTAGACCTCTTCAAAGTGTGTGTTCGAATTATGCCCCTGGGCACTTGTTTTACAAAGACGTATTTAGGAAAACCTATTTGGTAAATGGATCTAAAATTGTCTAGTGGTCTTCCATCAGGCAAGTGGCCTTGTACCAAGGTGAGCGATATAGGGCCATCTTGGCTCTCTTGTTTATGGGATATTCAATTTTTGGTTCTGTGGTTTTCAATGGACACTGAAACCACGATATACAAGTAATGTAGGAGTGTTAATGAAATCATCTAGCCTGGTGGCAAGGCTACCAATTTATAGATATCTTATCATACAAAAATGATCATATTGTGTTGCTGTAGAATAAACAAAGCAGTAAGTCAACGTGTACGACACTAAAAATGGGCAAAAGGAGAAAAATGAATTTCGTTTAGCCCCCAGTGAGGATCGAACTCACGACCCCTGGTTTACAAGACCAGTGCTCTAACCACTGAGCTATGGAGGCTACGTGCTTGTGCTAAGTTAAAAGTTAAAATTATCGCATAAAGTATGACGCATTGGAATGACGAAATTCCATTGGCTGCGAAAATACCGTCACAGTTGACTGAATGTTTCGTAATGGCAGCGCCCAGGTGAAATAATTACAGGTGTATAAGAAATTGACACTGAACGCCTCTCTCGCTCTCATTCAGTACTCATTTTTGGATAATTGTCTGTCTCTTAATCAACTTTAACATAGTGACACAAAAAGAACGACCTAGACTTTTGATTTTTTGTAATATCACGAAGAGTTCTGAATAAAGTTTGACATTTGTTTACATTTTTCACACAAAATTTCAAAAACAAGGAAGTGTCGAAGTTCAGCATACTTGCCAGAACTGCAGTAGGTTCTAGAAATGTTGTGTCGGTAAATATCAGGTTAAACTTGAGCTTGACAATGCCATCGAAGAAGGAACGGCTTGAAATTCTGGCACGGGTGTGGAGTACACCCACACCATTTGACATAGATTTCTTTGACAAGGGAAATGAAGTTGTGATCGTTTCTTCGTACAGAGATATAGTGCCATGGTGGATGAATATTTTCAAAGTAATGTATCCAAATGATACATTTAGGGAGAAAGAAGAGATCATTAAAATTAGTGTCGGGCCGAAAGTCACATTAAAACTGAACAAGCGATCAGGGACAATGAAAGTATGTGGAAAGGAACATTTGCTGTGGATGACGGATGAGTTTCCAAATGTTCTAGAGACAGGGAATGATGAAGTAGAAGAACTTGCCGATGCTTCAGACACGTCAGTGACACGATATTTGCAGTTGGATAAGAATGTTGAAGAGGTATAAATTAAAATCTAAATAGTCAAAATAAGGATTTGAGCATGCCTACAAATTGGTATAACAACAGCCTTCCAATGCAAATTTTCTGAGCCTTGATTTTATGGTGCCCAGTTCTATGGTTCAAGACTCAAAGTCTGCCTACATGCCTGTTAAGTGGTATGGAGTATCTGAAGCCTTAATTTTATGGTACAATTAGTTTGTAAAGAGCTATAGTTGTGATACTGTTCTCAGTTGCAACCAAAATTCTTACAACTAAACATAGGATAGATTAATCAGCCTCAATCCCATGGAATCAGCCTCAAAGAGAGAGAGGCAATGTGTTGTCTTGCATTAGGACACTAGTCACACTACCACTATGGCGCCTGTTATGGATCAAACCATGGAGATGTCATTGTGAAGTGTTCATAATGCTAACATATACAGGCTGAATTAAGGGGATTGTTTTTACACACATGTATTTGCAAAACATTCAAAACAATTATCCTTTTCCACCTCCTTCATATCCTTACCATTCCAAAGTTTTGACTGTTACAGTTGAGCAACAGATCTGTTTTTACAGCATTATCAACAGTGATGAGTACTGATGACCTTCCAAATTTATTACTGATCCATTAGAAAAGCAAACAATTTTGCCTGAGAAAATTTCTATGTCTTTTTTTCAGGTACAAGACCTGATAGATATGATACCAGAGGGCGGAGGGATAATGATGCATGATTTCATCATGAAGATGTGGAAGAGTTTGATTGATGATTGGCTGGGCTGTGGGGCAACAGTGTATGTTGTCACTCCGAGAATAGACGAGGAGCGCTTGTTTCAGATGTTTCTGCTGATGATCAGGAACAAAGGAACAGGGTTTCATGTTACCTTAGTAACACCCAGCAAGTCCCAAGATGGTGTAAAGTTTATCAAAGTGTTAGGTACTGCCAGACGTATGATGAAAAAGACTCGTACTCCGAGAACTCAGAAGCGTCTTGTCTCGGACATAAAAATGCACTGGGCTATGACATATCTAAGCATGCACCATGAAAATTTCTCTACAAATTTTATTGCTGGTTTCAAGGATGAAGAAGCTGAGGTGCTCAGTACCACTGCACATTTTCACAAAGCCCATTTCCATACCAACCAAAGGGACAATGTTTGTTACAATAGAATCAGTACAGATGAACTTAGACGGAACTACCTGTTCCCTCTTGGCCTCAGTCCAGTTAACTATTGAACTAGCAGTACCATTATGTGGAGCATTATGGGCATAGAGGAGAAAATAAGTGTATATATCAAAAAAGTGCGTACTGTTAAGATTTTAACAATGACACAAACCTGTCAAAGTCTCTCTAGTGCTCAAACTCTAGCTGGTTCCTGCTGGGCCTCAGAGTCAGAGTGTAATGCTTTCTTTGAACTGATTGGAAGGAATTTATCAGTTACTGTGTGTCCATATAGCATACATGTACATGTATGGTGTTTTGGGAACTATTTTTTTAATTTATGAAGTTTTAGCAGATGTAACTTGTCGATTTTCAAACTTACACTAGACAATTTATAATGTGTCAGATTTGTGTGTATTTGATATATAGATTGGGGATAGCACATAATAGTAGCATTTAATAAGAATATCTATATAAACTGCAAAGCTAGCAATGATCCATTTTTTCCGTGAAACATCTTTCAATATAGTTCAATCTAAAACAAAAGAGGGTGTTGCCAATTTAACTTTTTTTTCGTAGCCAAATTTAGCATTGACCTAAATTGCTAGTGCTAGCCCAGAAAATGACTTTTGTGAACTCTGTGAGTATGATCGATGTTTGGAGTTTATCAAAAAATGATGTGACTATTTTTGTTGAAAGCTAAGTTAATGGTAAATGTATGAATTTTGGCCAGTAGTTATTTAATAGAAAACTTATTACTTTTAGATTTTTATGGAGTAGTCATACTTTACACATATATGTGTACTAACAAATTGTTTAATTACAACAGTACACAAGTTTAGGAGATTTATACATGCATGGAATTGTGTGACAGTGTACTGTACAATAAAGTACCAGTATATATACATGTATAATAGGTTTCATGTATTAACTTCACAATAAAAGAGATTTTTATTTTGTAATAATATTTTATTGACCAAGTCAAGAGCTCCATAGTATTTTAGAAACCAGGATTAACAATTTTCTACATTAATTTTTTATAGAGAGAAGTCGGGTTAAATGAACTGTTATCAGTTATATAACAAAAAGGCATATACATGTATGTATGGTAAAAAGGACTGTTTGGCCAGCAGCCCTCAAACTTATAATAGAACAATAATAACTTGTTTGTGTAAATTTGTAAATAAACCAAAAAAACAACAACAACAGTATGTCCAGTTTGTGGTGGCTTATGACTTTAACAGAAAGTTGTTAACATTTTATATTACTCACAGTCTCATTATTCATGCAGAATATAACTTGATTTATATACATTAAATTTTGTATTTTGAAATATGACATAAATCTAATTATGATAAAGTTTGTTATCTTTGCAAGTGTAAATACTACATAGGAGGACTGTTGATGTGTTTATTGAAAGTACTTTTATTTATGTAAAGTCATATGATGGATATCTGAGGCTCAATTTATAGACAAATTTTGTAAAAACAAAAGAATCACTGGATGTACATTGTACAATTTAACAAGAAGTGACAAGGGAAAAGTCAAACAATAACAGAATTAATAAATTTTGTGTATGTACACAACTCAAAAGTGCATTCATGAGTGCATAATGATGTGTCCGGGGTCAGCATTATAGGATGAGAATTTGGAAGAAATGATCCCCTAAAATTGTCAAACTTTTCCCTGTTAAACGCTGTCAGAGAAAGTAGGTCCAGAGTGAATCTATATGAGGAACAATAATGTTCAACTTCAAGTTGATGACTTCGTCCACAAAAAGGCAAATAGTGGGCACAAATTGACAATGCCAGTCTTGTTTACAGATATTTTATACCAGAGTCTGATACAATGTGAATGTAAATTATTCTTGTTTTTATAGTACATGTATGTTCAAGATCTATATGACATATATGCATAATAGGTTTAAATGATACAAACTCATGAGCCTGACCGTCCTAAATGTTATAATTGAGTGTGTCATGTACGTTAAAATAATCAGAGTAGTACAACTCACCAAGTATAGATCCTTAATTGAATAAATAGTTGTTTTGTAAGATGTTGTCATGAAATTTCTGTTTAAACTGATAATCTTAGAAAATGTGTAACATTATGAATTAACATTCCATATTTGATAGCATTGTTTTATAAATCAGCTCCATATACAATTGTATATATACATTCGGTTGTCCATGCATGTAATTAAAGCTGCTCGCTCTCAGATTTTGGTAAAAAAATAAAATTCTTCAAACTGTATGTTAGTAACGTATTTTAAAACATACAAGAGCTGTCAGTAGGACAGCGTGCTCGACTTTTTTAGTGCTTGCCAATAAAACAAAACTTTGACAGTTAATAGCACACAAGACTTCAACTAGGAATTTATAAGTACAAATCAAGAAGAGTTATCTTCTTTTGCTTACAGATAGGTCTTACGATGGTTCGTAAGTACTCCAACTTTCAAAGTAATATCTCTATTGGTTAAGTTAACAAGTGGAAATTTTAACTGAGTTTCTAAGTCAAAAAGGGCCATAATTCAAATAAAATCCTTGACAGAATTACCTTCTCCTCCCCATGTTTGGGAATCATGATGGTAAACAAGTATTCCAACTTTCAAATTAATATCTCAAACAGTTCAGTCAAAAAGTGGACTGGTACGAAAAACTTAACCAAGATTCTAAGTTGATAAAAGGCCTTAATTTTTAAAACAAATCCCTGACAGAGTTACCTTCTCTTGCGTACAGATGGGGGTAATGATGTGAAATAGCATTAAAAGTTTCAAAGCAATATCTCAAAGGGTTAAGGTAATAAGTGGATTTTACCCATATTCAATGTATTTTCTAAGTCAAAAAGGGGCATAATTCTGTCAAAAACCTTGACAGAGTTATGTCCTCTTGTCTGTTGATGAAGGTCGTGATGGTAAACAAGTACGGTTAGTTTCAAAGCAATACCTCCAGTGGTTTTGAAATAAAGTGAGGTGGTACGAAAAACTTAACCAAGCTCAATACACTTTCTAAGTCAAAAAAGGGCCATAATTCTGTCAAAAACCTTGACAGAGTTATGTACTCTTGTCTGTAGATGGAGGTTATGATGGTAAACAAGTATGGTAAGTTTCAAAGCCATACCTCTAATACTTTTGAAATAAAGTGGGGTGGTACGAAAAACTTAACCAAGGTGTGACGCCGACCCACCAGTAGGATAGCTCCCCTTTTCATAGAAAAGTCGAGCTAATAATGATATAAAAAGGCTCCAGTATAAATTCAGGTCACGTTTATCTCTAGATTTCGAAAAATAAGCTACCAAATTCAAAAGCGTTGCAAAGGCTTTTGAAATTTCAATATAAACGTATAGTGTAGCAGTGCCGTGACCCAACGCGCCCAACCACCTTTTCAATGATTTCTGCAAATTCCTACCTAGATTTTTGCTTATTTTTTCTTTCTAGCCTTTAGTTTTATATTTTTTAATAAGAATGTCAATTTTTTGGAAAAATATTTTTTCAACGGTAACTGAGAGCGAGCAGCTTTAAGCGCTATTTGATAAAGTACACAGAGTTTAATTTTACACAGAACATTAATAATATGAAAAACTGTGAAATGTTCTTTTAAGTGAGTCCAATGAAATATCACCATTGTCCTTACTACTGAACATTGTCAATCATGGTGTTCATTTGATAGTGAAAACTGTATGTTACACTCTGTACATGATCAGTCTTACTACTGAACATTGTCAATCATGGTGTTCATTTGATAGTGAAAACTGTATGTTACACTCTGTACATGATCAGTCTTACTACTGAACATTGTCAAACAGGGTGTTCATTTGATAGTGAAAACTGTATGTTACACTCTGTACATGATCAGTCTTACTACTGAACATTGTCAAACAGGGTGTTCATTTGATAGTGAAAACTGTATGTTACACTCTGTACATGATCAGTCTTACTACTGAACATTGTCAAACGGTGTTCATTTGATAGTGAAAACTGTATGTTACACTCTGTACATGATCAGTCTTACTACTGAACATTGTCAAACAGGGTGTTCATTTGATAGTGAAAACTGTATGTTACACTCTGTACATGATCAGTCTTACTACTGAACATTGTCAAACAGGGTGTTCATTTGATAGTGAAAACTGTATGTTACACTCTGTACATGATCAGTCTTACTACTGAACATTATCAAACAGGGTGTTCATTTGATAGTGAAAACTGTATGTTACACTCTGTACATGATCACTCTTACTACTGAACATTGTCAATCAGGGTGTTCATTTAATAGTGAAAACTGTATGTTACACTCTGTACATGATCATTGTGGATCACACTGGCAGCTGTGGGGAGTCAGGAAGTCCTTTGTGATGTCATCATGCAAATATTTTGAAAGATTTAATCACAGTGTTCAAAATGGTGTTTGGGATAAAACCATATTGTGTGTACTGCACCCATTTTACAAAAATATATCAGCAATTATTAATAAACCAATCTCTGGTAAGAAAGGATAAAGCATTCATGATCATGCATTTCTATAAGTTAATAAAGTATTTTTTTTCAGAGAGTATATCATTAACCTTAGATTTATTCTTTGTCTTTGTAAAGTTATTACTTAGTGGTCATATAATTGTTCTTCTTTAACTAAATTCCGTCTGTTTTAACAAAATTCAATGTTCTTCCTGTTGGTTTTGGAATGGTTGTACATGTATTTTAGAAATCCTATTACCTTTATTCATGTCATTGAATTATCCTAATAATTGAGTTTTTAGATAAACAATGTACAATCTTACATGACTGTGTCATAATAAACTTTCAATTCTCAAGATTGCCTTTGCTGTTTTATTTAGCAACAGAAAAAGATTGTGGTACAGAATTTACAAGTATTTCTGGCATTACCAGTAACTTAAATCATTTGGCTTTTCAGTTTGACCCTATTTATGATTTAAGGTTCATGTAAAGTGTTTGAAGGACAAAATTCATGTTTGGGACCTTTACAAACACTTTACACGAACCTTAAGATTTCTCCTATCCCAAAATACTGGCTTCAGTGCAGAAATAGAGTTGTACTTGCAGGGTGAGAAAAAGGGAGCTCATACCATAATACAAGTGGTTATGTTGATAGACATATAAGCAGAGGGATAACCAATTCACTTTCCCTCTTAATTTTTATAAACATGTATTTTTAACTTGAATGGCAAACCCATTTTACAGTGTCTGACATTTTGCTTTCGACTGTACATGATAGACTCCGATTCAACTGGTGAGCACAGTAACATGTATTTAGACTTCCCTCTAGTGATGTCTCACATCTCGTGGGATACATACTGCCTTGTGTCTGCACTTCTTCACGACTTGCTGGGTTTAAATCAAACCTGACGGGAAGTATCAGTATGAAGACTGGTTTTGCATACTATAATTTGGGAACACCAAGAAAATTTCACAAGGACCTGAAGTAGAAAAATACTGTTGCTGGATTTTGATCAAACTTGATAGGAAACATCAGGATGAAATTTAGTTGTGCATGTTATGAATTGTGGTAACTATATTATAGTCCTCAAACGGCAAAGTCACAGTGGAATGTTGATGGAAAATTTGTGTATGTGTTTCATCTCTTAAACCCCTTGTTAAATTTTGATAAAACTTACAAAATTCAAAATTAGGATGAAGTCTAGTTAACATATTCTAAGTTGGGGTCTCTAGGTAAATGCCATGGGTCCAAGGCCTATTAATAGAAAATCATTTCCACAGTTCACCACCTTAAGCATTTGCTGGATTTTGATTAAACATGATAAGAAATAAATCAGTACAAAGTGAAGTTTTGCACATTATAATTCGTGGTCGCTAGGGCAAAGATCACATGATCCTAGTTATATAAAATATTATTGTCTGCACATCATCTGATTTTGATGGGCAATGGTTAAATGAACATGCTCACAGGAAATGTGGTCCGTGCTAAAATATACTGACACCAAAAAGAAACTGTGCACTTATATTGAGCGTAACCTTTTCGTTACCGAGTTTAAACATCCACGTGCTTAAATATTTGGTAAATTAGTGCAATATATAGAAGATTATTTTGTTACTATAACCATTACTAATTATCGCAACCCTTACTCCATTTGGCGGCGTTCAAACATTTGACTTGTCTGATTTTGATGGGCAATGGTTAAATTAACATGCTCACAGGAAATCTAATCCGTGCTAAAATATACTGACACCAAAAAGAAACTGTGCACTTATATTGAGCGTAACTTTTTCAACAAAATAATCTTCTATATATTGCACTAATTTACCAAATATTTAAGCACGTGGATGTCCTTCAAACTGACCGAAGGCTATTATGCAACTTTTTGCGCGTGCAACATGTTTACAAGTACAGATTGTCACTGACCGATATCTTTACTGGCTATGAAACAATTAAATCACAGAACATTTGAATTTGACTCATTAACAAGATGCCACGGCTTCAAGGAAATGAACGAACAACTGGCATCCGGTGTCAGCGTCTCTGACGTTGCTAGGCAGTTTAACTGCCACAGAAATACCACCCTGAACCTTCGACAGCGCTGCCGTCAAAATGGAAGCGTTAGATATCATCCAAGATCCGGCAGGCCAAAGATGACAACGACACGTCAGATAGTTATTACACAAGTGCACAGTTTCTTTTTGGTGTCGGTATACCTGCGAGATTGTTTTCCTTTTCGTGAACGGACACAAGTACTTTTTAAAAAAAAAGAACGATTACATGTAGCTTCACGAAATGGTCTTTGCAACACACTCGTCGCCGGTACCTGTGATCAGATCATCAGAACTTCACGAAATGGTCTTTGCAACACACTCGTCGCCGGTACCTGTGATCACATCATCAGAACTTCACTTATATGTGTTTTAACGCAGTCCGTATCAAACATTATCCGTCGGAAAGACGAGTCGACCGGGACACGGTGTATCACTAAATGTATTTTGAATATCAGTCGCCTATAGTTTTGAAACAGCATAACCAAAAACAAGTAATTGATTCTAAAGAAAATCAGTTTGTATTATTTTTCCTTGACAGCTCCAATGAAAACTGATGTATTTTCGATCAACTGGGCCAGATGTAAAGCTTTGCAAATGCTATGTTGATTTTCAGGATTAAAAGTTCAGGGATAGTTTGATGAAAGTTTACACCACATCTTCCCATTGACATTCATCTCTTGATATTTTTTGTACTTAGAATGTATGACATTTCAGCTGAATCTACAATTTCTGTCAGATTTAATGTTCTAGCCATTTTTGTAAAGTGTATTTAACCATTTAATGATTTCTGAAAAAATGTCAGAAGTGGGCGCCATGACCTTGTGTCGTACAAATCGTGTATCAGTGACGCAAACAAGCGGACAGTTTGCAAAAACAGTAGGCCTACTAAGGTTGCCATCATCCAGCAGTTTTGTGTCGACCTTCATTATGTTTATTGCCGCTATTTTTATCTTTCGGCGTGGTCAATTTTAGATAAATGTTAATATCTCAAGCAAACAGCGTCCGGTACGACACAAACATTTGACATAATGTCGTAAGTTTACACACGTTCTATCACAAGGTTACCACCCCGATTTATTCCATACATATATAAAAGAAAGATCTGACAAGACATTCAGAGCTTCATTATATTTAGACCTACAATGCAGACAATTTTGGTATCTATCCTGTGTTTGGGGTGCGCCCTGGCAGAGACTGTAAACAGAGGTAGGTGAAGGAACAGCAATTTTAACTTACTTAATTTTGCTTTATTTTGTGTCATAATAAATTTCTTGTTATTGCGTTTATTCATTTTTTTTATAACTAAATCACATATTATGTTTCTTTCAGAGAAACGCCAGGCTTTAAATACCCAGGGTGAGTACAAGCATTTACATCACATCGTTACCGTATAATGCTGTTTAAAATTTCAACATTTAATACTTTAATTTCAACTATTCCTATAACTTGTGAGACATATCATGATTCCATTTAAAAGTGATCAGTATTGAAATTCTTATCTACTTAAAAACTTTAATGTAACTTGGAAACGTACGTCATATAACAAAGTGTCGTGCTCCTTACAGTCTTGATAAGATTAGCGGCAATGCTCTTCACATATAGCTATGGGTCCGTTCTTAGAGACTAGAGAACTGTTAGCAAAGAAAAAATGTAGAAGAGGTGTACAACTGATGACAACAATTGACTCCCGAGTGGTTATTCCATGTATTGACTCCCGAGTGCTTTTTCCATATCTTGACTCCCGAGTGGTTATTCCATGAAAAGCTAACTGGCTTCAAGGGGACAAAGTAATAAAATTTTAAACATTGCAACGTGCTAGCTATATATCATTTACATGAATGTGAACGCTATTTTATTTCTCGTTAGAACCGGTTATAGCAAATGTGTGTCTGCAAGCAGGCGGCAGGATATACTTCCCACACCCTACGGACAACACAAAGTTTTTGCAATGTGCAGATGGAGGTAGAATGTTTATAATTCAATGTCCAAAGGACGAGGTCTACGATAGAACATTGACTGCTTGTAGAAAGGTAAAACTCACACTCTGAAAATATTATGTTATTTTTACTTCTTATAATGAATACATTGACATACTGTAGTGAATGTTGTTGACGAAGACAATAGACTCTAGAAAACACAAGCAAAAGTTGTTTCTTTCCAGTTTTGTAAGACTATTAAAACAACTCGTACGTTTCAGTCGGTCGTAAAACTATTTAAATAGAAAGTGATCGAAAATTACTAAAACAACGGACTGTCGAAAGAAAATTGATTTTTTACTTTGTGTTTTGCCCTTCAAAACGAAGGTTTTTAATTTAATTGTTAAAGAAAAGAAAAAGAAACAGTTGGCAATATTTAACATAATTTACATAACTGACCGTTCAAGAGCTGTAGCTTGGACTTCTGTTAATTGTTTGTTGAACTGTTTGATGATCTTTGACTGTATCCTCGTGTTTGCTTAAGTTGATTCATTCGGCAAATCTATTGTCTTTTCATGCAAATGCTATTTAGAAAGTGTCTTGCGTGCCCTTTTATCCCAAAAATATTGTTAGTTTGTGCTCGCTGTGATTTTACAATGTGTCTTGTACTTTGTACAATGCGCCATTTTCTTCTTTGGTGCCTAAGAATCCGGAACGTTACTTTAGTTTTATTTTGCAAATCATTTTGTCTACCGTGTAAACTTTAGCTATATAGAATTCAGAAGCAAATTTTGGAATTCTGGCCATACATTTTATTTACAACATATTGACAGAACTTTCAGCATCTTAAAAAGATCGGAAATTGTTTCAGTCAATGCATCTGTAAAGGGTCGGTGAGCTAAACGAAACCAGCTCACTTAACGTTGTATTGCAGACCTGAGTAATTGCAGACTTTCATTTGTTGCTGAATAACATTAAGACTTACTTTTGAGGTCACTTAGAAACTCGATTGACCGTGACCATATTTGTAGTTGCAGGTGACAAACCCCGTGGTGACCAATCCAACAAACCCGTGCACCGCTCAGAATATCGCCGCCGGAAACATCTTCTTCGCATATGCCAGCGACAAAACGAAATTCATTGAATGTAACAACTTGGGACAACCTACAGTTCTGTCATGCCCAACACGTCTTGTATATGACGCATCACGTCAGTCGTGTGTACTGTTGGCTGGGACCGTCGTAAACCCCGCCACAAGACCCCCTATCAACACAGGTGGTACTACAAACACTGGCACAGTAATAGGTAAATATAATTTTTGTGTCGCCCTTTCGGAGAAAAGGCGATACATAGGGATCGCTTTGTCCGTCGGTCCGTCCGTCGGTCCGTCCGTCCGTCACACAAACTTAACGTTGGCTATAACTTTGGCATTTCTTAAGATTTCTTCATCAAACTTTACATTGTATTGTTTATGACAATAGGGTCATGATGCCACCAAATTTTGTAGGTCAAAGTCATATTTGACAGAGTTATGCCCCTTTTTGTACGTGGATTTTGTCATGAAAACTTAACGTTGGCTATAACTTTTGCCATTTCTTAAGATTTCTTCATCAAACTTTCAAATTGTATTGCTTTATGAAATAAGGGTCGTGATGCCGCCAAATTGTGTAGGTCAAGGTCATATTTGACAGAGTTATGCCCCTTTTTATACTTAGATTTTTGCTATAACTTTGCCATTTCTTAAGATTTCTTTTATCAAACTTTCAAATTGTATTGCTTATGTCAAAAGGGTTATGATGCCGCCAAATTGTGTAGGTCAAGGTCTATTTGACAGAGTTATGCCCCTTTTTGTACTTAGATTTTGTCACGAAAACTTAACGTTGGCTATAACTTCGCCATTTCTTAAGATTTCTTCATCAAACTTTCAAATTGCATTGCTTATGACATAAGGGTCGTGATGCTGCCAAAGTTTGTAGGTCAAGGTCATATTTGACAGATTGACAGAGTTATGCCCCTTTATATATTTAGATTTTTGCTATAACTTTGCCATTTCTTAAGATTTCTTTATCAAACTTTCAAATTATATTGCTTATGTCAAAAGGGTTGTGATACCGCCAAATTTTGTAGGTCAAGGTCTTATTTGACAGAGTTATGCCCCTTTTTGTACTTAGATTTTGTCACGAAAACTTAATGGTGGCTATAACTTTGCCATTTCTTAAGATTTCTTCATCAAACTTTCAAATTGTATTGCTTATGACATAAGGGTCATGATGCCGCCAAAGTTTGTTGGTCAAGGTTATATTTGACAGAGTTATGCCCCTTTTTACACTTAGATTTTGTCACAAAATTGTTGGTTATTCTGACAAAGCATAAGAGGGCGACACAAGTGTTCTACTGAACACCCATCTAGTTTTTGCATTATCAGTATTCTATCGTGTCATATGTTCTTTTGGAGTCGGGAAATGCCTTTGTCTTGATGTCTGGACTGTTTTTGGCGTGGAAAGCATGCATTTAGCGTAAGCAAACAGCTGTAGTGCTACTTAGTGTAACTGTTATATACACACGGAAGTGGGATGGTATTTTTCTACCGACTGTCGGTCTTCAGCATGCTTGCTTTCTGAAGAAAGTCCTTGTTTATCCCTCCCTCGAAAGTGATACTAAGAAAGATTCCGCCTCACCCCAAGTTTATGTATCATTTATCTTTGCAGGTACAGGAACATCGACGAACCCATGTACAACACAAGCCATTCAGTCTAACAACTTATTCTTTCCACATCCGGACCCAGCAAAATTTATCCAGTGCGACCTGGTTGGGGACGCTTACGTTATGCAATGTCCGGCGAACCTTGTTTGGAGTCAGCGGACCAGTAACTGCCAGTCGCCATACACGGCATCTCAGCTGAACGGGGGAAACACCGGAGGTGTAATTTCAGTTGGAAAATAGACGATTTCGCGCTATCAAAATGTAATGTCTGTTTAAACTGCTCATAAGTTCACTTTTCAGTAACGTTTTCAAGGTTTAATTTTAATTGAAGTCCTTAGCCGCGACTTTCACAAAAGCAAAATGGAATACTACATGTGCTTCAGCTAATAAGCTGATCTTTTTTTAGATACTTTCAAATATGTTTATACCTTTTTTAGATATTTTAAATGTAATAAATGCGACTTTTGTGTTTTAACTTCTCTTGTTTACTAGCATTCCAGAAATTCAGTTTGCAATGGGCATAACTGCAAACGCCCCCCCCCCCCGCCCCCATGTAGAAATGATAACACCCTGTGCAAATAATGGTACTGTCCAAATTCAGTATGGGTGAAGTCCATTTTAGAAATGTAGCAGAATAAGTGTTAATCACGCATGATGAAACTAGATACTTATCAAAGAGTAGGAGGTAACACTTTTCATAGCTGGTGTCCATTTACAGCTGGGTAAACGGAGGCACATACAGCATCAGGTCTCGCCAAATAACACATATCAAGTGGCCTGACTGGGATTCGAACCCAGTTCCTCAGCAAATCGTCTTTAATCTTTGAACAAGTGAATAACAACTTCAAATACAACTCAAGCTGGAGTATAAATAAATATTTACTATCTATAAAAACAAACATACAGGAGTGCATTACCAGTATAATATGGTCACAGATGTTTAACAAAAAGCAGTTAACTCTGCATTGTGACATAGTATAAACATCCCAAGTTTGACATGGTAAATGTACATATGATTGGTCTGATATTGGGGTGTTCATAAATAATAACAGACGGTACAGCTATCAAATGTTGAAACAAGGCATTCAATATTGGCCATGAAATCCAGCCTGGAAGTCTACTCATTCAAGTTTAAATAACAAAATTTAAACGGAGTGAGATTCAAAATTGTACGCCTTTGGTCACTCTTAGGATATTCTGCAATCAAACCAGTACTGATACTTTTTCATCAATGTCTACTGTGGCCCTGGCTGGGCTCAAACCTGTGACCTAGCTAAGCAATGGACTCCTTAACCAAGCACTGCCCAAGTACTCTGAGTACTAAGTACTGAAATACAACAGAACTATATTTTGTGTACTGATAAAAAAAAATGGTAAACTCTAAAATACAAGAGTGAACAAACAGTGATATACTCATTAGGTTTGTCTTACTGTAACAGTTACTGATGCACTTCTAAATGAAATACTCTTTAGATAAATAAAACAATGACCAAAATTCATATATATATATATACATGTACTTGTATTGAGATAGACTATCACTACACTATATTTCACTTAATGTGTCATTAGACTTGCTACACACTATAAATCAAACCTACATACAGATTAATGTGCTGCAAAACCACAATAACTACTGGTATTTACAGAAAAATACATTTCACAAAGTTAAAGAATAAAGACATCTGTATGTCAAATCTGGCATGGATACTACTCTTAAATTGAACAAAAAATACAACCTGCTGTATAAACCACCAATTTTAGAACATGTTCTTTTTCTAAACCACTGTGAAAAATTAAATTTGGGAATACAGGTACATTTGTTGTCTTAGAGTGTAATGCCCATTTCACCAGTATTTCAGTCATGCAGAGGCTGGTTGTCTACCTTAGTGACCTGACCATTGTTGCCTGGAACAACCAGTACTTGGCTCCCACAGTCAACTTTCTCCGTAGTCAGGTCGCCTGTGGGGGTTAATTTACTGATATGAAGTCTGCAACCTCAACTTCTCGTCTACAGAGGTGGTTCGGAAGCTCATATCGTGGTATGACTTCATAGATGAAAAACCAGCTTAAACAACACCTTGCATGACCAGCTTTTGGTAACATGAGATTTTTTTTAAGAACAGGAGTATTGTGCAATTGTCATAGAATTAAAAGACAAGTGACAGGAAACTTGTTCACAAAACCAGGTTTTCATTGCATTCCAGGCCTTCTGCTGGCGCAAGCAACAGAATGGGTGATTTTCAAAGAAATACAGACCTATGAATAATTTTGTAACTTATATATATGATAAAAAAAAAACAAACGTCTTCTGCTATAATTATTCTATGATTTCAAAAAAAAGCAATTGAGGGCCATTTTATTCTGGAAAAATGTGATCCAAATTCTATAAAACGCAGACAATATGCAAACAAAACATTGGGAACATGTTGACATAAAACAGTTCTGTTAGTATTCTATCTTTAAATAACTTGAAAGTTAAATTAGGGAACAAATGAGCAAACATGACAGGTTATATTCTTCCTAGGTATAGACATATGATGGAAAAAATATTTTGAGTTTCAATCAGGGCCATATATGTAGGCAAGATATTAATTTAAAAAAAAAAAAAAAAATAAAAAAAAGCTAGATCTGTAAAAATAAAAGGGGTTATGGGAATTGCTGGTCTCAGGTGAAATTTTGATCTACACATACTTTGACTTTAACAGTCAATACCTTCCATAGTATACAGGAACTGGTAATCTATTCAAAAAAAAAAGTACCAAACTTCTAAGTTAAAAAGGGGCATAATCCCTTTTCATAATAAAACAGAGTTATGAGAATTTTCCCTCAGGTTTATATATTGATGTTAGACACATACTGGAGTCTCAAGTCAATAGCTTTGATAGTATTCAAGATATTTGAATTTAAAAAAACTTCAGCCAGAACATTATAAGCTCAAAAGTCATCAATCTGTCAAAAATCAAAATATAGTTCTGGGGAATGTTTCCTCAGGTTTAAATCCCTTGATGTAGACACATACTTTGAGTTTCAAAGTCAATATTTCTTTGATAGTATTCAAGATATTTGAATTTATAAAAAAAACAAAGGCCCATAACTCTAAGTTAAAAAGTGATCAAATCTGTCAAAAATCAAGACAGAGTTATGGCCATTGGTTCCTTGGTGACGATGTTGCTGGTAGACACATATTTTGAGTTTCAAGTAAATACCTTTGATAGTATTCAAGGATTTGAATTCATAGAAGAATTTAACCAATATTTCTAAATAAAAAAGGGCCATAAATCTGTCAAAAATGACAGAATCAGCATTTTCCCCCAGTCAAGATGTGATGGTAAACAATAGTTTGTTTCATGTCAATACCTTCTGATGATTCAAGTTTGATTATGAAAAACTTTGACCAATGTAGGAGGACGTTGACGCACAGAAGGAAATAGTCTCCTTATTCTTCGAATAGTCGAGCTAAAAAACCAGCTTAAACAACACGTTGCATGACCTGTTATAGACAAGATGATTTTGAATATTTGCAATCAAATTAAAAGAAAACCACTAAGATAGCCATGTTAGTAACGTCCTCAGGCAAGACACAAATAATTCCACATTGCCCCTCTCTCTTCGAGGTTGATTCCATCTGGAGGGAGTCTCAGGAGTGATTAATGTAAGTTGTAAGAACTTGTTTTGCAATCAAGAATAAATACATTGGAATATTTTTTTTAAAAAGAAAACCAACAAATAATAAATTAAAATGTTCAGGAGTTCTATTTGGAGCTGCAGTACTGAGACTACACCTATTCCCGTATGGTACCTGGCTACATTCCATATACAGGTATGTACTGGCCTCATTGTTCACTACTGTCCACAGTAGTAAAAGCTTTCATAAATGCTGCAAGCACAGGTTATAGATCAAATAACAGCTGATTAAAACATCTAGTTTCAAATATGAAAACGGCTTATTAAATCTATAACAAACTAAAAGGTTGTCCAACTTAAAATTAATTAAATACCTACATTGATAATGTCTGATGAATTGCATTGAATAGCTTTAATACCTTATGCTTTAATAAAATACAGCAGTATCATTGGTCAAGTTTTTAAAGAGAGATGTAAATACCTTTACTATACCTCAGATTTCCTGATTCATGTATTTTACTGTCTTAGCTGCCAAAAACATTGAAGTCCATGTTACATGTTACTAGTTTTGACTTCAAGACAATTCATAAAAAGTTCTTTCTGCTAGATTTATCTCTATTATGTTAGGTATATGCATGAATCTCAGAAAATTGGAACAACTTCTCAGTCAGAAATTCTACCATTAACTGCATGCCATTAGATATCACAGTCAGGGTTCAAACTTGTTTTATCATACAAATATAATGTATTATCATACAACAAGCAAAATCATAATTTAACATAACAAAGCAACCAAACATATTACATGTACATAAATATACAGGCTTGAATCAACATACATATCTACTGGTCTCTTTAAATTATATAAAGTTTTCTATCACAGCACAAGTGTTGTAAAAGCAACTAAACACTGGCAAAATTTATAAAACATGTACATATAACCTCCGTTTAAGATCAAATTAATGATGTTTCAAAATGTTAAAAGGACCAAAATACTTTATAACATAACAAATTAAACTCCTTAAACTCCTTGATTATTGTAAAATACTTATTTTTGATCCCAAATATTACTTAACCTGAACTTAAAATCCTTCAGTTAAAAATCAGCAAACCGTCTAAAATGAAATCATACAAAAATAAAACTATACATGTACAACATTAGCAACTATGGACGGATGAAATATGCTGCCTTGCTTCTACAGTAAGGTAATGCTCAAATGCATTTATATTTCCTTGAGCAACAAAACCTGGACAAACTAAAACAAAGACTTTACAACATATTACTGTGGCCAACCTAAAATCTTTAACTCCTCATTGGCTAAAAGCAAGATCATTTTCAAATCTGGCCAATCAGATGGCAGTGAATCTTGACTGGTAACAGGCGCTTTTATAACCTTACATTGGCAGTGAGATTCTCTAAGGTAGAAGTTAGATCCAACCAGTTTTGTTGTAAGTAAAACTCCAGGACTGTAACATGAATAATTCCACACAAAAAACACTCATTTGGCACACTAGTTTTCACTGAATCTAGTAAGAAAATATATAAGTTCATTTCATAATTTTTATGTTTTTATGCCTATTTACTTAAAGCCTGCACTAGACTACTTTGCTTTAACAGTTTGCTGTCCCCAGAATTCCTCCTTGCGTTTCCTGGCTCGCTCGAGTGTTTCTGAAGCCAGGGAACAGCTGGAGGCTACAGACTGCATGGATACAGATAACGCATCATCATCTATCCTCGGTATAGGCAAACCTGTAAAACAAAACAGAGCATGGACATAAAATGCAATAAAATAGGAAAATAGATGAACGTGTCTTAAAGATTAGAGTAAGCTTAACAGATGAATGTTGAACAGGATTTTTATAGAATATTACAACACAAAAGAAAATGGTATTAAACTCCTGCTTGGCAAAGAAATAAGTCTAGTTTTGTTACTGACCAATCAGAAGTCACATACATTAGACTGGCTTAAAGTAACATTCTATGGGCTCAGTCCAAGCTTGTACAGAAATGCAGACTTAAAAAAAACTGAACCTGCAACTAATGATTGCCTCCCTTGATATATCATAAATACCATACATTACAAGTTCATAGTCCTCTTCAATTTAAAATATTTTGCCTTATCACTATATTATTTTACAAGTAGAATCTGTAACTAGATGAATACCTCCATCCATAGCCCAGGAGAAATCACGTATCCTATTAATTTCTGCATTAGTTTTGTTGTAAGTCTGGCCATACTCTTCGTTTATAGCTGATAAACCACCTGTACAGACAGACAACCAATGTAACAGAACTAAACATACTAGATATAGATCAAAGTCTTAACCAACGCATCAAGTATAAACACAGATTAACTAGAGCTAATACTTCAAATGACAAACTGAATCCAAACATATTGCAACTGCAACTTAGAACATTTCAGATTTCAAATAGACTGTAAGCATATAAATGTGGTTTAGATCAACCGCAAATAGCCCTAATTACAGAGACCTGCACTGTACAATTCAACTACAAACCTTTAGCAGCAGCTATGAGTAAGTGCATTCAGAATTGGACACAAAAAAAACCCACAAAATTTAATACTTTGCTAACATAATTATGTACAATCAAATATACTTGCAGAAAATACCAGTTTTAAAAAGATCACTAAGTTCAACTGATTTCTTGAAATGTTTCATTCTTGATTGCATTTTGATGCACTTAAGTATGTATTCTTAAACCAGTTTGAGATTTGTGTAAATTGTTTATCATACAGGCTTAATTATACTACTCAGTTATTAACTTATGAGTTATTTTAACATCCGTACCAGGAGTTTCTTTTGCTTTAGCTGGTGAATGGAGAAACTGTGAGAGTAGCTCTCTGTCAGTAGATGCGTCATCATCTCGTAGTGCATGCGTATCTCTAGACGGCATTCCTGATGCAGGAGCTGTCAGAATGGTTCCCTGATTTGCTGATAATGTGAACGTCTGAAATAGGTAATAGTAAAGTATTACTCCAAAGACTGCTTAGTAAAAGGCATTAACTGACCTCTATTTATACGTAACTGTGTGAAACAAACTTCTGGATTTTGGGACAGGAATAGATTTAGATCTGTTGCAGTATATGCTACAATGTTTTTATCCTGATGCTTGTTCATAAATTTTACAGAACCAGAAGATAGAATAGCTCTACTTATTCTTCAAATTGTCAAGCTAACAATATTGCTCTGATTTCTTTTGACAAAATATGCAAGGTTCTGTAACCTTTAAATCAATACATTTTGTAAGATGTATGCAAAACAAGCATTATATAATATATGCATATATATATATATGTGTGTGTGTGTGTGTGTGGTAAACAGGGTTTTCAAAACGAATTGGATAGTTGACTCTAAGATTCCTTGTCCCACTCCAATCCCAAGGACTAAACAGTAAAGGTCATTTCTGTACCTAAACAGTTTGACTTTGTTGCACAACATAATAAAAAAACATGACTGAACTTCTCAGTAAACAGTTTCAAGAGTATTATATTATGGTGCGAGGCATGCAAGGTTGAACTATCACTATAGGCTAACGAATACCCCCTGGACACCACACACTATAATAATAAAATTTACGTAGCATTTGATAAGAGTGCTACCCACTGTGTTCAGTAATAAAAGTGATCCGAAACATAAACCATGCACAACTAGGCATGGTACATCACTGCTGTGAAATATCATTGAATTGTGACCAGGGGTTTTGGAGATTAACAGCGCACAAGATTTTACTATCACAAGCCTCTGTGACCTTGACCTTTGACCTAATGACCCAAAACATGGACCATGCACAACTAGGCATGGTACTTATCAGTTCTGTGACCAGGGCTTTTGGAGATTAAGAGCCCACAAGATTTTACTATCACAAGCCTGTGACCTTGACCTTTGACCTAATGACCCAAAACATGGACCATGCACAACTAGGCATGGTACTTATCACTTCTGTGAAATATCATTAAATTGTGACCAGGGGTTTTAGAGATTAAGAGTCCGCAAGATTGCATCTACAGACAGACGGACAAACAAGCTGAATCCAGTATACCCCCTCTTATACTTTGTGTATAAAAAATTTACAACTCAAGCACAACTAACTTGATGTGACACCTGAATACTGTTGTCCTACCAACCTATCAAGTCAAGAATTGTTTACATTAAAGTGTAACATAAAGACGAAAATGTTTTCCAACACGAATTCTTTATCCATATTATTATTGTATGTTTTCTGAATTTTCTGCTACAGTTACTGCAGTAACTTCATATTTTCATAAACTCAGTAGAAAGGGGCGGTGCTAAAGACATGTATGTAAAAGTAAAGAATGAAATCTGTACACCTATACAGTTCCTATGAAGCTTTTATCCCCTGTTCTATGTATACATTTACCTTCTGTCCTGCCAGAGGTCTGTGTTCTCGTATTTCCTGTTCTCTTGGTGTTTCATCCTCAACTGTTGCTACACAAAAGAGTAATACTACATGCATTACTTTAAGATGCTTTATTCTTTCAACTTGTCTTATATTGTAGGCTGAACATATAAACAGTAAACCATGACCAATAAAATTTAATGCTGTATGGGCAATACAGAAATTGACTCACTTGTTAACTACCATACATGAACATTAACTTCTTGTTACTGGAGACTGCAGCTACTATTCCCTGCTAATGTAGTGGCCCTTAATACAAGCAATACAATAAAGTAAGCCAATTATAGCTGAGGTAAATGGGTCTCAAACTGATTCTCCTTGAGGAAGGTGCTTATGTTCACCATCTGCTACTGACAGGACCTCCATGATGCTGAAGAAAGGTGTTAATCCTCAGAACAAATGACTACTATACCGGGGTATTACATCTTAACTTTCTGCAGATATTTTAGAAACCAATAACATGAATATTAACTCATAAAGCAACATAAAAAGATGATCTATGAAACAGTAGTGAATGGAAGCAGAGAATTAAACTTGCTTGTAATGTCTCAGTTATTTCACATTCCAAAGTATATAAATCTTTTTCCTATATAACAGTCTTATGTATGTCAAACTTTTTGTACCAGTAAAAGTACTGGCTGGATTACAATATACAAAATTAAGTACACTGTGCTTACCTAGCGACATACTGTCCACTGATCTGCTCACCATCCTCTTGCCTGATCTTTGCTTCTTATTGTTGGGTGGAGAACTGAGGATGGCCCCTCCCACAGTGGGTGTGGTCCTGTCTAGGTGGTGCCTTCTGGACTGGCTACCACCTGTCTGGATCTGTTCACGTATCTTGGGTGTTGGCACTCTACCCCCAGCTCCTGGGGACTCGGACATGAATGTGGATGGGGTCTCTCTGCTAATACATAAACTGACTTTTTAATACTGTACTGGTAAAAGTTCAAGAAATTTCAAAGTCTGACTTCTACAGGAATGAAATCCTTCACCTTTTTTTTTAAAATATTTTTAACTGACTTAAAACAGAACTTGCTATATCCCCCCCCCCCCCCTCTTTCCCCTTCTACCTGATACTTCTAAATTACATACAATGGTGTAAGTTGTTAGAACCCACCTGGAATCCTCGTCCTGTTCCATCTCATCTGCCCATGCCTGCCTCTTCTCTGCCTTCTCTCTCTGTTGAGCTACCTCTTCAAGACGAGCTGTACTCTGGTCATCCTCTGAAGCCAGGGTGGCTGATGTGGAATGATAGGCTTTTACTTTCTGTGCCTTGTTCTGATGTCCTCTGAAAACAAATATTACCTATATGAACATAAAGAGTAAATAACACCAAAGAATTTTATCATTTATTTAAAAGTGTCAAGTAATATATAATGTAAAAAGTTGTTTTTGGTTTATGAAGATTCATCTGTGAAGTCTACAGCATGTACAGTGATGTGGTAGTTGAACCTGCAGCAGAGATTCTCAGTCAATGACAATTACCACCTGACCACAGAAGCTCATGTTTCCTTTTACTTTTGTTAATGATGTGTACACTTTCCACAATAAGTAACATGTATGCTGGGAGTCTTTCTATAGTGTTCTAACCTGTGAGAGCTCAAACCAGACTCAAGGGACAGTGCAGACAATGTACTTCTTGCTGTTGAAGCCTCCCATAGTTCATTCTGTTTTGCTAGCAACTGTGACATATGCTCCCTGGAGAAGTGAGTACCAAGTGCCCGCTTGCGGTACTCCTGAGCCTTGCGACGTAGCTCTACCACCTCAGCAAACCAGTTAGAAACTGTAGGTCCCTTCACAGTGTCTTCAGGCTGAAATGAGATATATTTACCCTTCCTGTAAGTAACAGTGTCATTGGCATTTAAAGCCCATTTTTGGAAGATGATTACCTTCCATAGTCTTTGAACTATAATTTGATTGTGCCAAACAACAACCATTGGAACTTATTCATACGCTAATCAATATAGTGCGATAAAATCAAAGTAAAATACACTCTTAATCCTAACGAACACTCCTTACTCTTTTCATGTACAATCAGTTTGATGTAAAACTGTAGTTTTGACACTATTTCCAAACTTATTTAAATTAACTAAACAAACAATAATCCTTATTGTACATAAACAAATAGTTCCTTTGTGTGCACTTGCGTATGAATCAGCTGAGAAAGTCTAATCTAAATATAGATATTATGTTCTTATTTTCGGAAAATCAGCTAGAAGGTCATGTAGAATAGAAACGGAATATTTCAAGTCGGTCTTTATTTAGACATTGATCTGATGTAGGGTCAGGATACAATACGAATGATTAAGAACTTGAATTTATTTCATTACGTTCCTCCATGTTATATATCATATGTGAACAACAAGTACACTCAGTATTTACAGTATATAAACGAAACTTGAATGTAAATGTATAAAATGACGAAACAGTTTTGAAACCTCTGTAAGCATTTGATTTTACCTAAAATTTAATGAATTAAACTTGATTTTTTTCCAGAGAAGTGTGGGTTATTAGACATCTTAAACATAGCATTTTCGCAAGCTGACATCTTTCTAAATCACCTTCCATTAGTATTTCAATACTTTGATTGTTAATGAAAATTTCCAATATTACTGGCATATCTAATAGAGAAATATTTTGCTTATTGACCAGTAATAACAATGACGTTAAGGATCTATTTTATGGCACAGCTAACTGTGTTTACTCATGCAATATACATAGGAATGATATAAAATAACGCCTCTTATCCAATCCTTTTTATACATAAAGAGCACAAGAACTTACTCCCTGTATCTGTACATGTGGTGGGGCCGCACCTTGCCAAGATCCACTTAGGTAATCAAACCGGCCTGGCTCCTTGAAGTTTGATCTGTACTCACTTCGTACCAGCCTGTAATAAGAAAAGAAACAGAGTCTGATACTCTTGCAGAAATCAGGAGTTATATTCAGACATTAACACTGTTTTATTGTACAGTGTAACATGTCTAACAGACACTGGACTGGACCATATGCTGGTGACAGACGTTGTTTAAGACAGGTTGTCAGACTCGCTTCTCACTTACCGTATTTATTATTTCTCACAAAGAAACATATGTTGTTGGAATCATAAATTGCCTGCTTAATTCAGAATGTACTTTGCACTATTCTGTAACTCAATACAGTGATGTATGTATACTGAAGCGAAAAAGAAACGCAGGGTAACAAAACATGTAATAATATCAAAACATATGAAAATTGGTCAGATAATTATCTCGGTCACTGTGCTCATCGATCTAAAATCACTCAAAACCAGTTTAAATAGTAAGTGCATGATATCACTACTTTTACACATAGCCGTTTTGATTTCTTCTCGTCTCAAGCGTAGTTTCTTTTCCTGTATAACAAACTGATAAATGTAAATGTTAAGTCAACAAACCTGGACTTCCTCTTCGGCACCTCTGGTACAGGCTCTGGTTTTTTCTGGTCACTTTCCATCGTGAGTCTCCTGTTATCAGGGGCAATAACTGGGGCCGACCCTGCTGGCCTAATCTCATTAGGTGATAGATCTGTATGATGAAAATAGAAAGAATAAATTACAGATGTAAAGATACACTTATTGTAAGTACACACATGTATATTGAACTTAACAGTATAATTGACTTATGTTGAAAATTTGCTATATCTCTCCTGGTAGCTGACAAATTTAAAGGAACAAGGTTACATTTGGAGAGAAATGATCTGCAAGATATCTGTATATGTCTATAAATGTCCTCTTTTCACTTTGTATAGTTAACATCTATACTTAAGCAGTTTAAACTTATTATGTATTACCTTCCATGCTCTTGCTTTTCTGAAGCTGTAATGGAGAAAAGAGAAAAATAAACTTTAAAACATGTTATACAAAGTGACAATTGAATTGTATATGCAAGTTACCGTAGTAACTGATCTAACTATTATTGCAAAAATATCTGTGGTAGTAGGAAATCACATGTAAACTGGAAAACCTATGTATAAGCAAACAAAAGATTAAACATATTAACAGTGTGATTAAATGTTGTTTGCCTTTTAAATTAGTAAATAAAGTTTGGAGACAAACCTTTGTTTTCTTTTTAGGAGCTTCTTCTATATCATCTTTGGGGACGGGAACCAGTTTATAAGCTTTGAATTGTTTCTGGTACTCTGTTACTTTTGGGATCACAGATTTCTTTGGAGGTGACAGCTGTGGGTTACTGTTGTATACAACCTGACAAGAAAATGTTAGCATTGTTCATAAATACTGTCGCATAATATATTCAGATGTGGCAAAACTTAAGAGACTGCCTTACGTCTTTCATCTTTTATTTAAATTTTGTATCTATACTGAGCTGGTAATTCCTTGAATATACATACTTACTATTCCCATCACTAGCTATACTACATCTTTCAGAAATGATGTCTTTCAACTAACAGCAGTAACATGCTTATATAATATATGTATGCTTCTCCTATGTATTTTTCATATAATTAGGTATTATTCCTGCATATAATTTCTATGAAAATGATCTTTGATCAACTTAAAGAAGATACTACATAAATCTGACATGAGGAAATTTCACATTAGAGGTTCAGCTGCAGTATTACACATCACATGTCATTTTAACCCTGACCCACCTGACTTTCTAAAATGGACTAATCCAACCTTTCAGTCTTGACAGTGCTAGTGATTTTTATACTTTTTTGTCAGAAAGAGAATTACGAGATGAACAATGTAACCATAATCTGACCGCAGATGTGGTCTACACTGGTGGTTATATCATAATATGGAGTTATTAACGTATATGGAGTAAATAACGGATAATATGAAGACTACATGCATTATACAGATGCTATTCTAAAAATAAACATCTCCAACTTAAAATCAAGTTTGTCTACTGATAGCACCAGGTACATGAATACTAACGATTACAGAAGGCCTATTTACACGCCCCAAACCCCCACCCCACCCTGCAAAAAAAATCATTTTTCCTCTAAAATATACTGAATACCTTGAAGTTATTGATTCATCTCATGTTAAGTCAGTGCAAACATAAGCATTATCATAATTAATTAAAATTGTAAAAAGCAGTGCTGTTGCTGTTTAAAGTGTCGTTTTTAAAATAAAGTCTTTTTTAAAGAACAAAAACAACCCCAAGGCTCACAAGCAGTGGTACAACTGATCTGTAAAACATTTACATTACTTAAAAGTAGTAGTTAGTAGCTACATGACATACTATATACTCTACTCAACTTGACCAGAAATTCCATGTACATGTCTTACAGATAAATTTTGTCTCCCATATAACTTTTGGAAGGGCCTCACACAGAGATGACGTAGCTCATTTCCAATGCAAAATCAGAACGAGGCTTCATAATGCAGAAGACAGGAAATTTTTTCGAGTCAAAAATCATATTTAAGAACTAATTAAACAACAGAACGCTAATTAATCTATCATCATTCATAAATTTATAAAGTACAATTAATATAACAGTTTGGCAGTGCAAGCGTCCAAAATGTTGAGATGACCCTAGTCTGAGCAGGATTTATAGTGCCATTACTAAAGACTTTGCTTAAGCATATGTGCAGTTAAGTGGATTTACATTCTTTCTCACACAGGTCAATAATACCTTATGCAATTCATATCAGGACTTCTGCTAAAAGGGCATTGTATTGCAGTCATTTACATGTATTTGGGAAAGTAGCACAGTATTTAGGCAAAGGGCAATGAAGACTCTTTATTCAAACATTCTATGGGAAAACTTCAAGATTTTAAAGAAACTTTCTGATGGAAAGACACCTATGAACAATAACCCTATATACGAACATTTAACAATGAACTTATAGGTGCATATACTGCATACAAAATAGCAATATAAAAGAAAGAAAGAAAGTGATGAAACTACAAGTATCTAAAGTTTTAACAGTATTTACCTGTTTTGGACCAAGATCCTGTGCATAATCAAACAGTAATACGTGTACATGTATATTCAAAATAAACTATTTTCTATATAACATAAAAATAAATCTATTTACCTACTCTGTAACTGACAGATGATTGTAATTGGCTAAATATATCAATGGACATTTCCATTTTAAAGTTGGACACTGTCACAATATTATATTGTTCAGAAAGATTCTCCCTTGATAGTGAGCAGTGCAGATCATGATCATATTGCAAAGATATACCAGTTGAATATCACCTACACTGGTCTAAAAAGCAGGTGGACAGACACATTACCAGAAATTTAGTGTCGTTCTCTATGAAATACCTGTCTACCTTACAATAACAGAAAAGTTGTAGATGTTTATCATAGCAAAAGTCCTTATTGTTGTAGTAGGAGTTCCGTTCCCACCATGTTTTTTGTCAATTTAACAGGCAGGCCGTTTACCTAACAGTAACATTCCCGGTAAGAACCAGTACTAGAATCCTATCCTCCGTAAGAAACAGTCAACTTTCTTACATAAAGAGACATGATCGGTAACAGGGCGTGAACCCATGGCCCTCAATCTTTGAGAGGTTACACTGACTTCAAGACAGCGACTCTAACCACTTGACTACTATACAGAGGTGACAAAAATCTGTATCATTTTGTGTTATTGGTGATAGCAAGGAACTGAAGCTTCCTATTCTTTTGCTCTCAACATTGATTCAATTTCTTGATTGATTATTTCCAAGCAAACAGCTACATGTTAAGAGGAAACAAACAACATATTTTCAAAAATCACACAAAATAGTAACACTGTTAACTGTTGAGCATTCACAGCTGATTTAATTTAACAGGTTGGTAGAGGTTTTTTTTGGAGGTGGTCTTTAACACAGGTTTGACTGTACTTTCATTTCAAGACCTACGGTTCAGACTGTAAATGGAACCTAGGTAATATTTACTGTGCATGAACCTACCTGTTCAGCTTTGAGAAGAGGTGATGCTGGATATCCAGCCTTCCATTGGAATTGCTTCTGGTATTCTGAAACTTTCTTGGTCGGTCTTGGTGCTGAAATACCCGTCTTATACCTCAATGCATAGTCAGCCTAGAATACAGGAAAATACAGAAATAGTTTATTACCACTAAACGTGATCAATACCCCGGCCCACATCCATCAAAAACTCCATGCTATGATACACATATATGCCAGACTAATATTTGAATTATCATTCCTCCTTTTTGTTTAAAGTGTGGTGTCTTTGATATTAACTCTAAAACATGAAAATTTTAAGTCAAGTATAATCTGCAATTCAAACTAATGTAAGAGTTGTCATGACTACCTTTACTATTTAATAATGAGTATAAAACTAGTAATTTTTCTAGTCATAGACACAATAAATTAAATAAAGTCAAAGTCTATAAAGCTATAGATATGAATTGTTTACGTAAATTCAATTGAACTTTGATAAGCAAAATTTACCCTGAACACTATTGCAAGGTTTGATATACCTTTATCCATAAGTAGTTACTGTGAAATCTGCATTCATGTTACCTATAATTCTTGAAACTTCACCAAACTTTACAAGGTCAACCAAGGGCCAATAATTTACCCACTACATAATTTAAAAAAGATTAACTGTCTTGACTGTGTGACACCTCTTAAGACATTAAAATAGTTTAAAGTCAATAGTCATAAGTTGTTTACTGATTTATGTGCCATCGAGTAGTATTTGCCAATATGCAAATGGCAAAATACTTTTTATCCTGTTAAACTAACATTAAGTTCAAGACAAGGGCAACAGTAACATTGTACCATGATAAAGTGATGGGTTACAACATGAGTTAGATTCTAAATGTGTTACTGTGTGATCAGCCTTCACTGAGACTTTAACCACGTTTCATGGTCATGTATCTACTATTAAGTGGTTACTGAGATATCTGATTGAAAGGTTATAGTAGTACCTTAAAGCTTTTTAACCAAATATTCCTTGCTGGAAAATGTGTCAAAATTTCATAGGGCACCAAAATAATTTCAACCTTAATTATATTTTATGCACAAAAATGAGCCTTATCTGCCTTGATTGTTTGAAACCACTACAAGACAGAAAAAGAGTTTCAAGTCAATATCATAATTATTAACTGAAGAAATGTCCATGATAATACCTAGCAGGCAAAACTTTAGCCTGTTTTTCAAAAAAGTCAAAACAAGGGCCGTAATTGAAAGTACTAAAATTTATACAAGAGTTATCTGACTTGACATGTCTGACATAAGCCTTAGAGACACCTTAACGAAGTTTCATTAGTTAATATCATGGAAGTGGTACCAAGGCATATATGCTAAGGTGTATAGTACCTGGCTGGACAAAAAGCTTTATCAAATATTCAATTGTCAATTACTAGGGCTTATTTTTCCACTAAATTTATACAAGCACCTTATCTGCCTTGATTGTATGACACCCATAAGACATGAACAACACTTTCAAGTCAATATTATTCCTGCTTACTGAGATATGTGCATGTATAGTTGCTGGCATTGCTTATCTTTTGCTCCTTTTTTCAAAGTCATTTTATTGCTAATTTGTACTAAATTTTTTCAAGAGTTATCTGCCTTATTGTATCAAGCTATGCCTAAAAACAATGAACAAAGTTTCAACTCAATATTATAAGTGGAATACGACATATATACATGCAAGTACTTAGCATGCTAAATCATCTGATCAGTTTCTAAAGCCAGACAGCAGATGTCCTTACAAGTGACTAGTAATGGCTCCCAGGTATTCTCTGAATAGTCGAGCTAAAAACTCCATGCTATGATACACATATATGCCAGAATAATATTTGAATTATCATTCCTCCTTTTTTAGTTTAAACAGTGTGGTGTCTCTTATATTACACTCTAACACATGAAAATGACACAGTAAGATTCAATTTTTCTTCTGCAATTCAAACTAATGTAAGAGTTGTCATGACAATGACCTTTGACATTTACATGCTACATGAGTATCAAAACTATTTATTTTTCTAGTCACTAGACACAATAAATTAAATACAGCAATTCGGAGTGTTTAAAGCATAGAAATAATAAGTCTGTTTGCATAAATATTTCAATAAAGAACTTAGGTAAGTAATATTTAATGACTAATCAGCTTCAGTGCGAAGTGTGCTGAAACTTTATCCATGTTGCTCTGTGCAAAGCTCATTCAGTATTTCCTATAATCCTTTTGGACTTCATTGAATCTTTAAAGGATCCCCTCTGTCAGTTTCATTTACCTATACAATCTATAATTTGAGGAAAATTTGGAATCAATTGTTCACGCATATAATAATGCTCATACTGTCTAGTGGAATTCGTTTGTTTTCTGTGTAAAAAATAAGCTTATGCTAGTAATGCTTTTTAGTTTTTATGATTTATGTGCCATTTGCATTGTAGACGGTATATTAGACTAAATAACATATGCTAAATTATTGCCAAAATGAATCAGCTTTTTTCCCGTTAGAGCACTAACATTAAGTTCAAGACTAAGGTAACTAATCCAGCTAACAGTGTAGACCAGATCAAAGTGCATGCTTTACAACATGTATTAGATTATAAATAGCGCCTTACGAGAGTGATCAGCCTTCACAGATTAGACTATAACCACGACTGCATGGGTATGTAGGCTGACTATGGTCTACACTGCCAGTACAGGCAAATATCTGGTTCCTGCAAGGAAAGGGTTAAGGTAGTGCCTTTTTTGAAGCTTTTGTTGCATTTTAGAACTAAAATTACTTCACACAATATTTGTCAGCAGATTTAAGTTCATGATAGCATAGACTCATCACAAAAAAAAAAATCTTTAATATCTGCATGCACAAAAATTACTATTAACTTACCTTAATTTGAAAAATACAAGATAGAAAACTGAGGTGGAATCAATCATAATTATAAACAAGAAAAGGGCCATGATGGCCCTATATTGCTTAACTTGGTTGTTTTCCAAAAATAGCAAAACAGTTTGTAATACTAGAAAGTACCAATTTTTACTTTGGTCAGATACCTTTAATAAGCCCGACAATAAAAACATGCAGACCCCCAGGCAGGGTTAATTTGAAACACCTTACAGGATTTTATTTTTAATATCTTGGAAAAGAGTCAACAATGGCATATGCTAAATACCTAAGCTCTATGAATTTTGCTGTCTGGATCAAAATGACTTTTGGCAAACTTCATTTTGTTGTCTATTTGCACTGTAAGCTTTCATTGTATGTCTGGCAAAACATATATGCACTTTGTCCCTTGTTAGTTTTTGCTGTTGATCACTTTCTTGTACTTTTTCCTATCCTTTTTTTTAGCAGGCTCTTTGATGGCATTGTTTGTACTTTTGCTCCTTTGTCATGACACATTTTCTTGTTTTGGCTGTCTCATATAGTATCTGCACTTTCCTTACCTTTTTCAAGGCTATGGGCGATATATAACAATTCAAGAGTGTTAACAAGTTTTCTCATATTTGAAATGTGGGCAATACCACACATGACCAAGCAAACAGCATGGGCTAAAATCATCTGATCAACTTTCTAAAAATGCCAGGACAGCAGATGTTCCTTAGTAGTGTTAACAAGGTTTTTCACATATGGGCCGTGTGACCAGTTGACCCCTGGTCCGACCCATATTAAAACTTGAGCTGACATAGAAACAACCTTTCTGACAAATTGCCAGGATATTTGACTGAAACAGTAGCCTTTCCCTTAAATTCTCTCATTTTTCATTTTTGGGTCTGAAATGACCAAAAGTTTTTGACCCCAGATGACCCATAATCGCAATCATCCGGTATTACTGGGACAAACATTGACCATAGGGTGAACTGAGGAAAAATGTGACCACTACTACCGAACTAAATGGACTATGACGACATGTCATAGATCCTAATAGTCTCACCCTGACTAGCTCAGTTCATAAAACAAAAAACGCTTGGATTTGAATGAAATTGCAAATGAATATATTCCTTTGGCCATGAAATCCTCTTAATAAGGCTAATTAAAAAAACAATGACATTACCCCAGACAGGGAAAATTTGCTGAACCTGAGCAGGCTTTGAGTAACAATCTGGTAAGACTAAGTATTTCCATCAGTTTGGCTGTCTAGCTAGGCCTATTATTTGCTGTCTATTGATCTGCACTTTTGGCTATTATTATTTTACTATCTAGATCATGAACTAACACTGTAAGCATTGTATGTTTGGTCATGATGCAGTAGTTTTTATTATGTCTACCATGATCTGCACTGTCTTGCAATTCGTTTGTTTAGCTGTCTAAACATAATCTCACTGAACAATGTAGCTGTCTGAGTCATGATCTGACTTTGATTATGTGTTTGCATTGTCTGATCATGATCTGCATTTAGAATAAATTTCAAGGATATCTGGGCTGAAAATGTATCATCCAGAGTTAATATGGTTTTTCCATAATTTCTGTGACCAAGTTTTTAACCCTACATGACCCAGAATTACAACTTCGGCTAGATGCAACTTAATAACCTTTCTGACGAATTTCAAGGCATATTGAGACTAAAAATGTTACCTCTAGAGGTTAACAAGGTTTTTCCATTTTGGGCTCTGTGCCCCAGTTTTTGACTCCAGGTGACCACTTTTAAAACTTGGCTAGAATCTGAAACACCCTTTCTGAATCAAATTGTCAGATATTGGGACTGAACAGTAGCCTCTAAATCATAAACAAGTTTTCAACCTCTCTATGTACCTGATTCTTGAGCCAAGAATGACCAATAATTCAAACTCGTCCAATACTTTACAGTCCTGGCAAATTTAAGTTCATGAGGATAGAATCATCACAAACACAAAAAATATTTAATATCTGCAAAAATCTATTTACTTAGCTTTAACTGAGAAATACATTTCTTCAATAAACTAACAGCTAACCTGAGCCAGCTCAGGTGAGCTAAATAGTCATTGGCATTTATTGTACTGAAAATGTTTTCAGTTACAGCCAATTTAGTGTAGACAACACGGAATATCACTGCCTTGACTGGTTAGAGAAACTGATCAGGGGTGTAAGCAAGAAATGTGCAACAGGAAAAGGTGAGTTAGTTGATGCAGTGTACAAACTTTTTTCATTTACGATTTCAACATCTTAATAATTGAGCTAACTAGTAAGTTGTACACAAAACATTATTAGAGTCTGTTTTACTTTTCCCCACATGTAAAACCTTTACAAAATCAGGCATGTATGGTGGCTACACAACACACGTGGATTTAAAAAAAAAATCACTGTTAATCAAAAAGTCGAAAAGTCTAAAACTATGCCATTTAAAAACTGCTTGCAACGATTTGATGCAAACACGGTACATTGTAGAGCCAAGTTTCATCTAGTAGATCCAATCTTAATCTGTAAATTTTAGAATGGCCCCTTCAAATTATTTCATTTAAATTTCTCATAAAACAGATACAGGCTGATATCGGAGAGGAAAAAAAAAAAAGGAAAGCAGTTGATTCATTTATGATTCTCGTAACATAGAAAAAGCAAGCAGTTAACTCTAAACTAATTTACAACAACTTCTTATAACTTTTCGCCTACCTCTTCTTTCCTTGTTTTGCTTAACTTTGGCTCATTCTGTGATTGCTTAGGGCTCCTTGTAACTTTGGGTTCCTTTGTTCCTTGAGATGCAGGATCTGATGGTTTTGGTTTCCTTGGAGCCAGTGGGGTAGAGGGTGTCCGAAACTGGTCCAGATTAACAACAGGGGCTGGACTTGGATCCCTGTTTTCTTTATACTTCTGTGAGAAGAAATTAAAGCAAACTTGGATGTTGTGTTAGATACAAACAAAAACTGACTACTTCACCATACATTGCAACCCTTGTCTTCATTTGGGTTCCTCTATATTTATTTTCCTAGATTTGAAAAACACATCCAAAAAATGCAAACATCTTTATAGTATTAAAGAAATGAAGGTTAATTACTAATGGAACTTTCTATATTTCATTTATTATTGTTTATCAGTGTCGACTAGTGTTAGCTCAAATAAACACTAACAATGAATTCAACAAAGAATAAACTTTATACCTGAGTAATATCACAGTGAAAACTAACCTTTTGAAGTTTCATTTGTTTTGGAGGTGAAATATCTCTACTGTTATAAGCACTTCTAGGACGGTATTTCACATTTTCCGAAAACTTGTCCTGGTTACCTAGCAATGCATATTCCTCCTGCCTGTCTCTACCATTGTCATAGTAACCATTGGTGAGAGTGGTAGTTGGTCCAGCTGTTCTTCGCTTACTCTGTAGAGGTGGTTCACACTGTATTGCTGTAAATATATGAAATACTCCATCTTGATCAAAAACCATTACAATGAATTCTAAAACAACGATGAAGTAAACTGTTAAAAGATATATAAAACAGTGAAAAAAGAACTGCTTTAACAATAAGATTTTTCTTACAAACTTATAATGCTTCAATCTCTCTTCAATCTATAAATTCCGCTTAAACTGTTGACTATTTAATAAATCTAACATAAGAACAGACTTGTATTTAGAATTTACAGAAAGAGTTCATGAAGATATCAAATTAAATTAAATGTTTAGATGGAAAATAAAGCATCTAAAACTCAAAGACATTATAGGAAGCAGTTGAATATATAAATAAGCTACAATTCTAAAAGGGACCTGTTAAACCTCCAGTTTATTGCTAGAAGGGGTTTTAATAAATGAATATTGAAGACAGCAAAGAATATGTAGACTGATCAAGACATGGTCTACACTGTCTGCAAGATAAAAATATCTACTTTAACAATGGTAATGATAAATATTTAAAGTCATTAGAACATCTTACATGTCTTTTATGTAATAGCTAAAATCTGATAACATTTAAAACGTTTATGTTTCCATGCTTGTGGTCTACACACCACAAAACACAGCATCTATAGTTTACAAACCACAGTATCAACTGACAGTTTAGATGCATATTATTACGATGTATATCAAAATAAAAGGAATGTATAGTAGCCACAATTTGACCTCAATGATTTACCTTGTACAATAGGGCATACTTTATTATAAAAGGAAAAGAAATGTTGTTTGGTCAAATCACAAATATACAATGGCAAACAAATACACTTTATAATAAATTAAAATCTATGTATTACTTTTAATGTAAAGTCGTTTGTATCATCAATACTGGTGGTATTGTTTTGGTCACCCAATTTAGCTGGACACCACCCATATTTCCTCGAGTTGAACCATTCCAGTCGACTTGTGGCAAATACCTAAATAAGGTCGCCAGATTGTCAAAATTTTGCAAATTTAATTAAACTGGCTCCTTCCGACTAAACGTTTAACTTATTTCTAATTGTTTTACACATAATTGAAATCTTTTTTCGTTACATTTTTCTGTACATAACAATACATCTATTAACAATAACTTGAGTAATTAACTGTGTTGATAAAACATGAACTTAATATCTCTAAAAGTTTATAAGATCTTAATAAGGGATTTAATGGTAGTTAGTTTAAGTGTAACAATACAGACGTTTATTTGATCTAGAGTGTTTCAATTGTGGGCAAAGTTAGCCTCAAAAACTTATTGAAAGAAATTGTCGGAATGTATATGCTACTGAAAGAAAGTGTAGAAAGCTGAGCTGTAAGAAGTGTTGAGCTGCAACAAGGTTTAAAGATGCAGGATACAGACGTAAGAAACAATATTGAGTACATACATATTGCTATAAATTTCTTGAACTGTGCATTGTAAAATAAACCATCAGCCCTAGACGGCTCCTAAAGTTCTATCACACTGTTAAATGGCATTATCCAACAGTTTATTGTAACTCAGTATAAACTTTCCCTTTTTTTAAAAGATGAGACAATGATAAAATTTCTATTTCAATATTATGTGAGCAGTCAATCCTTGTTCTTCATTCCAATGAATCAATTATTTAAGTAACGAGATGTCATACTAAGAGTGTACAGATCACTTGATGTCTTATAATACAGATATATATATATATATATATGTATGATAAGCCTGCAAGAATCTTAAATGGTTTCAACTTCAGTTGAACATTGAATAATCAGTCTTGTTGGTACTTTAAGCCAACTGAACAAAACATTATAAACACCTGGGAGAATGCAAAATAAAACTGAAATTCATGGCTAACTGCTCATACTGGAACTATAGTACAGATCCACTACACTTTTTCAATAATGGTGAAAGAATACATAGTAACCAACTACATTTTATAGTAATAAAGTAATAACATGACTGACTAATGAGTAAATGTACCTATACACTACAGAGGATTATTTGTATAATTGTTCTAGGATTTTACTAAAATATGAGTATCGAGATATATAGTGCTCCTAAATATCTATACAGTACTAATCTTTAGTAGTTTTATGGTTTATATAGATACGCTCTAGCATTTACTGCTCACGTTTTTCTGAACTTGGTGGTTCCACTTTCTTTTTGCTTTGTAAGAGGTGTTCCTGTGAGGCTAGGAAACAATGGGAGAAAATCATTAAAAATGGTAAAATGTTAAGTAAAGTAAAAATACACAAGAAACAATCATATTAAGTATTCAATTAAACGCAAAGAAACATATCAATTAAATTTCAAACAAAAAATTGTCGGGTAGTACAAGTTAACAATCATTAAGAATTAATTCAATTCAAACTTGGATGCTGAGCCAATTCAAAATTGAAAGTGTCTAGAAGAGGGCATCTAAGTTTCTTGGCAAATGGTCTATCTACCAGTATTTAGCAGCATAAAAAACCTGATTATTGTTCCATTTTCATAGCAAGCAATCTAAGACCATAAGCTTACAATTAGAGATGGGCTACTGTACAACCACATGAATAGATTTTTCATCAGAAAGGAACTTTCTAAAGACACAGGTCACTTAATTGTTTTAACTAATTCAGTTTTAATAGTGTAAGGATGAGAATATGGATGAGCATTTTTTGCTTTGTAAATCTGTCATCCCCAATGATCAAATAGAATCTAAGGGTTATTCCTTCCAGAGACTTTGTATATAACAGGGGTTAGATTATACTGACTATGGTAAAATCAAAATTGTAAAATCTCAAAGCACCAGTATGATTCATGGCCAGAAATGACAGGAAAAGACAAACTTTCCAACTACAACATTTGTGCTTTCTTTAACAGCACATCTCATTCTCTAAAGTCAAACTGCATGAACTAATAATTAGCATAATTTCTAATTAAAAAAAAGTAAAGTACATAACATTAGGAATCTGTTAATGGTTTTAAAGAATTTTGTTCCTTGTACCAAATTTATTGCATCAGAAAGTTGCCTTGTTTTATCGAGTTTATGGAAGAAATTTATACTAGGCCTCAGTAACATAGCGGTTATTGCAGTTATTTAATAACTCAGAGGACAAAGGTTCAATCCCTGGCCAGGGGCTTGAGGAAGACAAATGTGCCACAGACAACCCAGCAGTAAATGGGTACCAGTAATGAAAAGTGCCAGGTCTCTGTCTGATAAGTGACTTTATCCTTCATGCATGGCTCACTCAGGACAAAAGCAACAAATATAAGTTGTTTATCAATCAAGCCAAAATAAATTAGTGTAAAATTTTTTAAATCAATAATCTTCTAACCTCTGTTATATATAGTCTCTGTTTTGTCAATTTTGATGTCCCATGACTCAAGATTCAGTAGCTGAAAGACTTTTTATAGTTAATGCATTCCTACAGAAAAACTATTCCACAAAGTTGTTTAATGGCTGTCTTATAGCCAATAGTTAATACATTAAACATAATCCATTATGTCTGTGATACTGCTTAAAGAACAAAGCTTGCTATGACTAATTCATTAAAACACTCCACTACAACTACATGTATTCATTGGCATGCAATATGTACTACCTTAAAAGAAAAACAATCTTACGTTCTGGTGGGGCAGTTTTAGCAAAGTCTGCTACTACTCTCTTCTTTGCCTGCATGATCGGCTCAGCCAGAGCTGTAAAACCAGTTAACCTAGAGTAAAGTCTTTGAAAAACCCACTGAAACCTAAAGTCTTAAAAAAGCCGTTGAGTATTTTAATGATCAAAAATGAAGTAAAGCCATTTAAAACCTAAAGCAAAGCTTTCCAAAAACTCACTTAAAACTAAAAGCAGTGTTTAAAAATCCATTTAAAACTATAAACTATCAAAGCAGTGTTTAAAATCCATTTAAAACTATAAACTATCAGTAAAAACTTTTAAAACCCAATTCAAATCTAAAGAGAAGTCTTTTCAAGAACCAATTTAACCAACAGAAAAGTCCTCAAAATTCTTTAAACAAGAGGGTCATGATGACCATATGTTGCTCACCTGACCATCAGTGACTTTAAAAAGAAAGGTAGGTCAAAAGACCATAATCAAGATCAGTCATGCATGCAAAACTGACAAAACAGTTTAAACTTCATTGCTGTAGCTTAAAAAAAGGGCAAGAAAGTAGGTCAATCGACATCAGACAGGCGAACTTGGACCCAAGGGGTATCCTTTGAACTATCACTAGAAAATGCTACCAGCCAAATATCTAAGCTCTGGGCTTTGTGGTCCGAGATGATTTTCCTACATCATCTCAATGTAAAATCAAGCGAGCCCCAGAGCTGTTATTATTTGAACAATCTTGTCCACAAGACGATGATACTTGCCAAATACATGTAGCTACTGTAAGCTCTGGGCCTTGTGGTTTCAGGGAAGATGATTTTTTTTTAAAGTTTTCCTATAGAATCCTATGTAAAATCAAATAGCCCCAGGACAGGGCCCCAGGTTGATGGTTTGAACAATCTAGGTAGATTTATGTGTTTCCATGATAAGCAACCAGAGTTCTACATGGAAATGACTTGTTTGAACAATATTGGTAGAGATTCATGTAAGGATATCCCTGTGAAGTCTCGTTGAAATGAGCCCCGAGTGGTTTTGTTGGAGATGTTGTTAGAAGCAAACTAAGGATAACGGATATCCAACAATCCTTAAAGCTTAAAAAGGAAAAGAAAAAATTACTATCGGTACTTTTGTCTGAACCACAACTAAAGTTAATTTTGCAAAAGTGAAAAAATATCACCCAAATTCAAATGAAGTGCTCTAACAAAAAACACAAGTGGCAGGAACACTGCATGCATATTACAATAACAGTAACACGCTGCAGAAAGCGTTAACAACACACAACTTACACAAGGAAATATACTACAGAAGTTTTACCCTGTCACTTTTTTTTATAAAAATAATACATTTTTCCATGAAAGACATCAGTAAATGATAAAACCAAATGTTCCCAGTAAATTTGAAGATGCAAATAAAGAAAAAGAAATCTGAAGCAGTTCTCACTTGGCTTATGGGATGGTGAAGGTACCCTCTTTTTACTTTGAAGTGGAACTCCATCAAAATCAGCTGCAAAACAAGCCACATGATAACTAGACTTAGTAACAAAAACCTTAACTGCAAGCAATCAACAGACACTTGAGGATCTGTCCCAGGTAAACGTGTCTGCTTAATTGATAATAAAATCCCCTCTAGTAAGTTAAACTCACTTCTATACAGTCACCTCAGAAAACTTTTTTTAAAACAGATTTGGCATTTGGTACAATTATTCAATTGATGATGATGATGATGACAGATGACTACCATTTTTTATGAGCAGATTTTGAGACCAAGCTGTGATGCTCACCTGGGACAGATCATAAAATGTCAGTGCAAGCAATCTGGGATCAAATTTACTGTTTTATTAACTAGTATCTTTAGTTATAAATGACTTGCTGTGAGTTTACATTAACTGCTAGTAAATGTTGACGCAATAAGTTATGAACGCAATTGCAACACTATAAACTATTATTACAGGTGTAAGTTGCCTTGAATTACCCTAAACAGTAAAATAATAGTAGTGCATCAATAAATAGATGGCCAAATGGCCAATCACTCACATGAGCAAGCTGTCAACAGTTACAAGGGCAGAATCAACAAAACGCTACAAGAGTTAATTTTGGCCATAAAAGATGTTTCAGCCAGGCTTTAGGTAATAATCTGTTCTATAGGTGATTCAGAACATAAGAATGTCATTTAAATTCCTTTTTTCAGTTTCATCCTTTACAGACATATATGACTTTGGGTGCATTGTTGAATTTGTTTAATTTGTTACATTTTTATTCAAGAATGCTTTAAAATTCGGACTGATATACGAGCAGGTGTAATTTTATTTCTTGCAACCATTTTCTGTCATAGAGCAGACATACAGCTGAGGGTCATGAAATGATAAATGCAAGAATACTGTACCTCAATTCTGATTAAACGTATCAAAATGAAGAACAAAGGTTTCTTATTTTAGCCTTGGATGCCATTTAAGGAAGGAAAGCACACAACTTTTGATAAAGAGTTAATCTAAGATTTGTGAAAAGTCATCGAGTGACTTAGACAAGTGGATCATGTGCACTTAGACCGATGGTTTAAATTGAGCTCTACTGGCCCTTTCTACAGCTCATGCGAGCTTAAAATGCTGAAAGTCTCACATTTCGCAGGTGTTGTTTTCAGAAATGGTGGTTCCACTTTCTTCTTGTGCTGAAGGGAAGGCTCCATGGTAGCTGAAATTAATATGGCTTTAAATTCTCTTGTCTATCATAATGTCTAAATGTGTAAAAATAAACATCTAGCATCTTAAAACAACTGAAAACCTTTTCATCTACCCAACAGTTTTCTCACAGATCTATATGTCCTGTATGATGTGAAAACAAGTGTTTTTGGAACACATTCTGAGTAAAACATAGTCTGTGAGTTCCTAATATAATTCTAAAACAATAATCAAGTAATGTGCATTGAGAGTCTGTGTTTTATTTACTGTCATAGTGCTCTATTTACTTTCAGACTTGTGTCATATTAGTATAGCCTAGGAGACTGCAGTTACTCAGTTTATCATAATTTTAATATGTATACAAAAAATTTTATTTTTTTCGGTCCTGGAAGAATAGTGGAAACTGTTGTCTTGAAAGTTCATGCTTGTACCAGCAGACACCTGGCAACATTACATACATTTATGTGCCACAAATACCAGCTTGGATTTTATTTTTTCTATTTTTTTTGGTGTGAACTTTTATTACTCTTAAGAACAACTCTAGTGCATGTGCCACAAACAGCAACTTTGTATGTAAAATTGCTCTGTACTGTAAGTTGTGCATAAATTCATATCATGAATTGTTGTTTATTTATCTATTTATTTTTGAAGTGTTAGAATTAATTAATTAATTAATTACATGCTCAAAGCAGTGTGTATTAATTCAGTGTGTACCTAGTGTACTGCACTTTACCGTGTTTCCCCATATGTACTTGTAAACAATAGTGGGTATACAAAATGTACGTCCGCTAGGTTTATATTTAGTATATCAACCAAAAAAAATCTCTATTCTACTGAAAATCAAATCACAACATTAGGTTCAAAAGATGTTTAAAAGAAAAAGTCTTGTAAAACAACAACAACACATTTTGACTCTTGACAAGTGCGAGTTCTCTCACGTTTCATTGTAAATGACTGATCAGCCTGGAATGGCATTCTCTTTTTCCTTTGTAAAGGCGGCTCTGCAATACTCACTGGAAATATCATACACGTAACACAATAACAAAACTCTTACATTTTGTTGTATTTCAACTACTATATTATAGAATTATTACTGCATCAAGAATATTTTTGTAAATGAGACATGTTTCCCATCATTTGTACAAATATTACCATGTTCTGAAGTCTCATATGAAGTTTAAATGATTTTATTCAAGCCAGTGGTTGCTGAGAAACAGGGCTGACAAGAATATGGGACAGCCAAATCAACAACTACATGCTTCCCCTTCAATGACAAACAACACCTATATACAGCTGAGTATCGGAGCAAACTGAAACAAACTGCAGTCAACTGAGCATCACCAAACATTAAATTCATACAAAAAGACACTTGTACTATATCAGCCTTAGACTAGCTGTTTCATGTAGCTGTATGAAACAGCAAATCAGTGAAACATGTTAACTACATGTACAGTCAAACCTGTGAACATAGACCTCTATTGGGAAGCTAAAATATGGTCTTTGTTTACAGGTGGTCTTTACTCACCGGTGTTTATACTATACATGAATAGTGCACTGTGATCCCCTGGTTGTCTCTTTTTGCAGGGTGACCTTTATTCAAAGGTGGCCTTTAACACAGATTTGACTGTATTACGAAAATCACCAACTTATAGCTTTGTTCACTTTTTTGTTTAAACAAATACCCTTCATGCGCTATTCATAAATTTTCTATCTCAGTAAAAAAAACGCAACATGAATTGATATTCAAAGTTTTAATTCAAACCAAATTAATAATTATGAACTACTTCAATATATTAGCATCAAATTTTTATGTAGAACATTGAACACACTAATCCTATTCTTAATTGATTTGTTAGCGGATCTAAGTTTAAGTTTTTACAGCATAAACAGAAATAAAAATGTCTGTTAACACTGCAGGTTTACCTATGTATCAAACTAAATTTATACAAGCTCTTTAAGTCTTGTCATTTTGCAGTGCTTTTATAATAACTAACGCTTTGTTCTGTCAGGATAGAAGTGCATATACACACTGAGTAGGGCAGAAAGGCTTAAGGACAGGATAATGCAATGTAAGGTCATAACACACGGTTAAAGAAAATAGCAAAACATGCATGTAAATTAAATGATGAATAATTATACTTTTACTGGTACTAAGTCAGAATTTGATAAAAACCTCCACAAATCAACTCATTTAGTTAGCACAGATGGCGTGATACATATACAAGCAATGATACAAATGTGTATGTCTGTTTAAACAGCTGCAGCAAGCGGTGGTGTAAAGGACTAGAGCTTAAGGTGTCTGCCTCTCATCCCTGAAGTTGCTGGTTGGAGTCCCACTGGGGGGTCATGACAGTACCGCCTCATATGACACTAGTACTGGTTTTTCCAGGGAGCAGACTCGAGAGTGACTCGATAAGCTACAAACTTTCTTCACAATCGAGCCCACATAAATTGGTATAAACTAATGGATTCAGTGACATTGTGTTTAAAAGGCTCATTGTTGTGTGTATTAATAATCGTTGATACATACAAATGTATATCATTAATCACTTAGACAAATAACACATCCGTAATTATGCAACATTATCTTTTAAACGCAAGCATTGTTTTCAATTTGACATAAAACAAAATTTAGCAATATGAAAGGGCTGAACAAGCTGAAGTGTATCTAATGCCATACTTACCAAGTTTGGATGACATTTGACCTGCAGACTGGTTCTCTGTTTGTACTGGCATGATTTATGTTCTAGTATAGTCTTTTATTCTACTCTGTTCTATTCTGTAAACATGAACCAAACCAGTCTACATGTGATGTGAATACATGTACAATATAAACATGAATACAGTAACACAAGCTACAATATGGATGAAAGTGATTATAGTGAAATGATTTCAACATGATTTACCAAAGCCAATGAATTTGTACATTCGGTGGAAAAAGCTGACATATCAAATCATGAAAAACAGAAAAGTACATTTACTTCAGTGCACAATTTATTTTACATTGTACCAAACTTACACGTTCTTTCTACTCATAAATGCTTCATGTTGTATGCATGATTAAATATAAAGTTTGACTATTCTGTTACACTAAACAAAACTTTCAGGTTTTTCTTTCTCCTAAAATCTATGTAGATGCCACCAGTTCATATGCACATGTAATCTACTTTAACATAATATGCACAAATTCAATAGATATCAAGGCTTATAAACATGTTGAAAACAAAATCATTCAAACCACTCTAGGCTGGTAGCAAAGGTCTGTCAGCTCATGCCCGCTTCCCCCGAGCAATTTTGATTTTGCTATTACGATATGTTGTTGAAACACTAAAATAAGCAATATCTGCTGTGTTTCTTTTCAGCTTGATAAATTGTACTTGAAAGTCCTACAAGTCTGTTGTACCGATTGTTGTCCGAATTTTAATACCCGTAAATTATTTACCAATCCCGAATTTACCAAATGCAAGCTAGGTAAAGCTGGGAATATAAAAGCGCTCATTCTTTTCCATGATGAAGTTATCTTTTTTTTAAGATTTGCTACAATCTTATTCTGAAACAAGAGCTGTCCCTCCCAAGTGACGAATGCCCCCGAAAGAGGTGCCTCACAGTCTGTGTCCTCTCCATGTGCTCAATAAATGTGCTACGTAATTTTAAAATCCTTCCATGCATGACAGAGTAATCATGCATACAGTATTCCATTACTTTAAACACTAAGTGTGACCTTGACCTTTGAGGTAGGGACTTGGGTCTTGCACGCAACATATCCGCTTGATGTGCTAGACATTTGTGCACAGTTATTTTAAAATCCTTCAAAGCATAATAAAGTTATAGTCCGGACACAAATGTATGCATATATACAGGATTCCATTACCTATAAACTCTAAGTGTGACCTTGACCTTTGTGGTAGGGATGTGGGTCATGCCACGCCCTGTCTTGATGTGCTAGACATTTGTGCCACATTATTTTAAAATCCTTCAAGGCATGACAAAGTTACAGTACACGGACCGAATGTATGTGCTTTATATAGAGGAATTCATTACCTTCAAACTCTAAGTATGACCTTGACCTTTGGGCCTAGGGACGTGGGTCTTGCACGGCGACACGTCGGCTTGATGTGCTAGACATTTGTGCCAAGTTATTTTAAAATCCTTCAATGCATGACAAAGTTACAGTCCAGGACACGAATGTGTGCATATATGCTTATATGGAGGAATCCATTACCTTCAAACTCTAAGTATGACCTTGACCTTTGAGCTAGGGACGTGGGTCTTGCACGCGACACGTCGTCTTGATGTGCTAGACATGTGTGCCTAGTTATTTTAAAATCCTTCAATGCATGACAAAGTTACAGTCCGACACGAATGTGTGCATATATAGAGGATTCCATAACCTTCATACTCCAAGTGTGACCTTCACCTTTGAGGTAGGGATGTGGGTCTTGCACGCGACACGTCGTCTTGATGTGCTAGACATGTCCCAAGTTATTTTAAAATCCTTCAATGCATGACAAAGTTACAGTCCGACGAACTTGTAAGTGATGGACCGGCACGGACGACAGCCGGACAGACGGACAGGCACCGACGGCGGGGCGGTTTTTAATTGCCCCCCCTTCTTCGGGCATAAAAAAACATAAATAATAAAGCTGAATTTTTTGTAACTATTAAAATATCTCCCATAAACTGTAATGGTTACTATGGCAAATGCAAAAGCACCATGCATTAGATGAATCATGCAAAGGATAATGTGTAGCATGCAGAATGCTTCAATAACATTTCCTACAAAACAACCTAATAAGGCAGACGGAAGTCCAGCATTGACTGCAGTCTGTTCTCTTGTTGGGTGAAATGTCTTACTGCGGAAAGAATCTCTCCAAACATAGTGTCTGTCATATTCTGATTTTCCCTGAAAGAAAACAACCTTCTCTGTTTAGAACTAGTGTTCTATTCAACATTACATCTGTCCCAAGGCCATCAGTATTGTTTTTTCTAACAAAGTGTGCTCCTTTTATTCTTCATAAGTTATAATCTCAGCCTAGGTAGAATAACTGTTGGCATATACACATGACCTGTATTTGAAGACATGTGATGTGTTTTAAGGACAGGTTTACTGTCTTTTTTTTTTAAATATTGTATTTCAGTTTCACCAGAACAGTCAGTAACAATGTTACAAGACACCTGAATGAACTAATTTGTTATTTACCTTAATGATCCCTTTGCTGGAAATAATTTTTAACATTTAGCTTGAAAAGCTAGATGAAGTATGATTTTAGCACTGATCATAATGCCAAGTGTGCTCCTAGTTACCAACACTGATGATTAATGGTCTGATACACATCAAACAAGACACAAACCTTTCTGTTAAAATTTCCAGCACACCTAGAATTTTAAACAAAAAGACAGAGATTTTGGACAAATGCTTTTACAAACTCCCCACAGCGGTTACTTTCCCTTACAGTATACAGTAATCGCTGCCATTACAAACCCTTTTAACGAGATTTTGTTAAAATTTTTAAAAAGTACAAATTTGAACTAAGGCATTAGTTTTTTGTGCTGCTTTTGCACTAAGGTTCATTTTGTAAAATATTTAACAGTTAAGAGGTCAGATACAAAAGTTAATTCAAAATAGTGATTTTAATAGAATTGTTTACATGCCTTCACATGACATTTTCCATCATCAAGTGGTATATTATGAAGGTAGTGATTCGAGAGTGGGCCTCACCCAATCAAATTGCTGCGAGGAGTTTGATGCTTTTAATGTGAAAAAGTTTTTCGCAACTCATGCTTTTTAAAAAATAAATAAAAAATTTCACACCTGTTGTTAAATTGGATCATACTAGATCTAATTAAAAGATTATATAAAACAGCACACTTATTTTGGCCAACTGCCATTAATTTATCCCAAAATACTTAAAATTATTGCCAACATTTGCTGATCAATTCAATGTCACCATAAGCTGGATTGAATTGGATTTTGACCAGGCATTTCTCTCATTTTGCAAAAACATTGGGAAAATTTTAAAATATGTGTGTTTGGCCATGTTGGCAGAACGAGTATAAGATATACTCAGTGTTTTATCCTTGTAATATATATATAGTTTTCCTTAGAATCCTCTAGGATAATAACAACAACAACTTGGATATTGCATGTTTCAAAAGTGCATTGAGCATGTTGAGATCAACCAAAACAATTGAATAATCATCATTTAAATTCATAAGTTTCATCAATACCCATATATCATAGAATTGAACTTGAATTCGGCTGTAATCAAATTGCCCACCTCTTGTATAACAAGCTGAGACATGTTCCTTTAGATCAATACCGATTTTTCTTTAACTTCCCCAAAGTATAATGCAAGTAAAGTTCAAAACGAGTTTCTATAGTATTTTTTCCTATCACAACAGATTAAAATGACAATTTCTTATAAAGAGACAGACTTTGATTATGATTTTTTTTGCTTGCACACATCCAGCCAACAGAATTTAGGAAAATATGTTTGCGTAATTTTCCAAATTGAAATGAACGCCTAGACATTTGCAACATCTGAGAAATAATTCTCTCAAAACATATTTTGGCACTTACCTTAAAATGCATCGGCAAAACTCTGGCGAAACTCTCTAAATTAAAAATTCCTTAAAAAAACATCAAAACTTAAAAACCGGAAGTAAACAAACTTAAATCAGGAACTAGATTGGAACAGCCTATAATCTGTTCCGTAACGTACCTTGGTGTCAACCGGCGAGCAGCGATGACATCGTTTGTTTAACTCTAGAACGCAGACATAGAAGTTGAATGAACTTGTTCTACAATCAAAGTAAAATAAACAATATTTAACTATTCGAAGACAGACCTTAGATGAAACTGATCAATACTATAATTATAAGCAGTTCTTAAAAAAGTACTTATTATAAGATGTATAACGTTAACAAACGGGTAGACAATGTTACAGACCTCTTTGTTGCCGACAAGACATAACAAATCAACACAAATACTCGATGTGCTCTGTCTACTGTCTACTCATACCATATTTTGTTTGTAAAAAAAATATTGTTTGGCCTTGGGTAGCTGCAACAGACTTAACGCAATTCCTGCCACAGTCACCACACTGATAAGTAGGCATAATTTTTAACTATACGCATTAACGAGAAAGAAAATAATAAAGCAGCCACAAAATGCACTGGGCAAAAAAGTTCTATTTTATTAAATGCCGATAGTTCTTAATATTATACTGAAACACCTATTCTATATAGAGAATAGTAGACTTGTAGAGTAGAGTTAGAGTAAGAGTAGAAGTAGGAGTGAAATGTATCTAGTGGGGGGAGGGAGTGGAGTTAGAGCAGAGCAGAGCAGACCATCACAGCGCAGCGCCACGCATTGCAGGGCAAGAGCCCGAGAAGAGCAGCACAGCGCCATGCATTGCAGGACAAGAGCAATGCAGCACAGGGCAAGAGAGGAAAAAGGTAAGAGCAGAACAGCACAGAGCAGCGCAACAATTGGCAAGAGCAAGAGCATAGCACAGCAGAGTATAGTAGAACAAAGCAAAACAGAGCAGAGTAACCCAGATATTAAATCTTCAATAAAGTATATGTATAAGATACTGAGCTTTGAAAAGAAACACAAAGGTGAGACCAATATGGTAGGACTTAAAAACAATTATCACATATAGTTCATATAGTTGTCGAGGCCTGATATGGAGCTATCCAATCTCATTAAAATCAGATTCAGTATCTTCGCTCATTTCGCTAACTGAATCCTAATCGCTGATAGCAGAGGAGCGCAAATTAGGATATGGTTTTAATGAGATTGCTGTACACCGGGCTAGTTAAAGAATCAGGGGTTGTCTCTGGGATGGGACGCGTTCTGTATGGTGTAGGTTCAGAACGGCCCACTTCCAGAATGGACCAGTACCAAAGCGGCCCACTACCGGAAAGGTCCAGTCAAGACTGACCAACTTTTCAAGGTCTATTACTGAGACCAAATCGAGTTTTCTTTTAAATCTGGAATTGAAGAGAAACGAGTGAATGTTTTTGTATCTCCTTAGATTGATCTGGGTGGTATTTCTTTCGTCCTACTTTCTCTTATTTTCATGTTTATATACGTTGTACGTACATCATTGGAAATAATCTTCTTTCAACTATATTTCAAAAAAGGCATTCTTATTCATGTACAACCTATTTGCAGCCTCTTTCTGGGAGACCTTTGCAATCCCCGGTCTGGTACTAAACCGTTCGGTATCTTACACTATCCCCTAAAACCTAAAATGACTAAACTCTTATTGAGGCTTTGGTCATATGAATCATCTAGTACGAACGATAAAACTCTAAAATACGTGCGTTGCTGAAATTCCTAAGGGGAAGTAACCACAGCAGGGCGTTTATGTGGTACGGGTCAGGTGGGATCCGGATCCAATATAGATTATATAGGGAAAAAAAGAGGGTGTTACGGATCCACTCATAACTTTTTCATTTGTTAATATTTTGAAATAATTTCAGCACTAAATAAAAGCTGGATGTTACAGCTTTGTGTACATGTATAATTTTGATATATTTGGCGGATGAAAATATGTATGTTTTGATATCAAAAATGAACGATCAGTTCAAATTTCAGATCATCCAGGTTTAAATCAAAGCGCTGTGAGCGCTGAAGGCCTGGGGGCTATAGGTTAACCTCCCCGAAAAACAACTTTTCACCTACGTGTTCTACGTTGAATCTTACCTAAAGCGCGGGTCGAAATGTGCAGAGGACGAAATTCAATATATGACACAGAATGAATGATTCACAAATATATGGGTGACAGGGAAGTTTGTTTTATTATGAAATGTACGTTAAATGAAAAATAATCACATAGTCAACATTATAAAATGTTTAAGCCAGTACAAATAATTCGATCTGCGCTTTGTACAACTTCAAGCGATATGATCTGATGATGTGGATCGAAAATTATTGTGTACCAATGACAAGACCTTGAAACAGAAATAAACAAAGCAATACCAGCAATGAAATATAAATACAGTACTGTACAATGTGTATAACAGAGAAAACCAAAAATGATTCTGGGTTACCTTGTAGTTGTAATCAGTGAAACCGTTCACTGGGCCTCGACATGCAGCGTCCTCGATAAATGGCGGGTGAATTTGATCACGTTAGTTCCTTCTCGGGAATGTACGTAAATTATATCTTTTTTTTAGAGACATTTATTTTTAGGTAAATATATATGTTATCGTTCGTAAATAACAAAGTTGTCAATGAAATAACATCGGAAATTTGAAAATCAAACTACAAACTCTTATATCGAGCTTCGTACGTTTTCGTAAATTTCCGTAAATATCCGTACTTTTCCGTGATATGCATATGATTATCTTCCGTAATCAGCTAACAGCGCTTTAATTTCTAAAACAGAAAAAAATGTGTAATGCAGCCCGTAAGCTATATACCTTCCTGCAGTCGTTTGAAGTTTTATGTACTATTTTTATTTGTAACATGTTCTTATCATATGCGGCATTCAAACAGAAGATTGATCTGGTCTGTCTTGCACTACTTTCGCATAGCGCATGTTTACAGTTGTTATTCGCACATAGCACGGCTAAAATTCTTGCAGGGTTTGAAATGTGGTATACTAACTTAGGCCTTGGGGACTTTCAGTCCCCAGGCCAAAAATGGGTATCGCGGATGCATTCATAACTTATTCATCTATTAACATATTGAAATAATTTGGGTACAAAATAAAAGCTGACAGTTGTAGCTTTATTATTTAGTATAATTTTGCCATATTCATGGAACGTGTATATGTTTTAATGTTAAAAATGAGCGTTCGTTCCCGAATATCAGATTCGTCAGTTGAAATATATATAACATTAGAAAGCTCACGGATTCAAAGTATAGTATATTATATTTATTAGAAAAAGAAATGGATTTTCTCTAGAGCATTTATTAATAATTGCAATTATTTATTAAAAGGGATATTTTGTGAATATATTTATAATCCCCATACATTGCATTTTATGTTCGCAAAACTATTTAGAATATATAATACACACATTGTGTAGTTGTGTGATCAATAACTTATTCGTCACTGGTTATGAAAAAAAATCATACACATATTACTTAATTTAATCAACAATGTCGTTCTTAAAGTACATTTTTCAAATTTCGGATTAAAGTACCAGGCTCAAAATTAACATCAGTAACATTCATTTAGAGTGCAGTTAAGAATCATAGTTGTTCACATGTAAATATTTTCAAAAATATTCAGTGTACAGTATACAATACGTACATTCATGAACAAACTGCACGCCGGAATTATGACAAAAATGCAATGAGTCTGATGAAATGAAAGTATGTTATAACAGAAATGCTATCATACTAGTTTTAACAGTAACAGAAATCGGGTTTCTTCCTAGTTCTCCCATTTACATGTATAATTGCTTTGATTTTCGGGCTTTAGTGAATTTTTTCACAAAAATTAGTAAAGAAGTTTTTTCCTATAAGTTCAATATTTATAAAACCAAATATTTTGGATCCATACGTCAGTATAGGATGAAATTTGTGGTGAAATAACTTGATAATTAAATCAGTAGGTAAATAAGAATTGATTGACTAAGTAAATAATAAATACATAGCTTTCGTTGCATGTTATACGTTGTATGTGTTTTCAGACTGTAAGTAAAGAACCATTACTCGTAAATGTTATTCCAAGATAATGATATGTCAGTATGAATGTCGTTAGTTCCTAGCTTCTTTTTGGTTCGGTGCCAATGGCCATTCTCAATCTCGGCATATGTGAAATTGTGTTGTGTGAAACATGTTATGCAGTTGGACTAAATTTTTTCATTATCTCACTCATATGTTTAGTATTGAAGTTGAAATTAAAAGAAAGTTTGAGATTGTAACTGTTTGTCAATGTATGCTTATTTCTTTCTTTTTCTCATATATACGTTATTTTATCTTTTTATAATCTTGCCGTTTGTAATGAATGTAGAATACATTTACATGGCACGTGCGTATGATCTGCCGACGTCCTTTAATTCAATAAACGATATGTACCCCGTGACAATAAACAACACCTGTGGTTGACACGTGTCGGTGAAATCACGTGGCTACTGTGCAGGTTTATTTTACATTTTCATTATACAAAACCGGTGGCCATGAAGAATGAAAAAAGTAATATTATACGAGTCTTTCCGTAATTTCACTTTTGTATATATGAGTCTTTAAATTCTCACGGGACTTTAAAACTTACATCTAACGACACACATTTCACTGGTATTTCTTTCAGTGATCATAGTTTTCTTTAGTTAATTTAATCAACAGTATTAATTCATTAATGCAACCTGCATGTAGAGTTTATTCATTATTTCTGTGATGTATTTTAAACAGATCGCAATAGTAGTAGTTAGTCTACAGTAATACCTGTCTTATCTGGCACCACCAATAACGTGTATCTAGATATTTATTGAAAAAATTAATATGTTACATGTGAATCCGTGACTATCTTTCTAATGCACAAGTAATATGTTTCCACTTGATATGTTAATCTAATAAATACTGGACTGGCGGATCCGAAATCGGGACTGAATGTTCATTTTTTTACGTTAAAGCATATGCACGTTCCACCGTCAAATATGGCAAAATCAAACATTAACAAAAAGCTACAACTGTCAGCTTTTATTTGGTATCCAAATTATTTCAATATGCTAATAAGTGAATAAATTATGAATGTATCCGCGATACCCATTTTTTTAAACCTCGATGATCTGCAATCTGGACTGATCGTTCATTTTTGATATCAAAACATACATATTTTCATCCGCCAAATATATCAAAATTATACATGTACACAAAGCTGTAACATTCATTTAGTGCTGAAATTATTTCAAAATATTAACAAATGAAAAAGTTATGAGTGGATCCGTAACACCCTCTTTTTTTCCCTATATAATCTATATTGGATCCGGATCCGGATCCGCCGGATCCGCCGTTTACACCTGGCCTGTGGTACGGTATGAAACGGCGAATAGGCACATAAATGTCAAAATGGCCGAAAAAGAAAGTAGACATAATGAGTAAGTAATTTAAAGTAAATATCTTATTAAGAAGTGAGATTTAACTGGAAGATTGGTTTTATTTCATTAACACTTTTTATTTTCGTTCATATGTTCAATAAGAATGGTCGGCCGATTTGTCTTGTTCACTATGAAAAGGAGAGAAATAGGCAGTAGTAGCCTTCAAGCAAAATTATTAAATTTATGTAGGTACTGCCCGGCTCTACAGTACAGCAGTGACAAGGCTTTAAATGCCATCATGGCCCCAAGACCCAGGTTCTGAGCCAACTTCGGACGTTTGACCATTTTTGTGAGCAAGAGATTTTGAGACGCTGACACGCTCACCTTGGACAGGTGTCTGTGGGTGAAATTATACTGACTTAGCTATCTGGCCACCTACATCTGTAACTGTGACATGTGCGCCAGGTTAGATAGCGCCAATGTGCACTTTTGCAGGACCAAGTTTTCAAATGTTATAAAAAAATTCTCCATTTTTAGCTCATCTGAGCATGAATGTCACCTTGGTGTCTGTCGTCTGTTGCTGTCTGTCTGTTTTCTCTGTTTAAAATTAACCTTGTGTATACAAATTACAATAGAGGTTGCAATTTTCACTGGATCTTCATGAAACTTACTCAGAATTACTGTCTTGATTAAATCTAGGTTGAGTTCAAATATGGGCCATCTGGGGTTAAAACCTTGGTCACAGGGTCAAATCATAGGATTTTAAAAGAAATTCAAATTGGCACAGATGTTCAGAGAAGTGTTGTGAGCAAGTACTGGGTCCACACCTTAAAGGTCAAGGTCACAGACTGTGAGACACCACTTTGGGGTCAATTGTCACTTACGAGTAACGGCTCATTTCACAATTAACTATGGCAGTAAAAATTGAAATTCTGCAGTTCTAATTGCTGGCAATACATGTATATATAAACTGCTGGCAAGTATGTTATCTCAGACAGGTAGATGAATCCTCAGACAGCCATTTATATGCTCCAGTGAAACCTTCACAGTGGCCTATAGTGTATGGACAGGAGTATAACATTGGCTTCCTTGGGCTTGAGAAACTTCATCCATTTGATGCAGGGAAGTGGGGGAAAATATATGGATTCTTGAAGGGTTGGTTTATTTTAATTATAACATTTCTGTAATTTAGGTTCAAACAGTAACATATGTATGTAGAATGATTATAATAGTCGTGAAGTTTCATGTACTACTGGCAGGATTTATCTTCAGCATACTGTCATAGAACTATTTTAACCAATACAGTACTCAATTATAAAAAAAAAACACAACACGAATGACTGAGTGTGAAATTTTATTGTATATAATTATGGAATGTAATAAGTTATTTGCAACTGTAAAACAGTACTTAACTATTGCAGAAACTTGGTTGAGATTGATGTAAAATGCAAACTTACAACCTAAATTTCAGTTAGATGTTTTTAGGGGTATTGTTAAATCATGTACAAACGTTCACTGCGTAACTATTCCCAAAGTTGTTTCAATTATAACGATGTTAAGTTCTTCGTAAATAGGACTTCTTAAAACTGTTGGTTTAGACAGTGTACTCTATCCTGATCAACCTTAAAGAAGTTAAAGTATAAAAAAGATATACATGTAGAATGAATGATTTTGTGTACATATCACAGGACTAGATTCTTCTCAGGGGATAAATCAACAATCACAAGTTTTTTTTTGCGGCCTTTTTTGGTTTTTGGCAACTAAAAAATTTTTTTTAACAATAACTAAACTTTTGCTTGTTTTGTGTTGCAGCTGCCGGTATGATTAGAGATGAAACCACAGTGAGGCCTGTGGAAGCAACAGAAAATGATTTGTTGAAAGTTCACTCAAAGTCATACATTAACAATTTAAGGGTAAGCTTATTAACTATAGGGAATGTACAGAATTTCTTAGAGCTCCAGCTTTTGAATTGCCTGGACTCTTGTTAGTAATGAATATGTTTGGTCCTGGCTGCAGGACTCTGATTATTTACAGTACTGTTCCATAAAATTCTTAGAATTGCTTTAATTTTATCTCGGAAAGTCATCAGTTAATTGACAACTGCAAACCTTTTCTTTGCCTTATTGGCATCTAAAAAGCTGTCATTTTAACATGAGTGTAAATTGAGATATTGTATCTTTGATCAGTGTAGTTTTTAAGGGCAAAGACAGTCGCATACACTTTGTTGAGTTAGGAAAAATACAACATACAAAATGAAATGAGATTAAGAGAGTCTTACAATACTGCAGCCTGTTGCAGTCTTCTTAAATGTCTGACTTTCAAGCAAAAATAACGGTATTCGAAAAATGAGATAGAAGTAGAGAACTGAGAGATATTTATGTCACAGGCCTAACAGTGTCAATTTACCATTGTTTTCATCATTTCATATTATGTATTGTAATTCTTCGTTCTTCGCATTACACATAAATTAAACAGTTCCTAAATAATTAAATGGTTTAACACAGCAGTGTAAATGAGTACCAAGATTATCTTCCTTAATTATGTCTAATGAAAGAACCGAAGAAAAATGAGAACATAAAACTTAAGTTGAGTTGAATCTGTGAAAATGGTCACAGCAGCCGTATGCTTTACTCACAGGGTGCAATCTATAACAACTACACCACAGGCACGTGCTATAGTTATTGCCCACTTTAGAAACATCTTTTTCTGGCTGTTTAGCATAGTTTCAATTGTGATATGTCATATCCAGTTACACAGAAGGAACAGAAAACAGTGGAAGTTTTATGTTGCATCATAATCTGTATATTCATTTACACTGAACTATTCATCTGCCATGTAATAATAGTACATTTTGTATTTTACATAATAATTTCATAAAAACCTCTGACATCATAACTATGCTTATATATGTTATATGTACCAAGAAATTTGGTTTAAATTTGTATATACTAACATGCATTTTACATGTTGATCATGGCATGTGCAGCTTACAAGTATTGTGGAGGGGACAGTGTTAAAGGAGGTACTACACCATTTCAGTATAAGTTGAATGTTGTAAGCATGTGAAACTCATGCACATGATCACTCACCTAGAATCCACTGGTATGGTGGTAATTTAGTGCGTACAGTTGCACAGCTTGTCCTTTGAAAGTGATATAGGATCTGATAGACAATTCAGAATTTTAGAAAGCACCGGTAATAGCAGATATTAATTTAAGCTGTAAAAAGAAGTGTTGGCCAGACATGCTGCTTTTGCATTTCATGACTGACGAGACGTGTTATCAAAGTAACTGTGAACTCTTGTTAACTCAGAACCTCTTTGTTGGTTGATTAAAATAATTCATCATTTTCTATTTTTCATATTACTTCATAGCATTATATAGGGCAAACTAACTTTAAATTATAAGGAAGTCAATTGTCTTGTGCTCATCTGGCCAAGTAATCCAAATATCGTATGTTCAATGCCCCACTCCACCACTTAAAGGTGGTCAATTACTTTTAAGCAACATTTTATGACAATTTTTACTTTTTGTTTATTCTGTTAGAGATTAATTTAATGAACAAAAAGACCCATTACATTGAGTTAGATCCCTATCAGAAATTTACGTTTCATTAACTTTTATGAAATTTTGTTATTACTCCCCTTTAATATGAAAGTATTTAAAACGTTGAGTATTTCTTTTTTTATTTCAATATAATTTCCACTTTTTACATTTGAATTGGATAGGTTTACAAATATCTTAACATTCTGAACCAAAATGCAAGTTTTAAACCTACGTGTAGCTTCTGAATTGATTTATTCCAACCTATCTTGGGTCGCACCCAAGATAGGTAAAGGGAGGTAATCATATCTTTTCAAACTTGAATTTCTAATGAATTCCATCTAAATATATAATATTTAATGCAAATATTTCACAAATATAATATAATAGGTCTTATATTTTATATCTTTCCTTAGGCAAAGTATGTGTATCAATTTTTACTTATGATAAAATAATTCTATCTTGGTTGGGCAACAAGGATAGGGAAATCAAATTTTAAAAATACCTCCAGTGAAAATCTTACTTGAATTAAGCGCTAATTGAACATAAATAAGTGTAAATGATCAGATGTTAAAGTTTCAAACAAATCTATTACATGGCCAAATTCTAATTATAAACGTTTAAATCAAAGTCCCATGTATCTGTGCTATACACCAGGGATGATGAAGGACCAAGGGTGTCTCTGGAACTAGGACACTTTCCTCTATTTTGCACAGCCCCACAAAACCTAAGATAGCTAGCTTCTTCTAGGAGTATTGGTCTCATGGATTATCTGGTACCATCTATAAAGCTATACAGGGAGGTTCACAGTATACTGCTGTGGGTCAACTAAATGCCTGTGTTGAAATACAATTGGTTAAATTTGTGTGAAATCAGTTTTAGCTGTATAAACTACATAATATGCTATGAAGTTGGTTTTAATGGTTAGGAGATTACAACGTAAAAAGTCAGGTATAAGTGTGTTTAATATAGCGCTTCATGTTACTAAAAAGTTTTATATGCAACAGAACACTTGGTATCAGTAACTATTAATTTGTACATGAAAGATAAATCATGTTTTAGTTTTTAGAAGAGACCTATACCGTTGTGTTTTGGTGTCTCTTCCTGGTTAAAGTTACGAGTGCATGTTACTATGTTATATTTCTGTGACCAATACAAGCACAGGATTAAAACTTCCTTAATGTTTTCAGGGTTTCATACCATCCAATAAGATGACTCTTGATTGAATTAATTCAAATTATGACATACATTGGTGAAAGTTTTGCATGCAAACACTTAATTATACTGATATTTCTGTAACCACATACAGGATTCATTTGAAACTTTACCCAAGCTGATAACTCCTGACTAAATACCATTCTAATCATGACTCTTGTTTGAAATGTTCTGTTTAAGCTGGACAAGGTTATGCCAGACAACGGCCATATCATTCTGTTACCAGAAGCTTCCCCCATTTCGCACTGAGTTTACATAACATTTGTAAATGAAATGCTCTTTGTTAGGAAATGACATACTGTTATTTCATGTACAAATTTAATAGAAAAGAAGAGAAAAATATTCAAGTTTACTAGAAAGTATAGCAATCATTTCTTCATGTTTTGTCATAGTTTTGAAGAGAGATCATGTGTATGAACATTGTGTTGTATGGTTGGTGATTTACTCTCTCTTTCTGTTCTGAAGTCAGTGTTCCTTGTTTCTTAGCCTTACCTGTTCACAAGTTTTTTGATACCTTTATAATGGTAAAAATTCAATTTTCAGAATTAAAAAATGTCATTTAACAAGGGACAATGTATATAGTTGAGTAAACTACAATCTTGTTCAAAAAGGTGCTAACCCCTCCACTTTGACTTGTTCTGTGTATTATTTATGTAATGCTACACAGTAGAAAATCATCTTTCATTAAAACATTTGAACACATAATTATGTCATTTATCTTCATGTTCAGCTGTTTTTCCTTATGCATAATTGCATAATTATTACAGTTATAACTTTGTTTTGATAAGTAGAGAAAAATCCTAAGACTTGCACAAAATAGTTCATAATGATATAGTTTATATGCCAGTTATAAGCTCTTGAACTAGTTAATTGGGTATAACAGTTTGATACTCTTGTTCACAAATTCTGTAAGTTAAAAGGATGCAGGGGCTGTTAAATGAGCATTTGATAGTATGACATTATTAGCAAACCAATAAATTCATTATATCTCCCTGGAGACATTGTTCTTGCTCTGTCTGTCTGACTGTCACACTTCCTTTCTGCTCAGTAACTTGAGATCCGTATGATCCACAGTCTAAACACTTTATAAGATGATTGTTCTTATTGAGTAGATGATCCCAATTAAAATGATGCCAATGATGCGATAACCTCGCCCCTTTGTTGATGTCGGAGTATTTATAAAAAAAGAATCCAGTCAAACCTTTTCTGCATGCATTTATTTGTCGTAGGTAAAGTCCAACTTTAATTGGTATTGAAGTCACTTGATTGACACCTGGCATCATGTAAATTGTATTTGAGGTCAGTAGGTCAAAGGTCAAGGTTACAGTGCCCCATACTTTGAAAATCGTTTCCGCTCAATAACTTGTCAAGTTGAGATCCATATGACCCACAGTCTTCAAACTTCATAGAATGATTAGTGTTAGTAGAGTAGATGAGCCCCATTGTTTTTGAAGTCAGTAGGTCACAGATCAAGGTCACTGTAAACCGAACTCTGGAATTGTTTCTGCTCAATAACTTGAGATCCATATAACCCCCAGTTTTCTAACTTCAGAGGATGATTGGTGTTACTGAGTAGATGATCCATATTGTTTAAGGGGTTAGTTAGTCAAAGGTCAAGGTCATAGTGACTTATACATTAAAATTTCCCCTTCTGCTATGCAGTGGGGAAGATAATCATTTTTAACTTTTTGCTCAGATGGGCTAGTGTATACTGACCACAGTACTGATTTCAAGTTAGAACGACCATTGATTGGGATGATATAGGGGGGTAAGTTTACAGCATCTTTCTTTAAACCAGGAGGTTGCTGGCTTGAATATTGTCAGTGGCAGAATCCAATTACTGTCTCTAATTCTTGTTGCAAGAACTGCAGCAGCCTTGGAGTGTAGTTAACATTATTATGTTTAAAGAATTTAAACTCTTGTAGGACATGTTTGAGACCTATGCTGAGTGAATAAAATCATAATTTATAAGTCATCCCATCAGCAAATTTAAATTTTAATCATTGATATTTGTCTTAGCATTTTCACTTTCTGTTAATATGGTTTAATTCATGTATAAAGGTTTGATCTTAACTTGTGTTGTAGTTTTATGTTGTTTGCATGAGTAGAACATGTTAAATGTTGTCTGTTTTTAGATCATCTGAGCACAAAGTGCTCGTGGTGAGCTATTGTGACCACTTAATGTCTGTTATCGTCAGTCATCAACAATAATTATTGTTCTTAACCACTGGGCCAATTTCAACCAAATTTCACTGGATTGTTGCTTTGATGATCCTATTCCAAAATCTCCTCCTTAACCACTAGGCCAATTTCAACCAAACATCACAGGATTGTTCCTTGTGTGGTGCTCTGCCACATTTGCTCAAAAAGGTCTTCTCAACTGCAAAAAATGGCTGCCTGAGCTAAATCTAGAAAAACATTTAAACCATATCTCCTTAACCACTGCTCCAATTTTAACCAAATTCCACAGAATTGTTCCTTGGATGGTCCTCCACAAAACTGCATGAATGGTTCCACTCCACTGCAAAAAACGGCCACAAGATCTTAAATTAGAAAAACCTCCTTAACCACTGGGCCAATTTCAATCAAACTTCACAGCATTGTTGCTTGGGTGGTTTTCTACAAAAATTGCTTACAGAGATCTGTTTCAATGCACAATTGTTATCTTTGTTATCAAGAATTATACAGATCTGATCATGTATTGCAGATGGTCTCTGCTCACTCAGGTGAGTGATATAGGGCCATTATGGCCCTCTTGTATTATTTCAGTATGTAAGTATGTATATGCATGACTGCATATGCATATATAGATATTTTGTCTTAGTTACTGTATGCCAATTTATTCTGGCTTGATTATGAAGAAAGCTTGAAGCCTAGAGCCACTCCAGAAACTGTTAGTCCTCTTACTGAAAAAAAACCAACAACCCAGGTGGGTTAGTTGGTCTGATAACTCGGTGTGGTCCAAATCAGTAACCTCCAGTGTGAAAAACTGAAACCTTAACCTCAACATAAGCATTAAAATAAACTCTTAACCAACTGAATGTTATTTCTTCTTTTAAATAACAAAGGAGGTAGTTACTTGTCTTACATTGCAAACATTATGACATACTGCTAAATATTAAAGTTTATGTTTCATTATGAAAAGATCATAAGCTCTAGGTTTCCTGTCAATTCATATTTTAAAAAGGATACTATGTCCGATTGTGACCTAGATTTGTGTATTCTGACTCATGTGAACATGTATTAAGATTAACTCCCATTGTTCACAGTTTGATATCTATAGAACAAAACTCTCATGTACATTATTAAAAGGAAATGCCCACAAGAGGAAGGCAAGACAAGTCAGTGTCCGAAAAATAGCGTTCAAAAAATAGTCTGCTGTTTGTCCCATTTTCAACCACTGATACACACTATAATGCAGTGATATTAACAATATATTTCTTTGGGAAAACATTTGGTGTTTCATTTCAAAAACTTACATTTACATAGTTTATATAGGTTATTGGAGCCTGAATTTTCCGCTTGTCATTTCTTTGAAACGTGGCTTGGTAGTGTTTTGAGCGCTGCAAAAATGCCCCCCCCCCCCCCCCCCCCCCCCCCCATTTTTTCACAGACAAAGAGACTGCGACCAAACCTAGGTATATTGACATCTTAGGACGCTTGAAATTCCTCCGTTAGAAGTCCATGCGAGGTTAGCGGAAGGGGCGTACCCTTGTGGTGAGCCCTGAAGAGTTTATGTTACAGTCATTCTATTTGCTGACGTATACACACGCGCAGTAAACCGAAAGTAGCCAAACGTGATGTACAGTGTTTACAAAAGGGTATGCATGTCTGTCGAGTGTGTACAAATATGCCGCGTGTCCGGTATTAAAGTTTATGTTTCATTATGAAAAGATCATAAGCTCTAGGTTTTCTGTCAATTCATATTATAAAAAGGATACTATGTCCGATTGTGACCTAGATTTGTGTTTTCTGACTCATGTGAACATGTATTAAGATTAACTCCCATTGTTCACAGTTTGATATCTATAGAACAAAACTCTCATGTACATTATTAAAAGGAAATGCCCACAAGAGGAAGGCAAGACAAGTCAGTTCCGATAAGCGTTAATAGTCTGCTGTGTCATGATACATATACAATATACAATATATTTCTTTGGGAAAACATTTGGTGTTTCATTTCAAAAACTTACATTTACATAGTTTATATAGGTTATTGGGCCTATTCCCTGTCAGTTCTTTGAGTGGTTGGTATGTACTGTGAGTGATAGGTATGAATTCTGAGTAGTTGGAATGTATTGTGAGTGAAAGGTATGAATTCTGAGTGGTTGGTATGTATTCCGAGTGATTGGTATGTATTCTGAGTGGTAGGTTTGTATTCTGAGTGGTTGGTATGTATTCTGAGTGGAAGGTATGTATTTTGAGTGATATGTATGTATTCTGAGTGGTTGTTATGTATTCTGAGTGATAGGTATGTATTCTGAGTGATAGGTATGAATTCTGAGTGGTTGGTATGTATTATGAGTGATCAGTATGTATTCTGAGTGGTTGGTTTGTAATATGAGTGGTTGGTATGTATTCTGAGTGATAGGTATTAATTCTGAGTGGTTGGTATATATTCTGAGTTATGGTATGTATTCTGAGTGATAGGTATGTATTCTTAGTGGTTGGTATGTATTCTGAGTGATTGGTTTGTATTCTGAGTGATTGGTATGTATTCTGAGTGATTGGCATGTATTCTGAGTGATAGGTTTGAATTCTGAGTGGAAGGTATGTATTATGAGTGGTTGGTATGTATTCTGAGTGATAGGTATGAATTCTGAGTGATAGGTATGTATTCTGAGTGATTTGTATGTATTCTGAGTGGTTGGTATGTATTCTGAGTGATAGGTATGTATTCTGAGTGGTTGGTATGTATTCTGAGTGATAGGTATGTATTCTGAGTGATTTGTATGTATTCTGAGTGGTAGGTATGTATTCTGAGTGATAGGTATGTATTCTGAGTAATTGGTATGTATTCTTAGTGGTAGGTATGTATTCTGAGTGATAGGTATGTATTCTGAGTGGTTGGTTTATTTTATGAGTAATGGGTATACATTCTGAGTGGTTGGTATGTATTTTAGTCCTGTAGTTTTACAATCTACCTGCGGCTGAATTTTGTATCTTTGAAGTATGACTGTGTAGTCAGAGAAGTACTGCATGTAACACAGGCCATGATTGTATGCGGACTGTAGATTACAGTTAGTACATTATGAAGCATTTATTTTCAGTGGAGTGTAACAGTAGCAGGGATCACAGAGGTACCACCAGTGGCTTTGTTACCTAACTTCATAGTACAGAGAAAAGTTCTGCGGCCGTTTAGGTACCAGACAGGGGGCACTATACTGGTAAATATTACTCTTAGTTCACATGAGCATTCTCTGTCCATTGTTAGCTAATAGGATTGGTGACTGACCATGATCAGTCAGTATTGTGTGTGAAGAAGTGGACTAACAAGTTAGTTTTTGATCATTTAAAACACAAAAATGAGGGACTACAGTGGGATTGTCTAGGAGATAATTAGTGTGTCTTTTTCCCCTCTCTTCCCAGAAAAAATTTCTCTGTAGAAAAATTTACCACTGTACATTATTACCATGGTATTACTGAAGGAACTGGTGGGCGTTGTAGCATTACGTATGTTCTAATCCTGCTATTTTCAGTTTTGATGCTGATAATTTCTTTTCTTTTCCCTGTTATAGGCAGCAAAGTTAGCCGTAGATAGAGGCTGGGGTATAAATATTGGCGGAGGTTTTCATCACTGCTCTTCAGACAAAGGAGGAGGTTTTTGTGCTTACGCAGATTTAACACTTGCTATAAAATTTCTCTTTTCACATAATCCAAGCATTAAAAAAGCCATGATAGTGGACTTGGATGCTCATCAGGTAGGCATAACTTTGGGTTATTTCTAACTGTATACCATCATTCTGTAACCACATCAATGAGTGGGTTGTGTCCTGCTTACCTCATTGTGTTCTGTATATTGTAGTAGTTTTCAGAATGTAAACAAGTGCAGGTCTAGAAACTACATCTTTGAGGAACTGCTGGTACATGTATAAAAAAAATTAGATGTGCAAAGGTTAAATGAATATCCTAATTTACATGTACCAGAAGTTCCTGAAACATATACTTAAACTAATCTTTTATAGAAACTATATTGTACGTACTGATATTAAATATTCGATGATGGCTTTGTTTGCAAAGGCTGTTAACATTCTTAATTGCCTTATCTTAGAGCTTTTTAGTTTGATTCCTTAGATATTGGGCTTAATTCAATCAAACTGAATACACAAAGTAGGCAAAGTTACAGAAAGCAGTCTTCTGGTAAGGGATTGGAGTATATTAAAAATGTGACATAGTCTGTGTAGAGCGTATTAGGAGGGGGGGCTGCATAGTTTTAATGGAAAGACTGGATTGAAAATATTCGAATTGTTTTTTTTTCAGTCCCAGATGAGTTCTGCTCAGTCAATATTGAACTAACTCTGTGTTAAGCTGTCACTGGTTTGAGCTGATAGGTGAAAACCTTTAGAAAACAGACTAAATAAGACATGTTATACTTGTTTTGACAGGGCAATGGACATGAAAGGGATTTTATGGATGATGAAAGTGTATATATAATGGATGTATACAACAGGGGCATTTACCCACATGATGGATATGCAAAACGTAAGTAACAGCTCTATACAGACACTATAAAACTTTAATACCCAGAGCATAGGTATTTGATTTATTGTTTTGTCCAGTACACTTCTACCAAGAGTATACAAACTATGCCGAAGGGGTCAAAATTGGCCCCACCTGGGGGTCACTTGCTTTAGATAGAAAAAACTTTAAAATCTTACCCTCTTGAAAGCTGCAATGCCCAGAGCAAATACATTTGGAAAATAGCTACCACCAATGGACCTCTACCAAGATCATTCAAATTATGCCCTCAGGGTAAAACTTGACCACGTCCTAGGGGTCTCTTATTTAAGGTAGACTTGTATAGTAAAAACTTTTTTAAAAGCTTAGTTATTTGGGATGGAGCAATGTCTAGAACCAAGTTATTTATGATAATTACCTTGTAAAATGGTCAATCAAATTCAGGTGAGTGATTAAGGGCCACCATGGCCCTGAATTATTTAAAGTTGTACAATTGAAAGGATAAATATATTTTATGTTTACAGGTGCAATTAAAAAGAAGGTAGAACTGAGTCATGGAACAGAAGACAATGAATACCTAGATGAAGTAAAGACGTAAGTTTTACTGTCAATCATTGTGTCTGTACATGTATTTATATTGTTCATAAGCATATTTGAAAAGTTATGTTTTACAAAAAGTTGTATATAACATTCCTGAGGTGCTGATAGTGTTTTCAACAGATAAACATTAAATACTTTTTTTGCAAATTTTCTACATGGTCAATGAAAAAAGACGCAGAAGTTTGACAAAAGGTTTCTTTTGCAGGAATTTAAAGGCAGCTTTAGAGGAGTTTACCCCAGATGTGATAGTATACAATGCCGGCACAGACATTTTAGAAGGTGACCCACTTGGAAATCTGTTAATATCCCCTCAGGTAAGTGACCAGTACCGCTGTCAAAATGACAAATGATAGTATAGAGTACAAGGCCCAGTTGCACAGGTTGTGATCTTTATACCCCAATTTAGGATGCACATAGATATGCTTTCGTCTGTCCGTCCATACGTCTTGTGGCATTCACTGTAATAATTGACCTCTAGTCACCAAACTTCATGCAAATGTTGATAAGAATCAGAAGTTGTACACCTTGGTATTAGTTTTTCTAATGAAACAGTAACACCAGAGTTAGGGTCCTTGACATAGTCAAAATTTACTACAATGTATATGGTAAATTTGTGGCAAGCACTGCTCTAAGTAATTGTCATATTAGATATTTGGCAAGAAGCATAGTCTTGTGGATGTCTACCAAGATTGTTCAAATCATGACCCCAGGTTCACTGCTTTAACATAAACTTAATATATAAGATCTTTAAAATCTTGTCTCAAACCACCCTCTCCCGGTCAATCTCGACCCTGCTCCGGGACTTAGTTTTACCTTGAGATATGTAGGAAAATCTTTAAAAATCTCTCAGACCACAAGGGCCAGAGCTTAGATATTTGGCACGTATTCTTGCCAAGTGATTGCCTGTTGCACCATGATTGTTCAAATCATACCTCTTGGGGCCCAGTTAGCCTGATCCCAAGATCACTTGACCTACTGACCTTTATTTTTTTTAAGCTGATGTAAGCATGTCTGGCAATTTTAGCGTCCCCAGCCATAGCTTGGAACTGTTTGCTCAGATTTTATCAAATGATGCATGCTAAATACCATTACATTCAGCTTATTCATGGCTGACTTGTGGCTCTTTGTTCCGCTTAAATAGCTGTTTTGTACAGGCATTGTTGCCATTTGGAGCCATATCTTGGTTAGTGGTTTGTCAAATTTGTTTGAAACTTATACATGCATAGCTGAAAGCTGCATGCCAACTGCTTTTGCGATCCATTTACATTGTATTTATAGCAGAGTTATGGTCATTTGGTTTTGTTTTTCTAAATGGCCATTTAATATGAAAATAATTTTTCCATCCAGTCCTTTTTATTAAAATTTGCTAGTTAAAGTTGCAGTCCGATATGTTAAAGATGCACGTTATCAATAAAGCCATCATTTTAATTAGTTCAAATCTAGTTTTGGCCAAAAGTAGCCATAAAATTAATAGTTAATAATGTTTATTCCTTTATAGTTTTGAAAAGTCAGTGTTTTAACTGTTTTCAGGGTATCATCGACAGAGATGAAATAGTTTTCCGGAAAGCCCAGGAAAAGAAGATCCCAATTGTCATGGTAACAAGTGGAGGATACCAGCGCAGTACAGCTCAAATAATAGCCAACTCTATTCTTAATCTGAGACAAAAAGGCCTTATAAAGTGTGCCGACGCGGAGAGTTACCAGCCTTCAGAGTCAGGTTATTCGTAGGTGTTGTTTTGTACTACCCTCTAATTTGACGAGAATTCTTCACGTGTACATATGTATTATGTACTATCAGAACAACAAAACCACAATTCATGTAATCAGGCTGCTCCCAGCGTGTAAGGTAATGTGGCAGCTTAAGCTTCTGCTGGGCAGATACTTTATGTCCATTTAAAAAAAGTGGTTATTGTAAAATAAAAAATAGCTTTTTGTGTTTGTAAACAATATGCTGTTTAAAAATTTTAGAAACAAAATCCATTTCCCGCTGCTGAATTATGCGGTTAAAAAACCCATAAAATCACTCAAATATGACAGAAAGAAGATCCTTGTATACTCTGGGTTATTAGCACCTATCTAATACAATATCCCAAGCAAAGTTTCATGTCTGTAACAAAAACAGTCTTTACCTAATTGACTATATTATAGAATTCTATATTATTTGTTAGCTACACCTGGATTAAAGTGCTTTGTATTAATGTTCCTTGCATGCAGCTCCGACTAAATTTGTTCCGGAACGATTTCCATTCATGCGAACTCTGGTTCCTATGGCAACTTTGAAATAGCCGCAATGCCTTAAAAAATTTATTCTTGAAATAGCACAAGGCCAGCTACATATTTGGCATGTATCAAATAATCAAATGGACCAAATGCCAAGCTGGCTCAAATGATAACCCGGAGAATAATAATTGGAACCCGATAGGGGAAACAAATAAGCTGGACTGGCAACAACTAGTTAAAAATCTTATTCTCTGAAACCAGAAGGCCTAGAGCTTAGATATTTGGTAGTCGCATTGGCTAGTGAGAACTCTACCAAGATTGTTCAAAAATATGACCCCTAGATCAAAATTTAACCTGCCTATAACTGGCGGAAAGTCATGGATTATTACATAGGCTTATATAGGGGGAAACTTTGAACAAAAACACAAGGCCAACAGGCAAATGAACACATCTTTGCAATGATAAAATTACATTGTTTGGAACTTATTATATTTAGTTTAGTGAAAACTGGCCATCATGGCCTTCTTGTTACTTAGAAATTGCTAACTTTGTGTATCGAGGAATTTCACTAAGTTTAACAGTTTATATGAATAATGGATTGTCGTTGCTGGATCCATACATCAGTCTGAGATATTGTAACACATGCTTAGGATTTACTTTTGAAACTCAATAAAATGAAAACAGGATAAACATTTTCGTTATTAAACATTTGTTGATATTTTCAATAGGAGGGAACACACTTCTATTAGTACTTGCACTTGCATGATCTTTATTGTCGACTTTGTCCTGACTTACAATGGAAAGTGTTTGAAATATATATTCATTCAAATTTTCAAATTGTACATTTTTTTCAAGTAATATAATCGATAATTTTTGTTTTTTTTTAGGTGATTACCGATTTAACCTTTGGTTTAAGTCAGGCCACTAAAGAAGTTTCAAAATTCCCTGGATCTTACCTGACTTTATATTGTCCATTTGAAAAAGTGGTTATTGTAAAATAAAAAGTAGCTTTTTGTGTTTGTAAACAATATCAATATGCTGTTTAAAAACTTTTAAAACAATCCATTTCCCCCTGCTGAATCACTGCAGGTTTTAACTGACTCACCTGGCAGACTGTTATCCAGTGAGCTAGAACGGACCTACTCTATTGTCTGTTTCTCCATCTGTCTAAGACTATCCCATTCAGGTCACTTGATTCTACATATGAGGTTCTGTACAAAAACAAGTCTTTATACTTCTCTATACAGAAGTCCTAAAGCTTAGTTTTTAGGCATGTACCTGGCAGTGGACTTCTACCAATGATGTTCAATTCAAGGCTGTACCAAAGTTGACTTCAAAGAAGTCCATTCCATAGAACCTGGTTGCTATAGGAAATAAGCTTAAAAATATTCTTCTCTAAAACCACAAGGCCTAGAGCTTAGATATTTGGCATGTAGCATTGTCTAGTAGACACTCTACCAAGATTGTTTAAATCAATACCCCACAGATCAAAATAACCCTTCCCGGGTGGGGGAAGTCACTTTATTTCACATTGTCTTATATAGGGAAAACTTAAAAGGCTTCTTCCTGAAACCACAAGACTCAGAGCTAAGATATTTGAAATATTACGTATCAATTCGTGTATTGATCCTTAATTGTGGTTAGAATCATCACCCCTTGTTATTACTTAGCCAGTGGATGTGATGGCCCTGATAACTTTAGATGATTATCCTACTATGTTTAGAAGAATTTCTTAATTTGTATATTAAACTTTGTGTATCATAAGCCTTTAGGGTTGTATCATTAACGGCAGATATAAAATTGCAGGGTTTTTGACACTCAGGGTAACAGAAAACATAAATCATGGTTTTTGTCTGTTGCTGGATCATACATCATGTCTTATTCAACTAATGTAAACACATGCGTCGCCTTTTAAGCATTTAAACCTTGATTCTCAATTCTCATTTGCAAAATTAATACTCAAACAGAATTCTCTGAGTTTTAATGAAACATACAGCACTGTCGTCTTATATTTTCTCTGGATAAGAGCCAAAACTGACATTATGCAGCATTTTATTTCTTGCACACTAGTGTACATAATCTTTAATAACTGGTGACATTAAAAGTATCATATAAGCATATTTATTAGTCCTGACCTGTTCATTTAAATGTGTCCGAAATAAAGATTAATAATTATGCCCGGATTACGTGATTTAAACGTCCGGTGCCTTAGATATTAAAAATGAATAAAGAAAATGATTGAAAACTTTATATCTCGTATCTTGGTAGAGATTTTACCAGTCAATTGGACAACAAAGACTCCTGAATGCAGTATATTCTTTTTTTAAATGACCTTGTCCAGACAGGTCATATTAAGCAAACATCAATATTTGGCAAGTTATTATTTCATACTGGTACCGTGATGCCAGTTTGGTGTACTGGGTCAACAAGAGCTATTAATTCCTCTACGCTTTTGTACCAATCAACCGATTATATCTCAGCTGAAGGTTTTGACTTTGTAAAAACTTGGACTTAAGTGGGTCACTTTAACGAATTATATGGATTTTCTGTTCTTTCAAAATACTAGTTTTGATTTATCTGGGATTTCTTTATTGGTCTAGATTCTTTGGCCTGACGTACATCTAAATATTTGGTTATCACTGTTCATTCCAATTTCAAATAGTAGCATCTATCAATCATGTAATATGAATCAAGGTTTTAATTTTTGTTTTTTAAGTTCACACCATCTGTTTCTTAAATTAAGTTTAGTCTTTACAGTATGAAGTCAAAATGTTAAAGGGTGTTTGTGTCATATTGATTCAAGAATGTAGTAATTAGGTGTGTACTGCTAATTGTTTCCATAGTAACTACTTACCATAGTTAACAGCTTTTTCTTTATCTACAAATTTAATTACTAAATAACAGCTTAGTGCACAGATAAAATACTTTTCGGTTTTTGTAGTATAGTCTTACCTGTGACATGTAAGTTTATGTCATAAAGTCCAGTCTTATGTTACATGTGCCCAATCTTGTTTAAACTTCTGATTTTACCGTCAGGAGGCAGGGTTTAAGATAGTTACAACTTTTGTAATCATCTTCTTGAAATCTCTTGATTAAGGCCTAACAGCTTATTTTTTTCATGTATTATTTCAGTAGAAAATTTACAACCTGTTCAAATCAAAGTGATGTCAGGTCAATATTTGCTTGCCTAAGAGTGCGTACCTGTATCATGCTTCGAACATAGATTTCTATAGGAAATTAAGAAAAGAATATTCTCTAAAATTGTCCAAGTCCAAGCATAGACCTTGCTATAGATATTCTGGACATGTAGTTTTGTCTAGTAAGACACCCAATCCAAAAATGTTTAAATTTTCAATACCCTCATGTCAAAAAAAGGGGGTCACTTGTATTTCCTAGGTTTATATAGGGAAAACTTAAAAAATCTTCTTGTCGAAAACCACAAGGCTAGAAGCATTGGAATATTGTTCAGATACATGAGCTTGACCCTTAATTGTCGTTTTGTTCACACATGATTTACTTCCATTGTTAGCCAGGTTAGCAATGTTGGCCCTTATATTCTTAAGAGTATTTATGCTAGCCATGTTTAGAAGGTTTTCTTATGCCAGTTGAAATTGAAGACATCTGATCAATCATTTAGTTTCATAGAATATGAGTTAAAACAATTTAAGAACAAACCATCTGTTTAAAATCATTTTAAAGGTTGTATTTTGTTGACAAAGTGTGAATTTATAATTTGTTTTAGCACTACTTGTACATGTATTTATTCAACAATGAAAGTAATCATGTGATGAAAATTTTTTAACAACATTTTAACAACTACTTATATCAGAAAAGCTTTTCTTTATCTACAAATTCAATAACTGATATACCCAGATATCTTAGTGCACACATGAATATTTGCGTCATTTTTCTATAGTTTAACTAGAAATCACCATGTGACATCTAAGCATCAATAGAATAAAGAACCCCAGATAACTTACGATTACCTGGGTCCCGCAGATTAATTCTTACTAAATTACCATGGTTAATGAGGTCACTGATTCGTTTTGTTTTCCAATCAGTAGGGCGCAGGATTTTAAAACGTTGCAAAATTTATTGTTAATTGATTGTTTTTTAATTCTTGATTAATGGCAATATCAGTCCAAAGTTTTACAATGTTCATTAGAAAATTTTATTCTTCTTCAAATATGTAATTAGTGCTGCCGGAATACCTGCCACTTTGATTGAAAAGTGCGAAAGTACTGTATCATCGGGAGTTTTTAATGATGAGATGAAAATTACGATTCTGAGTAGAATATTAATGATAAAAAACTTGACAAAGTCCAAACTACATACCTTGCTATTTAAGTTGTCATGTCAGAATAAGTTTTTGTGTAAGTGATGTGTTTACCTAATCCAAATCTGTACCTAACGCAAATATTGTCAGTGACTCAATCACAATTCACTTCTGAGTCATTTGCAAAAAAGAAAAATAATTAGGCTAGTTTGTCTAGCATACAAGATCGTATGGGAATTGGTAAGCTGGAATACAGTTTAAAATACCGAAGAGCTTGATTAACCGTTAAACACAAAGCTTTACTACTATTCTTATTAGCAGTATATTCATTAAGCGTTTTACTGCTTCACAATTTAATCGGTTTTCTTTTCAGTAATTGAACTCATATACATGTATGTAAACTTTCAGACGGAATTTAAACAAATTAAGACACAGCATGGAAATTCAGTTTTAGTAAGTTAATGAAATAATTGATTCGACAAAGGTCCTAAATAAACTTTAGTTTATAACAATACATGCACAGTAGATATTTATTCCTAAAGGATAATACATGACCTGGGAACTCAAATTTTACCGCCCCTTAACAAACATTTTAACAAGTTTTACTATACACCTAATAAATCTTAGGATTTGTAAACAAGCCCTTTATTTTATTGACATTAGATGTAAATATTGATGTAATAATAACATTCCTTTGCAAGCTTTATAACATGTAATTATGCCCTCACTTGGGAAAGGGGAGGATTTGCTCTCTCAGAATGTCCATTTCCCATTTAATGTTGTAGCACAGGCTGTTAAGGAAGTATTTTATTTAGATTAATGAAACTGTATAGCTATGTTTGTCAACATGAAAGTGGTGCACGTGGGGTTTTGTTTTGATTATAGTGAGAGTAGAGTTATCGCCCCTGTTTCTAACAAAAATATTGCCATGTGCATTGCTCACAGACATTAAGTGTATGATAAAGAACCTGTGATTTATACTGTTTGACAAAAGTTCTGTACCCCAATATGACAAGAAAGGCATAAAATTTCTCTCAATTTGTATGTTTGTGTAGTGCATACTAGCAAGGAATTTCATTTACAATCCTGGCTTTACTGAAGGTTGTTATTCAGTTTCACTTACTCATAAAGTCATTATAAAATATGTTTTTAGAATTGAAACAATTTCCTTCACAGCTGTTTATAGTTTTTTGTTGTTTTTTTTTGACGCTGTACTTTTAGCTTATTGTGGACAGTGGTTTACACTGCGTCAGAATGGCCGTTGGGGGCATCCTTGGCCTGTAGACACATTTCTTGTTTGCTTTGCTTTTAAAGAATGTTGAGCTGAAAATTTGCTTTCTTTACATTACCTTTACTGTGGGAGAAAAATATTTCCAAGTAATTTTTAAACAATGTTGATATATTTACATGTATATACAAGATGCATAACTGTTTTTGTTTAAGATAATTATACATAATACAAAACAAGGTTAGGATACAGATTTTGTACATGTGGCACATGTATACACATGAACATTTCCTGTGTTTTTAAAGTGACATTATGCGCATATTACTGCACAAAGTGTATTTTTGGTGACAGTTTTATAAAAGCAATTTTTGGTTGCTGTGCATTTAAATGTGTTAAATTAATGATTATGCTGCATTAGTATTAAAAATCGGACTGATAAAATGATAGTTGAATGTGTCGTTGTTGATGTTGGTAGAGATTTCGGCAGTGGAAGGGAAGCAACTCCTGCATGCAGTTGTTCTTTTCTTAAATTGACTCTCCCAGTCAAATAAGAAAATCAATATTTTGAAAGTTATTTTTTCATACTGGTAGCGGTAAGAGTTTGGTGTATTGGGTTAAAAGTTATTATTTCCTCTACACTTTTGTACACACACCATTTTCAGCTGGATTTACTTGAAAAAATGCGCATAATGTCACTTTAAAAAATATGGTTGTTATTAATTAAATCATTTTCAACACATAGTTGTGTAAAGTAACTTCAGATATAGAAGAAATCCAGGGCAGTATTATAAAGCATTACAGGACATTCCAGCTAATGAAAATTGGTTGTGTAACTAATTAGATTCAGCTTTTATCTTTCAATGAAATTACGACATAGTAGTAACTCCTGAATCAGTGTTTGGTTCAGTGAGATCACTAATGTTATGAATTAAGACTTTATAAGTTCATTAGTACTGTTTCGGCATCGGCACAAAAATACAAAACCTTTAGATTGATGCCTGCTTACATGAATAAGCGCAAAATTTCACACAAAGTTACCTTAGTTATGAACCGCATTTCTAGAAATTGTATCAACTCATGCGTAGTCTTTAGAAATGTTTACACATATCCTGGCATATGTATGCTAGTCAAACCTTAGAATATTGAATGCATTTCAGTTGTATAAAACAGTCTGTAGATTATGTTTGTCTAGATGTTAACATATTTTGTAGTTTATACTTTGTTATATTGTTGAAGTGTTGTATTGCATTTAATGTAGAAGTGGCCATCTTAGTGCTGTGGTGCAGTATTGTTGTTCTTGAACTGATGTTATTTCTTTTTTGTTCTTTTTCAGTATTATGACATTATTTAGCCAGATATTTTGAAATGGATGCTTAATTTTTTCTTACAGGGTATCTCTTTGTTGCCTGAATGTATTTCACGGTAAATGTTATGATGATAGTACAATGTACATTCAACTCCTATATTTAAATGCAACGTCCTATTTAAAATCACGCGGCAATTTTTAATGTCATTTATGTATACATGATTGCAATACACATTATTATACTCAAGCATTATTGAATGAAGATACTAAGTTGATACCGATTTTGTTTTTCTGGCCACGCATGTTCATTTGAAAAACAGTTTCTTAGTTATAAATTTGAAAGCAAATTATTATGCCATTTCATTTATTTGAACAAGATGGTTTATTTCTATTCAGTGACTATCCAGTTTGTATTGGATTGGACTGCATTCAGTGATACCTTGCTTTATTGATACTCGAGACATAGTTTGTCTACGCAATTTAGAGTTTATTTTCAGTCTCGTGTATGATATTCACTATAGGATCTAAATGGTCCTGTATTGTTCACCTGACTCGAAGGAAAAGATCTGCGATGTAGATCAGAACTGCTTGAACAGTTTGACATAAAGATTGGATTTCGATAAAAAAATTCAGTTTTACTACACTCGGTCTCTGAAGAAAATGAGGCTGAAAGTCCACATGGTCTACATAGGGGGTAGGGGGAAGAGGAGGGGCCCCGGGGGGGCAGTGATTGTAAAACTTTTTTCATGCTTTACTTAGTTTTATGCTTCGACTTTAGATGAATAAAATACTGTAATATTTTCTAAATCCTTTATTAAAAGGTCATGTAAGTTTGAAATTATAACTTGTTTTTGAACAGGGTTAAATATGAAAGCAGTTTTATAATTGTTAAAAGCATTCCGAATTTTTTAGTGCATTTTACAAGTACATACATTGTAATACTTTACAGTGATGGTTAGAAAAGTAATGTGTAACCAGTATTATAGTACACATGTTGACACTTCATATAAGATTCTTGTTACTGGATGACTAAACATTTTCAAGTTATATTTTTCATAATTCTTTAAAGAAAATAAAATTCTTAACACTCTTGGACTTTGTACATTTTACTGACATTTCCCCAACCATTGAAACTACAGGCAATATCCTACATAGGATTTCTGTTTTTAGCTGCGAATAAGCTTGTCCAATCTTCAGTCTTCTGGTGCAACAGTGAACGACTAGATGGCAAAGGACAACCAGTTGAGCCTGCTAACTGTTAAGGTATGAAGGAAATGGTATTTGAGGCTAACATATGTCAGAATAACAGCACTAGGGATGGTGTAATGTATGTATGTGGAAGTCAACAATACTTTAGGTTCAAGTTACTGAGTACATAAAAAAATAACTTTAATGAAGAAATTAATTCAGGACTTTCCAGACCATTACCTCAACCTGCTGGAAACAGACCTGGACCTAGTACTGGACACCCCACCATGTCAGATGTACAACTACACCACACCATCCCAAAACCCTTCAATGAATGACACAGTCTAGTGAAGATTTCTGGACAGACTTCTGCATGGAACAATGCACATACACACAAGGACTTCAAATCATTCCATATATAAGGAAGTTACAGCCCAGACATGGTTTAAAGTGCATATTTTATATGACCTTCATTTACTGTTAGTTTGTGCTGTACGTCTACTGTGACTGAGCTACCAATAGGACTCCTTTGATGGGGCAAAGTTAGACCATGGTATATCTGTTGAACAAGCCTATTAGACAACCACTGGACAATATTACCCTATATCAATATCGAAGATCTGGACCCTGTAGGTTTGGAAAGTATTTAGAGTGTTTCCATTTGGTTGCAGTAACTAGTTTTATATGAAATTAACCCCTGAACTGCTTTGGTAGAAGACCAATCTAAGAACATTTCTGTGAAGTTCAGTTGAGATTAGCCAAGTGGTTGAATACATGTCTCCTGAAGTAAAATGTAGAAAAAAGGTAATGTCCACTGATCCAATAAGCTCACTGCAAGCACCAAGTCAAACCTAGACTATTTCTTTACAAATATTTTATGTAGAGCTACAGCACTGAAATGAAAACTAACAACTATTCTTCCATCATTCAGCTTTATTTAACATCAAACAATGAACAATTACTCTCGGTTACCAGGAGAACAAGATGAAAACAAAAGTTCTGTAATAGCAAGATATCTAGATCAACTTTTTATAAGCTGCATTCAGTTAACATATACTGTAGTAGAATAGCTACTTTTTAGGAGTTGTGTTTCATCATATTTCAGTTTATAATCATCACATTGTGTACCACTGAAGAATAAATTGACTTAACAAATCATGAAAAATGATCATTTAGCACAAAAGAAGAGATCATTCTTGCCTACCAGATCAGTTTATCTGCAGTTTTTACCAGTGCTAGAAAATCTCATGTTATATCCCCTGGTGTAAGATGACTTAATGACGTCGGAATGATCTACTTTTTATGAATGAATGCATAAATTTCCACATTACTACAAGAAAATAGCCATGAAAGGAAGTCATTAGTTTTATTTTGTTTCTGCTACTGTTAGTAGAATACGGTATGCAAGAAAAAAAATCTATCACTGGCTGCACATGTAGAGCCCCATTACCGCCAAAAACAGTTACCCTCAAGCCATATATTCTCATCTGCACGTGCAACCAGTGAAAGACTTATAATCTCCTGTTTCCAAGCTCCCTCGCTAGCAAAGGTTAGGTCAACTAACTCTGTATCTAAATGGATCTGAAATTCAGTACAAGTCACAATCTACCACAACTAACCAATCTTTGGTCATTTACTGTCTTCAAATTGTTACTTAATGACGAATGTTTTCAATGTCCTGGGCTCTGTGAACATCAATTTTGATTTGATGATCCAAATTGCATTGAGGGAGTCATATGTAGCCCTTAATCATCCTATGACCTTTTAACTCGCTTGGGGCCAATCATTTCCAGTCATCAAGACAGGAAGGTGCCAGAACTGAGCTTCCCAAGTATTCAGCAGAAATGGTTCCCCATGTTCAGTCTAGTGGCTTAACATGTCTCTGACTTATTAAATAATTATGATACAGGAACCATCTGCTAACAAAAGCCATTATTTCCATCATGTTTGATGCTCAAGTACAAGTTAGAGAAACAATGCTGACAATGATGTGGTGGTAAATGTAACAAAACCTGCCGATGCCATGTCTTCTTGGGAGAACACAAGTACATGATTGTGTGTATCTATTATTTCAGAAAAAGGATGGATACAGTATGATGAAAATGACAATCTTTACAAAATATGTTTTAAAGCACTGTTTACTGGGGAGAGTTGGTGATTGCAAGAGAGTATTTGTTGTCTGTATGAATATTTGCTACTATGATGAAACAGAAGCACTTTGGAAAAAGATAATGTGTAGCTGCATTAATAAAGGCTAACTTCCGAGTCTGAAGTGTGATTGCTACGCAATGACTGATAAAGAGAAGGGAAATGGACGTACAATGTACTATAATATGAGGTAACACTTAATGTTATGAAACGAGAAATCTTACAAAAAGCGTCCAGGTGCTAATGACAGTTGCACGCAGTCCACGTTTTATTGATCGTTTCCATTCATTTCCATATATTGACAAAGGTGGCTACAGGACTGTTGCACCAGGTGTTAGAATAACTATATTTTCATTGTATGTTATATATGATGTAAACACTAAACTAATGTCACTGAAGTAACGATGCATGTAAGATTTAACTCTTGCAACAATTGAACTGAAGTTCATTTGGTACAGTTTACACAAACAGTTGATACAGTCTTCTTTATGCAAGGAAAAAAAAAACATTCTTTTGGAATGGTTTTCGTGGTTTTAAGATCATAATTAACATGGTAGTAAGAATTTGTGAAATGATTCTTTGCAACTGAATGTAAATATTACTACAATTCTAGGCAGTGTCTACGCTTGTTCCTGTTGCTATCTCACTCATCAGAGTCATGGTACTTTCTAAACTAAAACATGGACAAAAAATCTTGAAATTTTAAAGGGAAATGTTTACTTCTTCAGAACAACACTGGCAGGCATTCAACCTTGTAATTAACAGAATATTCTAAAACAGAGAAATAACTTCATTTACAAAACTGTTACACATGTATCAATATTAACTATGAGCTTACTTATTACTTGTATTCTTAACTAAACAGTATCCAATTCATTTCACACATCTGTCTTTAAAGCTTTGTCTACTTATTTCTCTATTTGTGACTTTTACAAAACATTACAAATAAACCTGAAATATTAACTTTTCCTTACATCTGTAACTCAGATCTAGGTCTCATTTTTAATTTTAAGCCATTTACTCAGTCTTAATTCATTTTTATACAAAACTGTCAATGAAAACTCTCAAAAAAGCATGTACACTGTCAATATTTATAATTAGCCACAAACTTACTTGATATAGAAGTGCACTGGTTAGAAGACAGTAACCTTAACAGAGAAGGCAGAACAGTCAGCCATACTGGAACTGCTGTAAGACCCAAGAGTCTACCTGGATCAATGCTCTTACAAGCTTAAACATAAATTCTACATGACCAACACACAAGACAGTATCAGCCTCTGACTTGCATACAACAGTAATGAAACTGGTACAAAGTGCATAAAGTATTTGACCATGTATACTAATCAAATTCAGTTATTCATATGCAGGGCCACAGATTAACATTTACTTTGTGGGACTTATTGGAGCTAAGAACAAACAAGGACTGTTGTCAATGTAAAGTTGCATATGCTACTGAAGTCAGCTTTGATTCTGAAAAAGCAGACTTGTGTATCAGACCTATGCATGAGCTTTTAAGCTCAAGCCCCACCTTCAAACTAGAGACCCAGATGTTATCAAATGACACAACTTTATTTTAAAGACAACAAGTATTGAATTATTTTGATAACTGGTCAACATATATATTTAAGTCACAACCTGGACAAGGAAATACCGACAGAAGGATGCTGACAAAAGCAGACGGACAGTGTGATTACTATATTACTCATCTTCTGAGACATAAAAATACAGGTATAAACTAGCACTCACTTTCATTAATTCACTTCCATTAATTGTCTATAGATGTACACTTTCACAATAATATTTCATTATAATTCAGTTGCTGTACTTTCTGAACATCCAAATTTCAATTAATTCATTTGGCGAAATAGCACTACAATACCATTGACCAATGTAAAAACTTGTTGATTAGCCATGAAAAACAACAACTCTACTAGAATGTAATGAAATGGTATGGAAGGCACAAGCAAGAACATCTGTATTTGTGTTCTTACCCTTTTTGCCTTGTTCTTTTTTTTCCAATTCATATTCTAGTATTTAGATGACATACTTTTCACTCAAGTGTAGAAGAACTGGTAATGAAACCTGAAAACCATAGACACTCTACAGCTTTTGCAGAACACATTAGCAAACAACTAGATGTCAAGCCCATTAACTGTTATGGATTGAAGGAAATAGGGGTCTTGTAGGCGACACGCTGTATCTTGGTGAACAATTGTCCACAGTTGATTCAAAGTCATTTTTTAACTTCATGTGAAAGTTAATACCCAGACAAGGTTTCATGTGTCCCTTTGTTACCTTTAATCTTCAAGTGTGACCTTGACATTTGAACTGGATCTTGCGCTCAAACACACAGGCCTGTTCTATCGAATAACTGTGCCAAGTCAATTCAAAATCCTTCAATGCATTCATGAGGAAGTTAAAGCCTGGAAAAGCTAATCCGGACAGATGCACTAAACCATACAAACCAAACCACCAAAGTGACAACTAAGTTGAGCCACAGCCAGCGAGCTCGACAAAAATGATGCAATATGAAAATGCTATAAATAATAAAAATGGCTTAATGACGCAACAGCTGACATATTCATCTGCCTTGCAGTTCTTTCCCAAATGAGGTTTCCAATCATGAACGCCTGCACTTCCTACAGCTTCCTGAATTTTTTCTTACATCAAAAATATTTAAAGCTCTTAAGAACCTGTCCAATTGCCTTCAAAATATACAAGTCCTTCCCCTTTTTCTTTCAATAAGTATGTACAACAGAGAGAATGTTTGTATCACTTAACAATATTTAACAAATAAGGCATCAAATAAGGACGTGTGACATTAATAAATATGCACAACAACTCCTTCCAAAAAAACAAAACAAAATAATAGTACTGCAAAGTTTCATCTGAAAATCTAGGTAGTGTCCATTTTCTCTGTTTCAATTACCTCCCCTGTTCCTGTGGCAGTGTTTGAAATATTCTCCTCTGTATGAGAATCCATTACCTGATGATCTCCCTTGTTGTCCACTGACTCGGTATTAGACTGTGCTGCAACTGGTGGCATAACAATGTCCTCATTCACCAGTTTATCACCTTTGGTCGCCAGATCTCTAGAAGGCAGGTCATCTTTGTTTTGTGTCTCATTCTCTGATGAATGTTTATTTGCATCTGAAACAAGTTTCTCTGAGACAGGAACTTCAGCTTTATTGCTCAGAGATTCTTGTGTGATAGCTGCCTCTGTACTGATAGGTTGTATGTGCATGGATGGCTCGGATGGTATGCTGACCTCTGGTGATGACTGACTTACAGGTGATTCACCGATGACTGGTTTTGATTCCCTTTCTTGTGACCTTCCCACTTCCTGAATAGATGGTTCCTGTAGTTTGACTTCCTTAACAGATGGTTCTCTTTGATCAACTTCCTGAATAGCTGGTTCCCTTTGATTTACCTCTTTAACTGTTGCATCTTTATGCTTAATTAATTCATTTATTTCATGCTGCTTTTGTATTCTCATGAATTCAGCAACCTTAAATTGTTCTTCAGACTTCTGCTCTTTTTCAACAGATTCAGTTTTCACATGGTGAACAATCTGTTTCTTTGGAGTTACTTCCCCTTTTGTTGCTGCTTCATTACTAGTGGCAGCTATCCCATCAGGAATACACATACCACTTATCTCCCTTTGTTTCCCACTGGTACTGATGACACTATCCTTTTCTTCATCAACACCCACAGGTTGCTCAGTTTTGAGTTCATGTGGTAATTTCACTTGAACTTCATGTTTTGTTGGAGTTTTCTCCACTTTCTGCTTCTTTAACGGAGACTCATCTTCAAGTTTTGCTTTCATTCTTTCCAGCCGTTTTTCCTTTGCCAGTATGGCAGCCTCCCTCTTCTCTTTTTCTTTTCTGATTTTTTCTTCTCTCTCGGTCACCCTACTTTCTGCCATCACTTTTTCAAGTCTTCTGTGTTCTTCAAGCAGTTCAGTATCATTTATCATCTCTGGATAGTATTGCCTCAGCCTCACGTGCCAAGCTGCACTTGTCACAGCAGAAACAGTTTTAAACTGATGAATGACATTTCGAGGTATGAAGTAAATGTCATTGTCCCGCAGCTGTATCCTGGCATACCTGATGCCCTCCCTGTGTAGGTAGTTTAACTTGGCATCCTCTATCCACGTGACACACTGTAAACAGATACAAGAGTTACTCTGTGAGCAAAGAAATTAACAATGGTCCAGTCAAAGATGTGATGAGCTTAGTGATAACTGTCCTTTCAGCTAGTGGAATAAGTAGGCAATATACAAAGTAGTAATAATTACATTTTTTGCGGCAGTGAATTTCAAAAGTTATTTTCATTATGTCTATTGGACTATTAAATCAACTGACATCTAGAATAAAATTAACAATGGGTTAGTGCAAACTGTTTCGGCAACTGACGATAACCAAGAAATTGGTCCTCTTATTACCCGGTGGGCTATAATTAATTAAGACTCAATCAACACACTTCACCAAAACAAATCTGCTGTCCCTTACTATATTTAAAAACTAGAAAAAAATCTACATTTCACTTTAAACGTATCATTTTGTATTTCTTTAAGCGCCATGCCTTGTTGTTACGTGTCTGCTGCTTATGTATGTATCTTAAATGTTTTGTGTACTAATGAGACAGATTTTTCAAATAGGAACTGCATATCAAAAACTGGTGTAATTTATACTTTACTACAAAAGCTATGTTGTAGTAATAGACAAAGTCCGGTTAATTCTGGTTCATCCTTATGTAAGTAAAAGTACCAAGTGAAAATGGCCAACTAACTGGTTTTATTATACCTCACGTGCTTTTCCCTATATAAAATTCCCTGGTGAACAAAATAAAATTCAAACTGAGAGATTGATTATAGACACTTGTATATACTGCAGTTGGTGTACTTTTGGTTAAAAAAAATATGGTCCAGAATGTCTTCAATCAAATTACCATATTAGAAAACACAAATCGTCCCCTGAAGTGCATGTGAACTTTATATAGTAACTTAGTAATTTATAATCAGACATGCAAGAATTTCTCAATTTTAAAGGCTGGTAATTAAACATATTGTGTGCTAGGTTCCAATTCTTAAATGATGGATGAAAAAATGTACGATACCTGTGAGATAGGAGGTTCATGAAGATCTAGCTGCAATTTGTCAACAAGCTGCATAAAGTCACCAGGATGGAAACAGATCACATCTTTCACTATCCTGTCTTCTGCAGGTCTGCAAAACATATTGAGTAGAAACTGAGCTTGATTCCTACAGCATATGGTACACGCATTTAATATTTTTACACAAATATGTGAAAACTATCAAAATTACGCTGACGACACCAAAGATTACCTAGCTGCTTTGTAGCACTGTCACTAATTCAACAACCCTGAAGCTCTATCGTAATTATAAAATGAATTTTAAAGATATTTCCATCATATCTAATGACAAAAAACTTTGCTCTCTTTATCAAGTCAGAAAAATCATCTTTGGGAAGAAAGATTTTCATAAAAAGAATAACCGAGTTTCAAAATACAGTTTGAAAAAAGAATATATATATATAAATTATACAAATGTACATATATCTTACTTCTTTCCACAGTTGACAGCTTTCAGCATGCCCACAGCAGCAGTAGTGTGTCTGTCAAAACCATGGCCAACATGGTCAGCATGGGAACGGGTTCGATCCTCTATCATAGTCTCCCTTGGTTCAGAAGATCTTGGTAAATACTGAAGGTTTTTCAACTCATTCATCCCCCTGAAAATGAAGTCAGTAATAAAATCTTCAGGTAAGTGTAACCTAGCTTGGCTTCCAGTCAAATATTTGCAACAACACCTAATGGCACCATGATTATGGCCTGTATTACACATGGACTATGTGTATGAACTAAACAGCTACATTTAAACAGGTACACTGTGGCCACCTCTGTAACAATTTGAAATGCCCTACAAGTTAATTTCATAAAAAGGGATAATTTGATCAATTAAGTGGCACTATAAATATTGTCTAAATTTTGTCACTTTCACTGTACTATCAAGTAACTAGAGGTCGCTTTTTAGGGGGGCAAAAAGGAATCCCCCCCCCCCCATAGAGTGATGATATGCAAAACTAGACATGGTACTCATTACTCATGTGTTGTTTGAAATGCATTCAGTCATATAGGAGAGAATAGCCCTGACATCTTATATATTTCACATATTAAGGGCAATAACTCTGCTAAGTCATTGAACCAGAACATGCTGCTGATACGCAAATATACAGATCACTAACATGTGGTTTGATTGTACAGGAGTAATAGCACACACATCTTAAAATAAGACAAATCAAGGACAATAACTCTGCCTAAAATAACTGAACAGGAAAATGTTAATAGCATACACAACTAAGCTTGGGACTGATCAGTCATGTGAAGTTTGTCTGAAATCCGACCAGTGGCATAAGATAGTTGTGCAGACAAACTTCGTGACACCCATCTTGACAGACAGGACAACATCAAAATGTCTCCCCTCCCCAGTTTACATGTACATATGTACATGGTGGGGGGACATATTTGTATGATCTCTTTTCTCCGTAAATTCACTGTAAATTTATGAATATATGAACATTTAATTTTTAATACCTTCACGTTAGGATACTATTATAACATTACACTAAGCATTATGAATCTTCAGTAGTGGCAAATCATGCACTAACCTTTTTCTTTTAAATGGAGATTTGGGCATATCAGCTGTTGGTATAAGTTGTTCTCCCGGCCTTGTCCACAATATTGGCCCATCATTGCTCATATTCCTAGATGCCATCCTAACTGAAGACAGTTCTCCCCATGGCATAACCAGGTTAAGGAATGGATCATTCTCAAACATATCTAATATTTCCGGGAAATAGTCACCAACCTCTTCTTGTGCAGTCCCTACAATACTAACCTGCAACAAAGGCCCACAACGAAATGTTCCTGCCGAGAAACTCTTATGTACCTGATCCCTATACTTTTCCATAGTCATTGTTTCTATGTCACTTTTGCCAAGAACACCAGCTTTTACAGTAAGACTTGGGTATGTGTCTGCAAAGTGTTCTAGCAAATCTGGCATTTTACCGAGAGCTCCATGAACAATACCCATGACACAGTTAGCGACTCCCTCATTTGGTTCTCCATACACAAAATCCATATACTCCTTTGCAAATTCAACCTTTTCTTCATCACTGAGCATATCAACTTCATTCTGGTAAGAATGAAGAACTAGTCCACCACCATTACTATATTGTTCAACATGCATCAGACTTTTAAACTTGTACTGCTCAATGCTTGCTACATCAGATTTCCAAAATTTATTGTCCTGAGATTCAGATGAGAACTCTGAAGGGAGCTGATGCACGTTTTGTTTTTTTATTTCATCAGCAGTTTCCAGACCTGTCCTTGGTGTTGGTTTAGCATGTTTGCCAGATTTCTGGACATTTGTCATACTTTGTTGTACGTATGCAATCCTCTGCAGCTTCTTTTCTGATTTTTGAGAGTTAACAGAATCAGCGCCAACAACATCAGGAACCTGAATGCATTTTGTGTCAGTCTTTTTTCTGAGATTCACCTGAACACCGCAATTTACTATGCGTTTTTTTCTGTGATGACTTCTTGGTTTATCTGAACTAGCTGTAGACTCAGATCTGCCTACCGATTCAGATTTCTGTGGCTCTTTAAAAATGGACTTTTCATCTTTTTGCTGATGATCATCAGAATTCTCCTTTAGAACAGTTTTGTGCACATGCTCGGATTTAGACCTGGATTCCTCTTTCTGAGAAGAACTGGTTCTCTGGGAAACAGTTGTACTTGATTTCTGAGAATGATCAGAACTAGACTTTTTATGGTGAGAGTGATCTGATTTACTGTCGCTCCTTTGATGAGAATGTTTATGTGACTTGTCACTGCTGGATGTTGATTTTGAACCACTTCGATCTCTGTGGTGATGCTTGTGATGTTTTGTTCGATGAGACAAATGATCAGAGGATTTATTGTTTGAACTGTTTTCTTTACTTTCTTTATTGTTTGAACTGTTTTCTTTACTTTCTTTATTGTTTGTACTGTTTTCTTTACTTTCTTTATTGTTTGGACTGTTCTCTTTACTTTCTTTAATGTCTGAACTGTTTTCTTTACTTTCTTTATGTACTGTGCTTTCTTTTGTTCCATTTGTAACAAGACTGCTGCCAGATTTCAATTTGTCAATCATATCTGTATCACCTTTCTTCAATTTTTCACTTATTTTTTCACTATTTTTGTCAACGTTTGCAGTGTTGTCAAACACATTTTCAGAGCCAATTGGTTTACCTTTTGCATTATCTCCAGACTGCTTAATCTTGGCTGGAATTTCTTTTGTATCACTGTCTTTTTTAGCACTTACACTTACATGTTCCTGGCCATTATAAACTGGACCAGCTTTTGTCATATTGTTACTCTCAGTTGTTTGGTCAGTGACAATGTTATCTTTCTTTTTAACAGCATCTATTGTCTTCACATCCCTTTTGTTACTGTCTTTAGAACTTCCATTGTTGTTACTGCTATCCTTTGTTTCTTTTTGTTCAAGTGCTACATCATCCACATTTCCCTGTAATTTCTCCTTCTGCTCTGTAGTGTTAGAATGTGTTTTGTCATTTTCTGAGATGCCTGATTTTTGTTTATCTGTCTTTTTATGAGAATGTTTACTGTGATGATGACCCTTGTCCCTATGGTGATGATTATGATGATGACCATTTTCTGATGATTTATGCCTCTTATGATGTTTCTCTGGCTCAGCTTGTTTTGCAGGTGTTGGGGCTGAAATTAAAGATAATGATAATTATACATTAAATTCTGATTATAAACCAGTACCAGAATACTAAATATTTATGAAAGACTTACATCCAGACTGGAGTACAAGAAGATATTCAAAGAAAAGAGAAACACATTGATTTAATGGAAGTTTTTGTGAAGTATTACCTATATTATAAGGATCATCCCGGATGAAATTGATTTACATTTTTGTATTGATATATTACTAGAACAATATTGCCAATGTATCTACGTATCATTTGACAGGCACAAGATGCCTTGGCTAACTTAAAACTATCATTTAGACTGATACAGTCGGTCCAAAGTTATATATAGATTATGTTAACTGTGTTATTATATGACATACCGACTCTAAATAAACTTTGTAATTTATTGAATTGCATTGTCTAAACAATCATGTTTGAACACATGTAAAGATTAATAATAAATTATTGTACAAGCAGTGCACATAAAGATATGAAAAGAAACAACAGCAAAACTATTATTCGTTAGGGTAACAGAGAGGTAATATTGGGTACAGATATAATATATCTGTGCATATACTATATATATGCTTATTTCCATTTAATTATTTTTAAAGCTCATCTGGCTTCGCCACGGTGAGCTTTTCTTATTGATGATTGTCCATCATCCATCATGAGACAGTGTAGAACCAACAAGAAAATACAGGTACCAGACCCTAGCTCTTTTAGTCAAGTTTTACGGATGGACCTTTTGTTTCTTTACATGCCCTGTGTACAGCACCAATGCATGAGAGACTACCTCTGGGTTTCTAACCAGTTCATATCTAGATGGGTTGGAAACACTGAGTTTCTGAAATTTACAGTGCCGCAGTTGGGTTTCGAACCTGTATTTCCAGAGTGTTAACTACTTGACCACCGTGCCATCCCTTTTTTGTTTTCTTACCATTGCCATTAATGAAAGTTCCATTTTCTGTCTTCGAGAGCTTCAATGTTATCTTTACATGCGGAAACCCCGTCATTTCAGTTTCTTTCCCAACTGCTGGTGGGGTTGTTACTTTTGCCTTATTCGGACTTGGTGAATTTGATGCTGGGTCAGAATCCGAAGAAAATCTTCTCTCCCTACTGAGGCTACTTGTTTCATAATCATCCAAATAACCAGAACTAGACAGTCTTCTGTAATCATGCTGGATACGTCGACGTTTTCCTATTTCCGCTGTGTCATTTGTTTCAACCAAATTTACGGATCCATTAGTCGGTGAGAGTTTAAGGCGTTTGGCCTTTGGTGGTTCCATGTGTTGCTCGGCACCAGCACTCATACCGACCAGCGTGTGATGGTGACCGGGTAAATTTCTAATGTTTTCTAACCTATCTTTGGGAGTACACGATGTGACATCACTGCCACATTGTGAAGAAGGATTAGCTTTACGCAGTTGCGTACATGTTACATTTTGCTTGTCAGAAGATGCAACGTATTCCTCGTTTTCATGACCTGATGTAATTTCAATATTTACACTTTCGTCCATTACGATACACAGATTCCCCGGATGATACATATTTTTAAAACTATGGTTCATTGGTAGAAATTGGTATATAGGTCAGTTTTTAGCCAATCAGCATCAGTTTAATAGACTAGAAGCCAAGGACGGTGTCAAACTCCAAGCAGCAGTTACTTCCCCTTATGGTATAACATTCATTTTCGCACGCACGTCTTTTGAACCGACTTGACTGTAAAATTCTTCTACAGTACAGAACCTTTACATGCGCAGAGCTGACATTGGAAACATTTTAAAATTATTCAGCTTTTGAAAGTTGTGCAGATGCAGTGAACATATTTTACAACCTCTTATGAAAACCAACATAGGGCCTACTTCTATGGAACGCCAAATCTACATATACTCAAATAGAGAGCTCTTCAAATAATTTTAGAGGTCTCAATTTCAATTAGAGATATCTCAAAATAATTATAGCGTGCAATAATTGTAATAGATAGGTCTTTAAATATTTGGAGAGCTCTCTAAGTCAATTTTTTATATCAAAAATTTATTTAAAGCGTGCAATTAATTAAATGTAGACCTCTCCAATTCAATTGAAGATATCAAAAATTAAGGTGTAATTCAGCTGTTTTTAAGAGCTCTGCAATAGGATTGAAGAGGTCTCTAATTGAAATGAAGACATCTCTCATTGTTTTATAGCTCGCTACAAATTAATTCATAGAGGTCTTGAATTCAATTATATAGAGACCTCTCTTAATCAATTTGAGAGCTCGGTGAAATTCAATTTTAGATATCTTGAAATCGATGTTAATACATGCCAAATCTACATATACTGAAGTATTTAAAGAGGTCTTTAATTATTTGGAGAGCTCTGTAAAATATTTTGAGAGGTCTACAAATCAATTAAAGATATCAAAAATTCGCTTGTAGCGCGGTTCAAATACACTGGTTTAGAGACATCTATAATTCAACTGAAGAGGTCTCCAATTGAATTAGAGAAATGAGTTAATGATATCAAAAATTGATTTAGAAAGGTCTCTAATCTAATTGTACCACACTTCAATATTGTTAATCACAATCCTTTAACAACCTTGAAATAGAGAGCTCTCAAATAAAACAATTGAAGCGCGGTACAAACAATTATATACCTCTCAAAAACAATTTTTGATATTATTTATTTATTTTTTGCGTGCTGTAAAACAATAATAGAGGTCTCCAATTCAAATTGAGACCTCTTCAATTGAATTATAGATGTCTCCAAATCAATGGATTTAACCGCGATACAAACGAATTTTTGATATATTTAATTGATTTATAGAACTCTACTAATATTTTACAGAGCTCTCCAAATATTTAAAGACCTCTTTAAATAATTGAGTATATGCATATTTGGCATGAATTCAAGATATCTAAAATTGAATTTCACCGCGCTCAAATTGATTTAGAGAGGTCTCTATTTGAATTCCAGACCTCTCTTATTTAATTTGTAGCGAGTTTTAAAACAATTAGAGAGGTCTTCAAATAAATTAGAGGCCTCTTCAATTCAATTACAGAGCTCTTAAAAACAGTTGAAATACACCTTAATTTATGATATCACTTATTAAATTGTAGAGGTCTTCAATTCATTTATTGCGCGCTTTAAATCAAATTTTGATATCATTAATTGAATTAGAGAGCTCTCCAAATATTTATAGACCTCTTCAAATATTTGAATATATGTAGATTTGGCGTTCCATATACTTCAAGTAGGCCTAGATCTAGTCCTATTTCTCTGAAACTAATATGCTAATATGAAAGTAGGGACTCAGCTGTCGTTACGCACATTACACTACACACGTGCGTATAAATCGCCAGCAAAGATTCAAAAATACATTCTAACATGACTCACGATTTTGTCTATGTAGAATCTACAAATGGCACGGTGAGGGATCCGGATCTTACAATTTGTTCGCGCAAGAAAGGTGGAATGCCAACATTTTCTGCAGATTTAGGCAAAGTTTGATATATACCACACATTTTTCTGCATGGGCAGCCATAATATTATAATCTTCTTGCAATAAAAAAGTGTAATAGGCCACCGTTTTTTTTTTTGTGGTGAAATAGTCGCTGGTCCTGCCTAATAAAACCGGGAAAGCCATTTGGTGAAACTACAATTAAAGATTTGTAGTATTATGGTTCGTGCAAGTATTCTGGCTTTCAAGGAAAAGGATCTTTGTATAAAAAGTTCAGAACATGTTGTCTGTGTCTTTAAATGTTGCTGCGATCGAAACAGCACATAATTGTGTCCCTTGGAAACCACACTAGGCCTATACAGGAAACAACAACTTAGTCCCCTAGCAACCAAGGTGTTCCGCTAGCAACGAATAACTTCCTAGGCAACCTTTAGCATCCTCTTGCTATCAGTGACTTTCTTAGCAACCATTGACGTCCTAAGCAACAGTTGACTTCTTTGGCAATCACCGGCTTCCCCTAGTAACCAGTATTCTCCTTAGCAACCACTGACAGCCCCTTACAGCTGTTGACTTTAAGCAACCAGTTACTTCTTTAGCAATTAGTGAATTTTCCTAGTAAGTAATCACTGCCTTAAAAGCGACTGACTCCCTTTAACAATAAGTGAATTCCTTCGGTAAATGTACTGGTACTCAGATGAGCGATATAGGACCATCAAGACTCTCTTGTACATGGGTATCTATAGGATAAACTTAAAAAATCTTACCTGAAGCCACATGTCCTAGAGATTAGATATCTAGTGGACCTCTACCGAGTTTATTTAAATCTTGCCCCTAGGGGCAGTATCGGCCCCACAGGGATGGGGATGGGGCTTGTTTTACATAGACTTTTATAGGAAAAACTTTTAAAATCCACAAGGTCTAGTGCTAAGATATTTAGGTATTTGGTGTGTTATATTGTTTAGTGGACTTCTCCCAAGTTTATTCAAATCCAGCCCCAAGGGTCAATATAAGCAACCAGTGACTCCCCAAGGAACAAGTGACTTTCTTGGCAACCAATGAGTCCCCTAGCAATCAAAGAGTTCCCATAGATACCAGTGACTTCCTTGGCAACCACTGACTTCCTTAACAACCAATGAGTTCCCCTTGGAACCAGTGTCTTACCTTAGCAACCATTGGCTATCTAAGCAAACTTTAGCATCATCTTGCCACCATTGACTTCCTTAGCAACCATTGACATCCTTAATTAGCAACAGTTGATTTCTTTGGCAAAAAATGACTTCATCTAGGTTAAAAATAGCGTAAGTGGGTCTAAAGAAGAGACACAGAGACCAGTCTCGCAGCAAATATACTGAGACTGGCACAGGACAGTACTGAGTATAGGGAAGCCATTCCAAATACATAATACCGGTAGTTCAGGGGAATAAGGAGTTATGATACTGGGTTCGAGACTGTAGAATTAAAAAATTAAGGTTGCTGTTAGATGGTGATGGTCAATGCATACTAGATAGGCTCGAATAGTGTAGAAAAAGAAAATTAATGACTGTATGCGTCTTTGCTCAAGTGTTTGTCAGTTAAGGGATGTTAACATTTAGGAAACAGTGCTTGTATAGTTATATCGTGCTGCAGTGCTTTGCACTTTTTTGTCTGGAAAGAGAGGGCTATATAGTCAAGCTGAGGTGGTTCCTGGCCTTGAGAACTACTTGCTTTAGCAGAGATGTTGTTTATATGGGACTGACATTGAATTATACAGTTTTATGAGGCATACATTTGTACAAGACCACATATCTTCACTAAGTTTATCACATGCAAATAGAGAAAAACAATAAAATAATCTCACCTGTGTACATGTATAGACAAACATGATGGCGTTTGTTACTACTCCTTTATCAATTCTCTTTGGAAATTATCTGACAACTAAAGTTACTTAATTCCGTGGTCGAGTGATTTGACATCACACTAGGTTCGAGTCCTGCTACCGTTCTTCTCATACGCAGGGTCGGGTTCTAGAACTGACCCCTTTCGTGGAGAAAAAATGGTTAGGTAAACTGCCCGCATGTATAATGATTGAAATATATCTGAAACTGTCGTAAAATCCAGCCGGCAAACAAACAGCAACGACGATTTTCAAATGCCTTTTGAAGTTAAAGACAACACTTCTGTTGATGGACTATAACTTAGCCCATGAAGTCCGTAATTATGAAGACAGGCTCCAGCGATGGCCCCAGCGGGACACCGTACTCGATGCATTTAGACCGTATATCCGAAGGTGTCAGCTTTTTCACAGTCTAACAAAATTGGTCCAACTATTTGAAGGCAGTACTATCATCTTAAATAACAAGACAAGATGAAGTGTCTGTTGTCAAGGGCATATGCATACATGTATAAGTGAATAGGCTGTACGTAATTATGCCTTTTTTCAGTATGAGAAAAGTGATTGTATTTTAGTACATACAAGTGTCAAAAGTTATATTACCCTTCAAAATGGCCACAATGGGTTATAGTCAAGAATGATGCTGAAAATACAGTTGATGCTTTAAAACATATAAGAAATAAGTTTTACCAACTTATTTCTGTCATTCACAGATATAAACTAAGATATACATAACCGAAAAGTTGATTTTTTTTATTTTTGACCAGGATAGTCAAAAAATATTTTTTTACAGATTTCCTCTATATCCAATGTGAATGAAACTGTTATACAAATCGTTATTTTTGGGTTATAACGATGGCAATGTTTATTATTCTAGGAGTATAAATCACTTATTAATACTTTATTTAGAATTATGATTGTCACTTTGAACGGTAATATCACTTTAAAGGAATGCACCATGATCAAATGGTAAATCATATTAGTGAAATTTTAATGAAATTTGCACAAGTTAACTCGTCATGTATATAAACAGAATGTATATTTACGCTCATAGAAATCAGGCTTTTTTTATATTTTTTTTCAGGATTAGCACAAAATAAATTGAATTTTTTTACGTTAAAACATTTCAAAAGCGCCTTTACACGCTCACTATTAAATTACAGAACCGTATAGAACTTTAAATCAATATTGCCTGAACAAATAGACAACTGAATGGATCTTAGTCGGCCATTTGTCGCAATATCTGATAAATGAATGCTTGAACAAATCTCCCAGAGTTTTCGAGGATTTTTTATTATGCTTATCTATCCTATCTTTCTCTGGCTTGATTCCTTACAAATCGATTTTAACTTTCAATAGTTTTAATTCAGATCTATTATTGTATACATGCATTTTACACCCTTTAAGTTTATGTTGATATATAATCAATCATAACCACGACGTAAGCAGATATACTTAAAATCACCTCTGGTATTTGTATCGATCATTTACTGTTTAGTTTAACGCGTATTGTGAACACTTCTGAAAGGATTATGAATTATATAACGCGAGTAAACTAAATCTGCAAATGCTTCAGCTTGGGCTGGTGCGAACGTTTTATAATCATGACTTCTAAAATTGCGATGATAACGTGTCCAATTTGTCAAGACACTTTCAAGAAACCGAAATACCTACCATGTCTGCATACTTTCTGTGAATCGTGTCTCGAAGGATATATAAACAATATTGCTGAGATTTGCACCAAGTTGGACCAACTTCCTGCGTCTATTTTTGACAACAAACCGTACGTATGGACTGGTGACGGATTTCCGTGTCCGGTGTGCAGAACGCACGTGCAGATCCAAAGCGACAAGGTAGCAACCGTTCAGTCAGCGCGATGGGCGACGTTATTTCCTATAAATCATCTCGTCTTGAGTATTATGGGATATGAGGCTATACCGCCTGAGGACACCGTATGTACACCTTGTGAGAAAATAGAAGATACGAAACCCGCTGAGCAATGGTGCCTCGAGTGTTCCGAGGCCTTGTGTCACCTCTGCGCAGCACATCACCACGTCCTGAAAGCAACGGACACGCACTCCGTGGTAAAACTAACCGAACTAAAGAACCAAAGAGGCCCTAGTCGCCACGAGGAGATAATTCAATGCCATGAACATCCAGGTCACCTGCTGGAAACATACTGCGTTGACCATAACAAAGTTGCTTGCTCCGAATGTTCACGTGTTGAGCACAAAAACTGTGAGACGGTCATACCTGTTAGTAAAGTCGCTGGCGAGATAAGAAATTCTTCCGAAGCACTGAAACTACTGGATAAGCTGAAAGAATGTACCGAGGAAACGGAATGCATTGTCCTAGACAGAAAACGTACAGCGGATAAGTTGATTGCTACTAAAGATAACGTATTAAAGAAAGTTCATACAGTAAGAGAAGAAATCAATAAAGTCTTGGACGAGCTTGAAAGTATTTTTAAAGAAGATTTGGAGTCTACACATTCACAGGTATTAAACGGATTAGATGACCAGATTGGAAGATGTCATTTGTTGCAGAAGGCTGCAGACAGCTCAAGAGGAATCCTTCAAGCGGCCATTGAATATGGCACCGACAACGAGTTATTTGTTGTCGCACACCGTATGGAGCGTGAATTCCACAAGTATGAAACAGTGTTAGAAAAGGAAACCAAAAACCTATTTGAAATGGATTACGAATTTGAGCAAAACTACGAAATAGAACACGTTCTTCTGGCCTTAGATGAAATTGGGTCAGTGAAAGTCAACAAGGTTCCAACTATCGTGTCTCCGTTTATAAAGAAGCATGCAACGCTAGTATCAAAGTTTGATGCAACTTCTACAATGGATGAAAGATGTGCTGAACTCACCGGTGGCACATTTTTGCCCGACGACAGACTTATGCTCGTAGATAACGCCAATAAAAAGTTGAAACTTTTTACCCCAGACGGAGATCCTCTATGTGAGTTTGAACTTAGTTCTGCTCCGTGGGATATTACGTGTGTCCCCGGAGGAATGGCTGCAGTTACACTTCCGGTAGAAAAGAAAGTAATGTTGCTATCTGGAATGAATGACTGCATTACACCTGTGGAACAATTCAACACATCCGGAAAATGTTATGGGATTGCATATTCTTACTATTCAAAGGATCTTGTCGTTGCGTGTGATACCCCGGGGGATGGCCTAGCAACGGTCAAGGTTGTTTCTTTGGCTGGCGAAGAGGTCCGAAACATTGCGATTGGAGAAAATGGTCAAAGCATTATAACACGGCCAAGTTACGTAGCAACAAGCCCGTTTGACGCCGATGTTTATGTTTCCGATGAATGCAACAACACAATAATCGGAGTGACAATGAACGGAGAAATAAGATTCAAACATAGCCATCCTTATTTGAAACTTCCCGTCGGCATTGCCGCCGACAACCATGGTTGCATTTACGTTTGTGGAAACGGATCATGTGACATAATACAGATGTCAAGGGACGGCCAAAGGATACGTTTACTGGCAGACGGTCTCACACATCCTCGCGCGATCGCATTCGATCCATATGGCGACAGATTTTTAGTGACAAGTGATGGTTCTTATAAGAGTACTGTTCAGCTATATACATTGTCATAAACGATTTTGGATATAGACTACTAGATTACCAGACAGTGGTATCATATTTCTAGTTTATTTATTGATTGGTTCAGATTGTTTGTTTGTGACTGCTCGTTAATCCAATTTCGCGGGCAATACACGTTCCAGTCATGTCATGTCACAGTGGTCGCTTCATGCTCACTATGCTTTGAGTTTGTGTGGTAATGTTTGAAACTTTTTAGTGGGAATTTAATTGCGAGTTATTCGAAATTCATTAAAATAAAGGTGTAAAAATGCATATACTTTCATTCTTTTAGCCTAATATGACTCAATGTGGCCATAAGAAATACACGTGCTTATCCGTGGCATTTCTGTGTTTAAACATTTGAAAATTTGACTGTCAGCTGAATAATTTGAAACCTTAGGTAATGAAAGGAGTACTGTAAAATTATTTTCCAGCATAAATCCCCAAGTGTGCTAGTAGAAGTATTTCTGGCATTCGTCGACTTTTTAGCCTCTACTGACTTTTAGTCGATAAGGCAATCATCTCGGTATACTACAAGCATAATTGTACTTCAATATAGATCTATACATATTTTGAATTTAAGACCAAACGTGGTAAGTGAGAGTTTTTTAACATTCAATAAAGTACACCATAAGTATTGCCCTTCTTTGCACAGTGAGTGTTGGCCATGATCAGGGGGCCATATTTCCTCGGTGGACATTCGGTCGGTCATAACATTAAGCACCTCTTCGAACAGAATGTTGTACTAAAGAAGTAAGAAATCTACGGCCAGTGGTTAATTGGTCATGTGATCTAAACTGTTCTCTTAAATAAAAACACGAACTATGAAGTTTACAATTTTATTAACAAAATAGGAAAATTTTGTGTTTAAACTCTTTAGGAAATAGATATGGAATGCAAGGCTGGACTAAACTTTGATATGATATGAATATAATTGTACATGTATGTCTATGCTTAGGCAGCGTAAGGATTAAAGCAGCATGCTCACAGATTTTGTGGATTTCCTCACACCTTAATAAATAAGAACATAAAAGCACGCACAGCGTTAAAAACACAACAGATGTTTAACAGCAATATTTGATTATCTATGCCTGAAAATTAAGATGAACAATTTTTATGTACGAAGTATAAATGATGTTACCCAGCAGTGACCTAAATCCTTAAATGCATGTACATGTATCTACAAAAATCGTAAATCTATCTTAGCAGCACTTCTTTATCAAGTGTATTCTACATGTATGTGTAAAACTTTCCATTTTTTAAAGCGAGTGTTTAATTCTTCAATAGAAAAGTTGATGTAGGAGCGTGCTGCTTTAAAGATCGACCTGTAACATATAAATGGGTTACTACTTGGCTTTAAATGGAACACAATTATGTACAAGTAACAAAAACAGAAACAAACGTCCGAACGGACGTCTTCCGCACATAACAAAGATCGAGACCACTATAACTCCGGTTATAATTAGAAAAATATTTAAACAAATATATAAAATACAGCAAGAGCTTTCACCTAAACCCCAATGGATATAATACCCTAAAATGGAAGCATTTAAAAACAAACCCCTTTAACGAAAAACATTTTTTTATATAAAGGGGAAATATGTGCATGAATGTGGGTAAAACAATTTTAAAAAGGGCAATTTGAGATATGTAAACATGTCAGATCTGAAAATAAAAAATAGTATTTAAGCAAAATACAAAAAATATTTTCATGTAATGATCTCGACCATGAAGAACTATAACTTAGTACTCATGTATAATGACCCTGGTTACCAAATGTTCTCGTGGTCTGCAATGGCTATAATTCTCTTACGAATAATTCATTAATAATTCAAGGTACTTTGCAATTTGATTTGCATCATTTCTGACTATGAGAAAGTTTCAGTAGTCTAAGTGCGGTACTTTACCATTAACGTGACTGTAATTCTGATAAAAATGGTTAATCTTTAGTCTTCATATTTTACCAAGACTATTTTATCTAGTATTTTGCCAGTTCTGGGAAAAATTAATTCATCAGAAAAAGTTCCAGTATGCTTACAGATTTTCCCAGAAAGAGGCTAAATTATGCTGCTGAACATGTTGAATACAACCATTAGTTAAGTGTGTAAGGCTTGCATACAGATTGATAATGTTTGTATGTATACAACGTCTACCGGGCTAATAATAAACATTCATCATCTACAATTTGCTCGTTATTTACGGTATCATAAAATGGCAACTTGAGACTTTAAGTGTGTGCCTTTGATACGTCTTTTAAATAATCTGAATACATTGCATGATAATTTATTACGTACAGGTATATGGGAATGTTGATATACGACATTGCAATTCACTTGTACAATTTGCATATATACCCCTACAAGACATGATCTCTATAAAGACAGGGCTGTGTGATAAGCAAAATAACTAACTAACATAATAACAATTGGAACACATTACAGGAGACTAACTGAAACTGAGATCTAACATAACAATATTAGTTCATTACCACACAGTGTCACGTGACTAAACCATGTAACCCACTGCCTCTTGAAACTGGCCATTATCATCGGTTATTTAGTTTACTATATACCAATACATTTTCAGGTAACTATATATAAATGTTCAAGTGTACAGCTAATGAAATGTGTTGCACTAAATACAGGTCAGCTCGACCCTACAGCTGAGGAACTTGAGTTCTAGAGAGTCAGAAACTGAAAATAATATACACATATCGGTGCTTTCATTCGACACTGGTACATGCTTGAATAACACATCATTTCTGGTAAATTGAATGTGACCTCACATTCCACAAGGCGTTTATAAGTAACTGATGGAACAGAAAATGCGTTTTCAAACAAACCACACATGGTTGCGTTTTTGAACAGTGTGAATCAGTACCCGTACATTGGTTTCATTAATGCACATATTTAACCTCCAATAACATAAGATATGATATGAAAATAAAATCTCAATTTTATTTAAAAATGACATTTGAATTTCAACCGTAACGGCCAATGAGTACCCGTACACCGACTTCAATGGTGCGCATTATCTACCAATATCTCATTTCTATACATGTTCATCGTATAATAACTAATCTGAGGATTTGCATCAAAACACATGACTGAGATGAGAAACATTGATACAGCATATTTTACAATGAGTAGCAAAGACTTATAGTAGATGAATTTTGGTGTTCGTACTACATTTTAAAATCCATTGAAAAGGCTTCAAAATAAAATTTTTGCATGTTTTTTTGCCACAAACGAAAGAATAAGTCTATGCAAGCCACGTTAAGCAATATGCATATGTTAATAAAGTCTAATTAAAGATCAAGCAATAAGTCAGTGAGAGGCAGAAATAGAAAAATTTAAATGACACAGAAACAACACAGAAACATGGATTGTTGCTAACGCTCCCTCCTTCAGTTTCTATATCGTTTACATTTCTCTATTTTAGACTCAAATTATTACTGACAGCTGTATGATAAATCATGTGGAAACACTCACGAAACAAACCTGAGGAAGATGGGTATGAACACTGGTATGTCTTGAGCAGTTCTTCAACACAACAAAACAAATGGAAAACAAATGAAATAACTTTCCCATAAAATTTCCAACACCAACGAGAACACCACGATATGTAACTGTAACAAGAGGAAAACGCCCACCTGAGTAATGTATTCTTCTTTATAGTAAAATCAAGGACAAGAAGATCAAAAACACGAGCACTACACTCAAACATCCAGGTATGAACTACAGTCTTACCTCCTCGAACGACATTTCCTTAAAGCAACAACCCCCCTAAAAAGACACCCATTCATTTTTGTTCCTGATGCATCAATCCAGAACAGCACCTCTCAACAATAAATACATGTCTCTGCTTCCTATAGGGTAGCTACAAAGATTATTGCTAAATCAAATACACACCTCTGTATGGAATACTGACTTCACCAATACTTTAACTTGGCATGGACCAGCTAAACGCTAACATTAAACAAGAGCTGTCACTCACAAGTGACGAATGCCCCTGAAAGAGGTGTCTCACAATCTTTGTCCTCTCCATGTGCTCACAAGTGTGGTATGTAATTTTAAAATCCATGCGACACATCGGCTTGATGTGCTAGACATTTGTGCCTAGTTATTTTTAAATGCATGACAAAGTTATAGTCCGGACACGAATGTGTGCATATATACAGGATTCCATTACCTTCAAACTCTAAGTGTGACCTTGACCTTTGAGGTAGGGACGTGGGTCATGCACGCGACACATTGTCTTGATGTGCTAGATATTTGTGCCAAGTTATTTTAAAATCAATCAATGCATGACAAAGTTATAGTCCGGACACGAATTTGTGCATATATACAGGATTCCATTACTTTCAAACTCTAAGTGTGACCTTGACCTATGAGGTAGGGACGTGGGTCTTGCACGCGACACGTCGTCTTGATGTGCTAGACATTTGTGCCTAGTTATTTTAAAATCCTTCAATGCATGACAAAGTTAAAGTCCGGACACGAATGTGTGCATATATACATGATTCCATTACCTTCAAACTCTAAGTGTGACCTTGACCTTTGAGGTAGGGACGTGGGTCTTGCACGCGACACATTGTCTTGATCATGATGTGCTAGATATTTGTGCCAAGTTATTTTAAAATCCTTCTATGCATGAAAAAGTTATAGTCCGGACACGAATGTGTGCATATATACAGGATCCCATTACCTTCAAACTGTAAGTGTGACCTTGACCTATGAGGTAGGGACGTGGGTCTTGCACGCGACACGTCGTCTTGATGTGCTAGACATTTGTGCCAAGTTATTTTAAAATCCTTCAATGCATGACAAAGTTACAGTCCGGACACGAATGTGTGCATGTATACAGGATTCCATTACCTACAAACTCTAAGTGTGACCTTGACCTTTGAGGTAGGGACGTGGGTCTTGCACGCGACACGTTGTCTTGATGTGCTAGACATTTGTTCCAAGTTATTTTAAAATTCTTCAATGCATGACAGAGTTACAGTCCGGACACGAATTTGTAAGAGGGGATGCACAGACGGACGGACAGACGGACGGACGAAGCGATTTTAATATGCCACCCTTCGGGTGCATAAAAATGATATTTAAACAATACTGGTGAAGAAAATGATTTCAGAGTGGAAGCGCATGCTGTTTTCCATAAACCTACGGCACCTATTTAATATGAATCGAGATCTAGTGTCCATATTCGTGGCGTCAAAGATAGATTAAGACTGCTTCAGAAATGTAAACAAACCAATTGTTGAGGACGGACGGGTGACGGGCCTCCTATCGATCTTAATGACTCGCCGTTAAAACTTCACTTCGAGGCTATGGTGAGTTTACAATTGTCTACAACTAACATGGTACAAACATGTTCAACAAGCAAAAACAATGAACAGTTTTTGTACACTTCAGTTGATACTTTCAATCAAATCGATTTAAACATGTTTCTATTTATTTATAGATGTGTAGTTGTGAAAGTACTCACAGGCCTTCAGCCTTTATTTGACACAGGTCCTGTGATTCTTAATGCCTTTCTATCAGAATCACTTATTTTCACTATAGTTTTTTTTTAATGTAAACTGGTAAATTTTAGTGTAAATGTACAGTCCAGACATAGTGTATCTAGAATATACTCCAGAAATTAATAAAACTTTAGCCTAGGCAAAAACGTTTCAACGGAAATATACATGAAAAATATTTGAAGCGTCAATACTGTTCAAGATGAATATATTTTAAAATGCATTTTTTTTTTTTAGACCGTATACTGACTTCATTCAAAATAAATGTACACCACTCTAAACATGTTAAAATGTCTTTTAACTAAGCCAAATTCTAGGTAACAGTGTTATCTAAATAACAAGAAAAAAACCATTACATTGTGTACAAATTGATATAACAACATTTAACCTAAACCAATTATCAACCGTATCAAGTTCTACTCTTCTGTCTAACTGGAATTTTGGATTTCACCGGACTATTATTATTATTGATACTCGAACTTGTAGTTCTTTTCCTTACTTGCCCGTTTTGTTCAGATTTCTCAGCAATATCCTCTTCAGTTTTATCAGTTTTATCACTACTTTCCGGCAGACATTCTTCTGCAACATTTCCTTCTGGAAATCTGGTTACCTTTTCGACAGAATCCGTGTGTTCCGAATGATCTTCTTCCGGTTGATCCGAATGTTCCGATTGTGACTGTTTCTGGTCATTTGAGTTATCCTCGTGTGAATGTTTAGGATGATGGAAACACCAGACATATACAGTGCCTATTAAGAGGATCGCTGATGTAATGCCCATAAGCACGAACGCGATTTGTACACTGAAATCTCGGACGGATACAATCATATGCTCTTTTACTTCCTGAAATACTTCTTCCACCTCGTGCAACACTTCCTCAACCTCGTGGGTAAACTTCTCTAATTCTGTTAATATATAACATAAGTAATTTCATTGCTGGGAACAATTTTGGTACACAAAATCCAGTATCGTGAAAGTGACTAATTTATTTCGTCTGGACGTTTTTTCACAAGTATCGCCAAATTGAAAAGTCTGTTACTACAGTGACGCGTAGGCATTTTACCCATGCTTCATATGGACAATTTGTTATACTTTAAATAAATTTGTCGTTTCAGAAATCAGCAGCAAACAATTCAGTAAGACTTACAAACCAATTTAATAGAACCGAAGTCCTGATAAATACCAAAACATCTTACCTTCCTTGACAGTCATCTTCAAAGTCTTACTTTCTTGCGAGTGATCTTCACAACATCTTAGATTTACCACAGAATGCCTTTATAGAATTTTGCGTCTGTTCTGTTTTCAGAAAATCTGTAAATAATGAATATTGCTCTTCTTACACGATTACATGCGATAACAACTTCAATGACCAAAGCAGGTGTTCACAACATTCTTCGATCATAATGTAACAGGTGTCAACTTGAACATTTCTTTCACTCACTGTCGATAAAGAACAAAGCTGGCAGTATGTATGTTATAAAAACGACAGTTTAAATGCAATCCTGTGCATGTTCATATCGTGAATTTGTTAATTTGCTGATAGAATAATACAGACAGACAAGTCAAAGAGCACTGCCGATCATGTTGATAGTAACGTTAAAACAGAAGAATGAGAAGATGCTAATTGATTTATTCATTATGGTACAACGAATGTTTATGTTCATAAATAAAAGATGAGACTTCCCATAACAAGTTTAATGTTTATAAGGTGAGCTTAACTAACACAACCCGTTTACCATTTAATTAGGTCTCTAGGTAGTCTTACTTATTGTACGTAAGTAGGACTATTGCATGCGTTATTTTTTTATACATGTCACTCCACCATCACAAAGGTATCTCAGATCGGTCTGGAACGTCACACGGTACGATGCCGTGGTAAAGTCAACCAGTTTATCAGTGATTAGTGTGTGCTGGACCTTCTAGTTACGTAACTTATATAACAACCCGAAAGACCAGTGCTAAAATATTTAGAATTTATTTATACGCCAGTTTGTTTCATATGTGTGTCGTTTACAGACTGCGTGCACAGACTAAGAAGTTTAAGTTATATGTATGGTCGTCTTACGAGGCTCAAGTAAGCGTAGATGTTTTAAATTTCAAAATGCTTGGGGCAGGGGACTTCAACTTCAATTTCAAGAGCAATACTATGAAAATCTCAAAATGTGCATTAGTATAGCTAGATCTTTTCTGACTTGATGCTTCTTATGTATGCAAAAACTTCTTTACCCTCTGTTTTTAAAATGACAGCTTATTGTCAATAAAAAAGATGACAAAAAGGGCGTTTTAACCGCTGACCTATACCACACATATATACAGAAAATATAGTCGATAAAATTATCGTTTGTTTAAAAGATTGGCTCTGTATTTATACAAACTGCATGTACAAAGACAGCCTTTTTTAAATTAAGGGTGAGCGCGCTAGAATAGGTGACTGGGTGACTGTTTTTACAGGATACAGCCTTGGCAGGGACCGATGCATATGATTTCTGATGTGTTTGTTTTTCTGTCCTTTAAACCCTTTTCTCTGGTTACGACTTCACGTATGTAAGAGCCAGAAAGGTCGATGTCGAATGTTTTTCCCTTTTTTGTCTTTTACATTAATCTGAACCAAAGTTTCAAAGAGATGTTGATCTATTTTCCCAGGACGACTGAATTCCTTTTTACCACTGATGTACCCAGGTTGAAAAAAAAAAATGACAAACGCCATGTTATCCAACACAAACTCTAAGAGTTCCTCATGGTCTACGTCTACCAATGTACGCCTAACCGGATCAAAGTTGATAGTCTGCCAATTTCAAAACTGGCAGTTTATTGCATCATGGACTATTACATTGTCATACCTTTGAACAAAATCAGAAACTGGTCCAAGGTCGGTCAACCAATGTTTATGTTAAAATAAACAAAAAGGAGTACTCACATGTGTTAATAACATGGCGTATGTCCTCCTTTTATTTTTCGTTGATGTAGTTTCAGTGGTAACAGAAAAGTTAGGTCAGGGATAGCCAAGTTCTAGGTTCTTAAATAACTGAACATACAAAATTAACCAGAATGATTTGTAGCTCCGGAAATGCAAGAAGGTAAGCTAGGTAATCTCAGCTACATATGCGAAATTAGAATCTAATGGGCACTGAAAACTGCTTTACATGTTCAAAAATGTCTCATTGGCATGGCTTTAAATTAACAGAATGCAGATCGGAAGGTCAAAGTTGATATCTGCATTTGAAACTGTGCATGGGTTATTTCATTGTTGTAGCTAGAAAGTTAAGCATGTCACAATGGTCAAAGTCTTGAAATCTACATGAAAACTGTTTACATGGTCCAATTTGCATTGTATGTAAATCAAATCAAGAAAGTAGGTCAATGTCAGTAAGTCAAATTTGACTCTATGGGCAAGACGCATAATTGAACCCAAGGGGTATGATTTACATACTTTCAAACCAGAATGTAGCTAAGCTCAGGGCCTTGTGGATAAGCCAACTTGACCTAAGGGTTATGATTTAATGTTTCAAGCTATAATCTCAATGCCCAATCAAGGGAGCCCCGGGAAAGTGTCAGTTTAGACCCGGGGTCATGATTTTAACAATCTTGGTAGAGGTTCACTACACATTGCTGTAGTCAATATATCTAAGTTCTACGCCTTGTCGTTACCGAGAAGATGTTTAAAGTTTTTCCTATAGAAACCGTTGTTAAGTCATGTGACACCCAGGATGAGGTCAATTTCGACGGGGGTTACTATTACATGTTGGTACAGGTCCACTACACTGTGCTACATTCAAAATATCGAACTTTTTTGAAGATTTTCCTACAAAAGCCTACATAAAATTAAGTGGCCCACGGGGCGGGGTAAACTTTGTCCTGGCGACCAGAGTTCTCCATTGAATGGAATTCTTTGAATAACTCTTAGTAGAGGACCGTCCATGGAACATAAATGCCTGGCAAGCGATTTTGTCGGTCGAATAAATTATTGACCGCGCACGGTCGTACAGTCGCACGCGACGTACACTCGACGGACGACGGACATTAACCTATTACAATATCTCACATATAGCAAATCTTGGTCCTAATACCCAGAGCAAATGTAAGCTAAAATGCGTGATTAATCCTCAACCAAACACATTTGACTAGGGCGTGTCGGCGAACAACGCAATCATATAGCAAAATCCATTCTTTATAATCAGACACGCACTAGATAGGCATATTTTCATATATAGTTCCTGCCCTACATAGCGTTTCCTGTATACGGAGCTTCATAAAGCGTTGTCATTATTTCCTTTGTTTATAATCCCATTATTTTAAGTTGCAACTTTTCACTTCCCCTTTAAAACCGCCCCAAGTACTAGACTAGTTCAGTACACGTTTCACTTCCCCTTTAACCACCTTGCTAAAATTACTTCCCCTTAAAACTTAATTTCGTTTCCACGTCGAGTTTATACAAACAATATCTGTTATTTTGTAAATTATTAGAAAATCAACTTACCTGCGAGTTTTAAGGTCTTCTTTTATCGATTACTCAACAAGTCATTAGTTAATATTTATCATTCGTAGCATAGCTTCACAGCATTCGCTGAAAATGTAAACAAGTTGTCGACCGACTTCTGTTTACGGAAGACACAGATTCTACATTGAATTACGTCCCTTTGATGCGTGTTACACCCGGCTAGTTAAAGTGGTTAACGACCCGTGTTATTGAAATCACTGTGTTTCGTTTATTATTTCTTATATATACTGATATACGTGTCAATACATTTAAAATCAGACTGAATATGTCTTTTTCAAGCAGATAATATTTGAAGTACATTGTTATTATTGCTTTCGCTACAGTACATATGCTACTCAGTATTCGAAGTTTGAAGTTAACAACAAAATATTCTAAAAGTTCTAAATTTTATTTTATTATTTGATTCAATCCCGCATTTTCAAATTCGCAAATTTTGCCAATAATGAAAATTGCATCTGCGCACATCTTTTTAAAAATCTTTCAAACTATTCTTATGATTTTACTCATATGTAGATCTACCAGTGAACTAAATAGTTCTCAGTTTTTGCACTTCATCTTATTGACGAACTGCTGCATATGGCACATGATGCTGGCAACTTGGTGATACCTCGTTTGGTGCCGGGGATTCTATGATAGGCCGCTGTCATTGAAAACAAAATCTGCAGCTGTCAGAATCCAAGGACATCTAAATGCTGAAAGGGACGGGAAAATGGTTTTGATTCCAGTTTGCATTCCTCATCTTTTTTAGTAATAGGGGCAGGATTGGGCGCTAAATATGCGAAACTCATGTCGCACGGCTGCCACTCTTGCGGTAGAACTGATTAAACAAAGCCTACCATCCTGTTCACCGGACTGAAACTGAACCGAGCACATTTGGGATTTAAGTTGGTAATGTTGTCGGAAGAGGTGCACCACAGGATCTCATGCAGCTGGAGCAGTTTGTCTTCGAGAAATACGAACGTTTTTCACACCCATATCAAGTATAAAAGTCCATTTATAGCTGTTTATACTTACTGTAATGCTGCATATATAGTTTTGAATTATTTTATTCTGAAATTCAACCTTTACATTTCTCAATAATGCATTTACTTTTTTTATAACGGCAAACAAGAAACACTTTAGCACGTCAGAATATATATACAGTACAGAATATAAACAGATCGAGCTAGGATTTGATACACGGTACATATACAACGCATACATGTATTCATGAAACTTTGGCCATATGTTCATCTCATGAAGATGAGGTGCAGAAATTGAATCCATGTTCAAAACCTATTCACCTCAATGTCAAGGTCACAGTTAGGGGTAAATGTTGTTGTTTTTAACTTTTCGTGTCCGCTGAATATCTCTTGAAGGAGTTTCATGAAACTTGTATCAAGTGTTTATTTCATCAAAGCGGCGGGCAGAACCTATGTTTCAAGCCCGTTGGGCCAATGTCACACTAAGGGGGTCATTGGTTTTATTCGTGTCCACTCCGTATCTCTTGAACCCCTTGAAGTATTTTCACGAAACGTTAGTCAAATGTTCATCTCATCATGTCCACGTGCAATGGTCAACTGAAGGTTAAGGTCGCACTAAGGAATCATTCATTTTCCAGGTCCCCGCCGTATCTCAGGATCCCTTTGAAGGATTGTCATGTACATGACTAAGATGTCCATCTCATCAAGACAACGAGTACAACCCATGTTTCGACCTCGTTATCTCAAAGTCAAGGTCACAGTTAGGCGTCATTTGTTTTCGTGTCCACTCAATGTACCTTGAAACCCCAGAGGGTTTTTCATGAATCTTATGTCAAATGTTCGTCTCATCAAGACGACCTGCAGAACTCATGTTCCAACCCCTCGGCTTAAGGTCACAATAAAGGGTCAAAATGTTATGAGACTATATCTCTAACCTTTTGAAAGATTTACATGAAACTTTGTTTATATTAGCATGTCACATAAATGTTTATTATATAGATATTGAGGTTAGGGTAATAAGAGAAGCCATTTCTTGAGACAAGGCGCGTTTGTGAAGGTATTTTAATCACGTCCAATGATAGCTCTAGTTTTTAATTTCCGTATGCATGCGAGTCAAAAAATTCACACCATATATTGCCTCAAAAGCAGCTTATTAATACTACCAGTAAGAATATCTGGGGTTATGGCCATTAAATGCAAGAAAGAATTCGAAGGCCCTCTCTAAACACATGTTGCCTGTTAATCCGTTATCCGATTCAATGACGTTGATTGTTACCTTCGGTAGCTACATGTATAACAAAGAATTGTTTCAAACCAGCAACTGGATGTAATTGTCGCAGTACTTAGGAATTATTTTAAAAATAGTTATATCTTCAGCTTAAATATCTATAAATGTATTGATAATGATATGAATGTTGTCTCGCCATATTTATTGGGATTATAAGAAAAAGGTGCTCAAATACTCGTGACAACACAACATTTTTTTAATCAACAGTTGAAAATGAGAAGTATTTTCGGTATTCTGACTATTGCCTATTGTTTGTGTGTCTTTTATTTATTGGTTCATATAGATGACAGCGCATCACGTGGCGACAGGGCTGCCACACCTTCTAAATGCCCAGCACGTGTCCAGCAAACGCCTCCTAGTGCAAGAGCATCGAACCCGCTTCCGCTTATACAGCAGCCGGTGCAACATGGCCCAGGTAGGGTTTCAAAATCGTTAGTATCAAGTAGGGATGCAGTTTATGGTCTGTAGTCGGATTGATGCCTCGTGCACATGCTATTGAGTATAGTTCTGGCTTCCAAAACTCTAAATGCCGCTATTTTAATATTTTGTTTTTCGTCAGCTGCGGCTTTAGAGTTTTGGATCAGCCCTACTACGAATCCTTACCAGAATAACAGATCATGCAAATTTTCATCTAATGTACGTTAAGTAGGGAAATATGATCATGTTTGGGTCATATATTTATAAATTCATCTTTTCAAACCAATTACGGTGTTCTACAACCAAAGTTGACTACAAAAACATCGATTTTTCAAACCTACATCATTGTGTTTACATTTACAACGGACTTTCCAAATGCCTGCTCTCGCGAGATCTCGTATGATGCAATCACACTTATTTTTCATGTAGTTCAGAACGCTTGATATTTTCCTTTTGTTTAGTGTTTAGATGATATAAAGAACGAGTGTAAATATACAATAGCATTTACCACTATGTTTTTTTATTTCAAAAGAAATTTACTTTATTTTCGACGCGGAACAGACCTTGACAGTGTTCGCGCCAAAACGCACGTGCTCATGTAAATAAATAAACTGTCCCCGTGACCTCAATCGGAACCTTCGGAGATTTCCCGCAGAGATCCCTTTAGAAAGGTTCTTGGGAACGGTCACGTGATAAATGTCAAATCGGCAAGATGGCGGCCAATTGGTGAAAATTCTGACCTGTTCGAAACTTTTGTAAAGCTTTACGTTTAATGTAATTTGATATTCATTTAGCAATTAAAGTTATGGTCTGATCATAAAATTATTTATTGTTTTCACTTATTGCTCATGAAATACTGAAATGCGAGCGTGTCAGATTCTGGCACGATTTTGGTACCTTTCCCTACGGGGCTTCAGCGTACCCGTTCTGTCAAGCATATAAACCGGGTACGTTGAAGTTGTTTTAGCTATATTGAGTAGAGCTTAGTTCTGTAAAAATGCTAGAATGAGATGCTTAATGCATGAAGGTTACCGAATGCCATCATATTTTTTAAAAAACTATCGTATTTCCTCCTGACAAAGGCTTATATACCATTTAATCTTACAATGTATATATAATATATAGAGAAACAATTTACTGACGGACTCGCACATTTCTTTCGTCTTTTAAAGTGACTCTTTTGTTTTATTTAAGGAAACAATGGAACTGCAGTGGTTTATGGAGAACTGCTTAGCAAGAAAGACAGTCAGTTGGTCAAAGAACATTACATGAAATATGATTACAATGCGTTTATAAGTGACATTGTTCCAGCTCTCCGGATGCTGCCCGATTACAGACCAGAAGTTTGCAGACGATTAACCTACCCGCCAAATTTACCCACAGTCAGCGTTGTTGTACCGTTCAGAAACGAGAGACTCAGTGTTCTGCTGCGAACGGTGTATAGTATACTGTTTTATTCACCGGAAACACTTCTAGAAGAAATTATTTTGGTGGATGACGCGTCCACTGAATCAGAGTTAAGACATAAACTGGATATACATGTACGAAGCCTGTCCAAAGTTGTTCTTATAAGACAGCCAGTAAATATAGGTCTAATGATGGCGAGACAAGCTGGAATAGACAGAAGTAACGCTGATTATTTCATCTGCATGGATAGCCACATGGAAGTATCACTTGGTTGGCTTGAACCTATACTGAATCGGCTTGTAGAGAACCCAAGGGCTCTTCTGAGTTCGAATATGGGTGCAATAAACAATGACAACTTCATGGTGTCACACAACCGCGTGGCGTTTGGAACTGCGTTTGATTTCCCTTTCTTCGCCTGGAACTTTGAACAGCAGCAAGCACGGTATAATGACGCGTACAGGACTTCGCGGATGAACCTCACAGAACCAATATTGATAGGCAGCGTTATGGGAATGATGATTTGTATGAAGAAATCCTGGTTCCTGGAACTTGGTGGGTTTGATCCAGGCATGAAAGTGTGGGGAAGTGAGCAGATTGAGTTGTCGGTAAAGGTGTGGATGTGTGGAGGCGTCATTGAGATGATACCATGCTCTTTTGTCGCCCATATTTACAGACGGGTAAGGGGTAACTTTACAATGTGGATTGTCAATTACGTATGATTTATGAATTTGACTTCTATAGTTAAAAAAAATAGTCGCTTGTTTGATTATTCCATCAAGATTTTACTATGTATCAGTGGTATGTTATTTGGAACTCATTTGTGATTATACATGTATTTCTTATTTGCATGCAAGTGCTTTGTATCATAATTTCTCAAATCATTTCAGATTGTATGGAATCTTCGAGAAGTTGGAATGATTAATAAATTCCGTCTTGTGCAAACCTGGGTCGACGAACCTTATAAACAGATAATCTTTGATTATTCTCACCTGAAGCCAGGAGAAGTGAGCATAGGAAACATTAGTGACAGACTCAAGGTCAGAGAGAAAATGCAATGCAAACCGTTCAAACATTTCCTCGACAAAGTTAGAGAATTTTCAAATTTCCATATTCCAACAGATTCTAAGAAAATTGCATCACTAAAGAATGTTCACAGTGGCATGTGCCTGGACAGATATATAAACCATGACTATCCAGGACAATTTCCTTGTCACGGCAAGGGGTCCACTCAGCTCTTTGAACTAACAGAGAAATCAGAACTAAGGCACCTAGGGCAATGTATATACGTTATGACAAAACGTAAAGTTATGTTTCAACATTGTGATCATTTTCTGAACAATGCAGAAAAAGAATGGAGTTACAATGACACAGACTACACTTTAAGACATACGTCAAGTGGAAACTGTTTGACAGCAAGAACTCAAGGTATAACTCTTAGTGCTGATCCATGTTCCAAATCCGAATCTCAGAAGTGGATCTGGGAACCAGTTAAGATCAAGTGATGACTATCAGTGTCAAAACAGAACACTTACTGTTTTTTCTGGTAAGATAGCAGAGGACCTATGTAGTAAAACTGTGTCCTTTTGAGTCACGCCACAAAATAAATCACTCATCATCACCTGATAGAAAGCCTGGAACTAGAAATGCAATGGTGTGGAGCTGGTTCCTATTATAATATGGGGTATATTAGGACCGTGATAAGTAATTTAAGATGGAAATCAAATGGAAAATGTGAATTTAACTTTTGGTTATGCTTCAATACAGCCCACTATCATTTATACACAATTTATATTTCGGCGAGATTCAAATGAATATTACAAATTTGCAAGAGATTTCGGTATATCTGCAAAACCTGTCTTTATGAAACAATAATGTACACCAATTTGATTTATAACTTAAATCTTTACACTGTAATTTCATTACTTAAAATGATCTGAATGTGCTAGTATTTCGCTCAACTCTTTTAAAATGAACCTACTATACATTGTAAGGGAAGTTAACAAGAGGCTCATAAGGGTCACAATCACTCAACTGGACTGACTGGACTGTTCTTAGTTCATCTGTGAAAATGATTTGGAATGTTGTCAAGGAAAAGCTAACATAACTAGGTCACTGTGACCTTGACCCACTGAACCCAACATCATCTACTCATTAAGACCAATCATCCTATGAAGTTTGAAGACTGTTGTTGATAATGAGATCTCAAAATAATGAGTGGAAATGATTTTCAAAGTTAGGGTCACTGTGACCTTGAACTTGAACCTACTGACACCAAAAAACAAAAGGATATAAACAGAGGATATAAAGATGTAAATGTGGTACCTAAGTCTTTTAAAATTTGGATTAATTTGCTTGAATGTTTTAAATAAAATAAATCCACTAGAGTATTCACAACTTTACCTTTGATTTAACCTTGTAACCTTTAGTTGTTTTTAACCAATGTGTACATGTGTACAGCTCAAAGCTTGACCTATGAATCATCAAGAAAAATGTTCTGACAATTTGCATTATGGATGGGTACAAAACATGCCACATAACATGTTCACAAATTGTTTTTGTAGATATTTTGACCCGGTGGCATACATTCTCCTTATTTTTCAATTTGGTCTCAATAGAGTTCACAAGGTAAATGTGGACAGACAACTAACATCAAATGATCACAACATCTCAACTTGAGCACACACTTTATGGAGTAATTATAAGATACAGCCATACATATTTTGTCAATTGTATTTATAAATAAATTTACAATGTTTGAACTATGTTATTTCATACATTTTCTACCTGGTATTATCAAAACACACGATCAACTCTACACTACCTGTCCATGTATATACATGTAGATTCTTCTCAAAACATCATCTTGAATAGAAGCTTTCTCTTCATTTTATAAGGTTTTAATTTCCTTATTTTTAGATTGAAGCATTCTATGAAAAAAGAAAGAAATATGAAATTAAACATCTTGTCAGTTAAGTTGATCAGACAGCTGCTGTATCTACTGTTTCAGCCAATAAACGATTAGTAAATTGTAAAAAAACTTAAACTTAATACAGTTATATAACTACATGTAGACATAACACAGTGGGTAATGTGATGCCCTGCAATTCATTGGAACTCATGTGGCTGTAACTCAATCAAATGCAATTAAACTTAACCTACAAAAGTCTGTGAACCAAATTGATGTATCTATCATTTGACACATTTCATGATTCCGGAGATAGTGTCTAACATGAAAAGTTAAAGACATTGTATATTTATATAAGTTTGGGAAAGTTACCCTTATGACCCGTGTCTTTGACCTAAAGTAACTAAGAGACATATTGCTGCTCATACTGAATAAACCACAATAACAAATGGGGCAAGATGACCCTATATTGCTGACCTGGGTACTATTGGCTGTTATACAAGGTTAACATCAGGGTCATAGAAAAAAAATGGAAGAACAAGATTTTTAGAGTATTTCCTCATAAAAGTCTATATAAAACAAGTGAACCCTGGGGTTAGACCAATTTTGACCCCAGAGAGCCAGAGACACACTCTAAACATACTTGATAGAGGACTACTTGCTACACACCAAATATCTAAGTTCTATGCCATACAGTTGCTTAAAAAAAACAGTTTTACGTACATTTCTATGTAAAACATGACCACTCAACTTCAAGGCAGGGCCAATTTTGACCCCTGGGGCACAACAATGTTAGTAGAGGATCTCTAGTTAATGCTACACAACTATCTAAGCTTTGGGCCTCATGGTTTTGGACACAAAGATTTTAAAGTACGTCCTTTTAAAAATCTACATAAAACAAGTAAACCAAGGGATTGGACCAACTTTGACCCCAGAGGCATGTTTTGAACAAACATGATAGAGGACAGCCACACTATGCTTCATACCAAATATGTAAGCTCTAGGCCTTACAGTTTCTGACAAGACTTTTTTAGTTTTACTATATATTTCTATGTAAAACATGACCCCCCAGGCAAGACCAATTTTGACCCCAGTGGCATAATTTGAACACTATTGACTATTGATAGAGCTTCAACTAGACTCTGCCAAACACAAATTTCTAAACTCTGGGCCTTGCAGTTTTGGAGAAGAAGACGTTATAAGTTTTTCCTATGTGTTGCCATAGCAACCAGAGTTCTGCATGGAATGGAATTTTTCAACACCTTCGGTAGAGCTTCATGCAGTCCAAGTTTCAACAACATTGCCCAAGTGGTTACAGAGGAGATGCTGTTTAAAGGAAATGGTGAAAGTATGTACGATGGATGGTGAATGAAACTAACAGCTCACCCTGGCACTTGTGCAAGATGAGCTGAAAACCAACTGTACACTACTTAATATAATGTCTAATATTCCTGAAACTTTCTATACTTATACATGTATGCATGCAACAAGAAGGGAAGTAAAAAAAGAAATAAGTAAAGTCTTACTTATTTCTTTTTTTCCCCCCCTTTTTTCCCCAAAACAGAGGGCAGTACAGTTGCCTGCCAGTGTTAGAAGACATCAACCTAACCTTGTTCAATGATCAAAAAGAAATTTCAGAGTTGAATTCATAAAATATTAATTGAATCAAAAATATTGTGACAACAAAACTTTGTTACGAATAAGTAAGAATTATGAAATCCTTCCATCTGACCATGCAAAATGCCACGGAAGACTAATTAATGTGAAGCTTTAAAGCAAGTTCCTTTTGTCGCTGCGCAAATATTTGCAGACCCAATGCAGACAGTTTAGAAAACAGTTTAATTTTTTTGCAAAGTTCTGACATCACTCAGTTAGGTGGGAGTACAGTGATACAGATACACATTCAATATGCTATTTATATACATGTATAAGGTATTATTATTGTAATATTTAGCTACAAAAACTCCTATTCAAACAAGTGTATCTATGGGTTAATTAGATTTAGAATGCAGCACTGCCAGTTCCATCAACATCACAGTCAATATCACTCTCCAGAATCTAGCACTTCAGTTTCAAGTCAGAATCACTCTCCAGAATCTGCTACTTCATTTTCAATGTCATTCAAGTAGCAGATACACATCATATCTTTTCCCAGTAACAGTAAAGATCCCCCATCGGGATGCCATTTTAAAGAATGGACCTGAAATGTTCCTTCCACAGGCACCTCTACACACAAACTTCCAGCTGGAGACCACATATATAACTTGTTGACTCCAGTGCAGAGAGCCAGTCTTGTTTTGACTGGGTCCCATTCTACATGCTTGATTGGAGCAGACTGGATTACAACCGCACAAACTACAAGCTTCTGGATGTCCCAGATCCACAATGTCTGTGGCATGTTGTCGTTCCTGGTAAACATGTACCTACAGTCTTTACTGAAGGCAGCAATTCCTACACCTCTTTTAGGATTTGCCTTATTTGTGTCTGGCTTAACTACTGGTATTGTCACTGGGCAGGTTTGAACTTCATACTTACTCTGAGGAGAAAACAAAGCTGTCGTTGGAATATCTGTAAGGTCACTTTTAACTGGCTGAGGGGTGCGAGTTTCTACCTCTTTATACACTACAGCAGAATTCTCATTTACGGTTTCTGGATGACACAGTGTGGTTATTGTTTTCCAGGTCACATGATTGAGTAGTCGTAATTTCTCATCAAAGCTTCCCAAAGCCAGGAACTGGCTAGTTGGGGACCAAGTCAATGTTTTCAAACCAAGAGCATAGTCATAGGCACTAAACTTTCCCAAACATCTGCCGTCAACAGAGTACAGCAGCACTAAGTAATTCAGAGGTGTATCCCATACACACAGCACAGAACTGTCTGGTGACCACTGAAGTCCCGACAAGTCCTCAGTGCTGCTTTCAAAATGTTTCAACAATTCCCAAGAACTGCAGGCAAAGATACTGATAAAATCTTGACAATCCCGTCTCTCTGCAAGAGCCATGTACCTGTAAACATAAATATATGTATGTAGGTATATTTTCAAAACTTTCACTACTATAAATATATACGATTGAACAAAAATGTCACATACAAATTATATACCAGTATGTATTTGAAAAGAGCTGGGATTTAACACAAAAAGTGTTGATGTGTCAATTTAAGAAAACAACAACAATGCTATATTTAGTGCAAGTACTGGTCAAAACGTTGGAGGCAGTCATAAAATACAAGCTTACAAAGACTGAGAAGATGAAGCTTGAAGTTAATTTGTTTTTTAAGGTAGGATTAGAGTACTGGCTACATATATACCTATAAGGCACGGCTTGTTATACTTGTTTCGTACAGTTTGTACTCTCCAGTAACAGTAACTGATCATGTTTGGTCAGTCCGTTTTTAATACACTGTATCACCAAACATTTTTGTTTGCCGGTGTAAGTCTGATTAGGAGTTTTAGTGGATTATGGGATCGATTTGCCAGTCAATGAAGTCTGTTTGGCTTCGATGCCAGGCCCTGCCGTGAGTTCTTACTGGCACACTTTATATTTGCAAATCTTTTTAATTTGTTTCTACCTTAGGAAATGCAATTAAGTCTTGCAGCATATTTTCTTTATAAATTTGTACTTAAATATGCTACAATAAAATGATGCAGTGTGCAGATTTACTGTAACACAAAATAAAGATATGTTATGCTGCATATGTAATCACTTTCATTTAATTCTACAGTAAAAACAATGAAAACTTTTTACACACCTGCCATCAGATGAAAAGTCCACATTTTGTTGGCACTGTTTTGGGTATCTAATGTAGGAGACAGATTTGGTGACAAGTGACCACACAGTGATGCGAAGATGAAAGTCAGCAGTGGTCAGGAGGTGACGACTGTCTGGGCTCCATCTGAAAATATTGAAAGACTCATAAACCCTCATACTTGAGTGAAGGATCTGAAATGCTTGACCCTTGTAAACTATTAAGGACAAAGAACTCTGTTTAAAAAAGACGCATGATTACATCATGCCTGAAATGAAAAAATGTTTGCTGAATGCCTATACTGTTGTCTGTTGTAAGCAGTGTAGACCATAGTCTACACAACTGTGCAGTCTGATCAAAGTCTACAACAATTCTCCTAAGTTTACCTACAATGTAGCTCACTGAAGACCAACAAGATGCACTCTTCAGTCTCAAAACTGAAAGACAGACAAGGCTAGTTTGGAAATTCAATTAGGGCTGAACAAATTTGAACAGTTTTGAAAAATTACAATTTATTTCTCACTTTAGTGGCCCATTTAAGTCTAAAACCTAATCCATACCTGACAGCACAAAGTCCTGCTGATCCCTCATCTATTTTACACTTCCAGTCTGGCTGTTCCAGTGACCATACCTGTACCAGACCACGTTTGTACAGACCACAGAGGATAAACTGTGAGTCAGCTGACCATTCTATATACTGTATAGTATCCATACAACTGAATAAGTTCTGAATCTGAAGCAAGAAAGTAAACATACGAAGATACAGGAAAGAACAATAAAATTTAAACAAACATACAAAGTAAAGACATCACCATGATGACATTTTATTGTCATTAATTTTGAAGATGCTATCAACTGAGCAGTCAAAATACAGTTACAATGTATATAGTTTTACAGTACTCTTTGGTAGCTTATTTGATTTTGAAACTAAAAACAACAAGAATTACTGTATCAAAAAGATTTAACTTTAATTAAGAGTAATCTACACAAAAGATGCTCTGTCCACCACAGTTGTTTGCTGTAGCAGTTGTTGTGGGTGCTGAACTGAGTAGAATACATGTATGTACATGGCTAGAGACTAATACATCAAATATGTACTGTGGTTGATTAACCATGTTAACCATTCAAAAAGCCAGCATTTTCGTTGCAGTTGTATTTATTATCATTTTATTACAAAACCTTCTTGCATGACATGCACAGCTTGTGACACTCTACACACTAAAAAACATGATAGTTAAGCTAGCAGGCATATTAGGATTAAGGCCTGTTCTGTAAACAAATATTGCATACTTGATCAAATCATAGTCAATGACTGTTCACTGGTATATAACACTCCTAAAAATCTTTACTAACCTGGAATGTGTCGACATCCCTGACCACTAACCGGAACTCTACAACAGATGCCAGGTATTTTCCATCTGGAGAGAACCTGCATATCTGGTTAGATTGCCGAAATAACTCGGAAAAGTTCATGTCACCTGCAATACAATGTATAAAGCACTCTAGTTATTGTTATAAATGTTACCAAGTGATGATATAAAATTATCAATAATTACTTTGATTTCAAACCACACTTAGGGAGGATTAAACAGTCAAAAGATTTTAATTTCTGTTATCACTGGAAGCTGCTATAGCCTGGTGATACCATAAACAATGTATAGGAGAGATGGAAGCTGCTATTGCCTGGTGATACCATAAACAATGTATATAGGAGAGATGGAAGCTGCTATAGCCTGGTGATACCATAAACAATGTATAGGAGAGATGGAAGCTGCTATTGCCTGGTGATACCATAAACAATGTATATAGGAGAGATGGAAGCTGCTATAGCCTGGTGATACCATAAACAATGTATATAAGAGAGATGGAAGTTGCTATAGCCTGGTGATACCATAAACAATGAATAGGAGAGATGGAAGCTGCCATAGCCTGGTGATACCATAATGTATATAGGAGAGATGGAAGCTGCTATAGCCTGGTGATACCATAAACATTGTATATAGGAGAGATGGAAGCTGCTATAGCCTGGTGATACCATAAACAATGTAATATAGGAGAGATGGAAGCTGTTAAAGCCTGGTGATACCATTTATAATGTTTAGGAGAGATGGAAGCTGCTATAGCCTGGTGATACCATTATCAATGTATAGGAGAGATGGAAGTTGCTATAGCCTGCTGATACCATTAACAATGTATAGGAAAGATCACAGTGACATCACTAACCAAAACTGTATGCTGATGGGCAATAACAGTTGTGCTAACATTGCTTATGTTTATATATGTATCAGAAATGAATATTTGAATTTTTATAACTTTTCAAAGGATTTTCAAAAATTCAAGAAGTTCTGAAATGCTATTCAGATTATGAATTCCTATTTTCACATCAAAATATCTTTTACAACAGAATTAACCCTTTTAATGACACTTGACTTTTTATAACAAGATGTTGTGGCTATAATCATTGATAAAAACAGTGCAAGTAACACAATCACGATTGTTTTTTTGAATTTTAAGTAAAGTTGAAAATAATGGATAAATTGTGCATTTTATTAGCTTTCCATTGATATAAAACTTGCTAAAATATCTTTTGTTTTAAGAAAGTTATGGCCGTTAAAAAAACACCACTAACAATACAAAAATACGGACTACCAACTGCTGCACAGTGGTGCGAGAGTTATGTCTTATCAATAGAAAATACTGGGTAATACAGTTTTTTGTTTGCAAACCCAATCGTTTCTATTTAGAAGTTAAATGTGTACAAATATTGGATAATAAATCATGACTATATTCAGTAAAAACATAATGTCTATTCATAAATGAATCATATTTGAGTCAGAGTATCATGAAAATAGCACCAATCAACTTTATTTTTCAGATGTCAGACTAAAAGCAATATCTTGTATCAAACATAATCAAAGTTCAAGAATCACTTTCGCAAAATCGTTTTAAACAACTACTATCTAATCACACAATTGATCTCTTACTAAGAAGTATAATTTCATTAAAATCCTAAGTCAGCGAGTGTTTGTCTTCCATCTGAAAACCAATGTACCGGTAACAGCACAAAAATCATTTTAATCAAATCCCGATCATGCCTAAATATAGAGCCAAATGAAGAGAAAAATCCGCCCTACACATCTCCTCATCCAGGAGTCTCACTATTTCTACTTCGAAGGCAAACCGATTTTACAGGTTGACATTTTACAGTTGTCCGTCCACCTTCAACGTCTCACTTTGATGTGCAAATACCTGGGAACATATTCCCAACAAAATTGCTCCAGATATATAGCACATGAAAATTATGCGTAAAGGTGTGACAGATATAAAAAAAATTATATTCTCGACTTCGCACATCCGGGTACTGAAAAATTATTTACATTCTGGATAGGTAATTTCTCGGCTGTGATCGCTGGTGTCTTTGCATCTTTAGCTTTGAATAATATAATAACCAAGATTAGAAAGGAAAGAAGACGATGATCTTCCATTTCACTGAAACTATCAGATTGTTTTTATAATAAATATATGTTGTCAAAAGCTTTTTGTTTCGTTTAAAATAAATTTAAACTTGCATATGAGTCAACGGTAAAGACCGAGTTTTCACCTTTTACCGAATGAAGCCAACCTAATAATCCGATTGGTTAATTGGTCAGTATGACATCACGGCAAAGCCGAGAATCAAATCTGTGAAAGGGGTCACACTGAAACGCCAAATTAATTAGGCTACATCCAAGACAGTGCCTTCAGAACAATGCCACATGTAACCAAAGGTCTTTGATGCTAGTTTGGTAGTTTTTGTATTTTAAATATAAATTATGAGAAATAGGAAATTATACTAGTGTCAAAGACCTAAGAATAAGATGGGCTGGGCTAGATGGAAACAAGTGCAAACACGTTACTTAGCTATCTTTAAAAATACTTTTAAAATGCGCTTTCATAATTTACAGAATGCACATAACAAACTTCCGATTCCTGTTTCTTTCTTTACCTATAAAAATGTATTTAGCGGAGTCTCATTATTTCATTTTACACTGTCAGATAATTTTCACTTTGAAAATTCGCACCGCTGCTAACGAAGCAGCACCTCCTTGCTGAAGAGCGTATGTCGTTAAAGTTTCGTTCACAATAATTATCGCAAAATGCGGTGTTCGTGTCAAAACTAGTTCGTATGTGGTAGATGTAAGGGGTACGTGGAAGATATAAGGGTGGGGGTGGGGTGGGGTGGGGTGGGGTGGGGCCGGGGGGTAAAAACAAAGACGTTTGAAATAAAATTTTGAAAACTGAAGTGGTTAAACAATTAAACTGTGAACAATGTTCCATGTAATCAGTGAACAGTGTGAAAGTGTTAAACAATATGAAATATAAGTGCATTTAAAGCTCTGCCATTGGCTACAAAAAAGTTCAATTGGCTTAAAAGAAATTGAATTGGCTACAACTTTTAAAGAAAGAATATGTTTTATGTGCTATGCAAACAACGCCACACTGAAAAATGGCTCAACTGGCCAGTGCTAGGCCCCGATGAACACATGGCAGTTATACAATGCAGAATCTGGAAAACGTCATAAGAAAACCACACAAACCGTTTGTTTCGTTAATGTGCTATACTAAGCACATACCGGGGCCTATAGGCCTACAACAGTATGAACAGTATGAACATTGCTATAAGTTCGAAGCCCGGCTACAGCTTTGTACTAACTTTTCGTACAATATGATGCTAAAGTTCTTCATATTATGAATTTTATTAATCATACCACCTATTAAAGCACTACGTGCACCAATCCAAATTTTCATTAAAAGTTACTCCCAGGTACTTGTATCATGTAAGAGTTTCTAACAGGAGATTTGGATGTATTTATAAGAAAACGCAATTTTGCACCATCGATCAAGGGCGTAGCTAGACTTATTTGTTATGTACGCACAGATTTTGCTGGGACCATGGGGCCGTACGACCCCCGTTTGGTCCAGAGCAAAGCGACCGAGATCCCCGGAATCTCTGTGGTTTTAGCAGTTTCTGAACTATTCAGATACGTTTCCAAGAACCTATGTATCTATTGTAGACGAAACAAAAGTTGATATGAATTGATATAACAAAACTGTCAAACTTTGAAAAGTTCTCTCTCCCAGTCAGTGTGATGTGAAAACTGTTTATAATTTGGAAAACCACGGCCCTTATACAAACTCTCTAGAAGCCTAAAAGGGATATAAACATGTAGATAAAGTTAAATGCTATCACGGCGTTTATTCAAATAATTTTAAATCATATTCTAAGCATACATAGTATGTCCTGAAAACGTATGACCAAACGTTAGACTCTTTCTTTTCTTGAATATGTCCACAATCATCTCTGCATTCACTCAATGTCCAAATGAATGTTCACAAGTCCAACACGCCATGTAGTCAGGCTCTCTGGTACGTCTTCAGTTGTCTCGTGCTATAATTACTGACCATGTACACAGTGTTATAGTACATGTATAGTCTTTTATTATGATTTCTTTTGGAGTTTAAATACAGTCCATGCATACAGTTGTTCGTTCGCAGACGAGTTTGGTTTTGAACTAATATATGATAAGGCAATGTAACAAAACTGTACAATATATTTTATTATGTTTCCGCAATTTTGTCCAGGCGTAAAAGTGTGAATTTAAAGCTGACGATAATATGTTATATTCGTTAACTTACTTATCTATTGTAAAGGCATATGTATAGGTTGTAAGGTCTATAGTATATTGAAATTCATCAAATAGATTTCATTAAATATTCTGACATTTTTTGTTCAATATTTTATCAATCTCGTTATTTGGACTAATTTGGAGCTGAAGGCCCGTTCAAACCGATTACTCCTTTACAGCGCTTTGGTCTAAGGGAAATAACTACGTTACAAGAAAAAGAAATGTATTGTACATACTTGCTCCCCTTGTCACAAGCGTAAAATAATACTCGGACAAAGTTTACGACTTTCAGCATTTAAGTACAGTCGCTAACGTGTGTATAATACTAAATTTTAGTATTACATGTATATATTTCATATTCTTTAAAATAGTTCGGCGCTCATGGATCCTTTTTATAATTATAAACACATGTATTTATGATATTATCATAGCAGATTACAGCATCAAAATACCTGCAGCCAGTACCTCACGTGCTCTTTTTATTTTGTGGATACCGTTACACCATTAGACTGGGTATAATTAAGTCAATGGCGAGACCAAATATGATGTTCGAAAGGAAAGTTACGGTGTTCTTGAATCTCTGGTAGATTTCTTCTTTAACAAGACCAACTTGTATCGCTGACTGTTAAACTAAACATTTCAGATAATCATTGAAGAATGTTCCATTCAGTCCCTAAGATTTTATCCTGACATAACAAAAGCATTCAATTGACACCTTTCTTTCACATTCGTTGTACTTTTGAATTGGTTCGATGTAACATGTATATTGTCATTTGTATACGATGTAAAGTGTTGTTTGCTAGCTAAAACGTACACGATACGTACAAGCACGACGAAAACGCTTTAACTGTATCAAAACACTTTCATATTTTACTTTTTAAAAATTTGAATTGTGCAATTCCATTTGAAAATAGAAATACGAGTTAATGTTAACTTCGATCTGTTGATATTTTGAAATTTATTTACTGTTTGAAATGTTATAAAATTCTACTATATATACTGTAGTAAAAGTTTTGCAGTTACATATGTAAAAGTTAACTTATTAACCCGTTACAAATCCCCATCGGGGAGGCTTGACGGGTTACTAAGGTTAGCAATTGTTTCCCGATTTCGTCTGAAATCGGGAGTTTCCTTTGCGATGCGTGTATGTGGTCGCACGGTCGCAAAACTGTCCCAGTTTTTCAAAAGACTATTTCTATCAATATAAAATTATTTGAATTCATTTATATTTAATGAAGCAACCCCCCCTTTTTTCAAAACGCCAACCTTTTTTATGAGTGAGTACTGTTCTGTCAGCACTACTCACGGTGAGTGTTGCTCAGTGAGTACTTCTCGCATTGAGCACTTCTCACAGTGAGCATTGTTCGGTGAGCACTTCTCACAGTGAGTGTTGTTCTCAATTGTTTAATGAGCACTACTCACAGTGAGCGTTGTTCAGTGAGCAATTCTCACAATGAGTGTTGTTCAGTGAGCACTTCTCACAGTGAGCGTTGTTCAGTGAGCACTTCTCACATTTAATGAGTACTACTCACAGTGAGCGTTGTTCAGTGAGCACTTCTCACAGTGAGCGTGGTTCAGTGAGCACTTCTCACAGTGAGCGTGGTTCAATGAGCACTACTCACAGTGAGCGTTGTTCAATGAGCACTTCTCACAATGAGCATTGTTCAGTGAGCACTTCTCACAATGAGCGTTGTTCAGTGAGCACTTCTCACAGTGAGCATTGTTCAGTGAGCACTTCTCACAGTGAGCGTTGTTCAGTGAGCACTTCTCACAATGAGCGTTGTTCAGTGAGCACTTCTCACAGTGAGCGTTGTTCAGTGAGCACTTCTCACAGTGAGCGTTGTTCAGTGAGCACTTCTCTCAGTGAGCACTTCTCACAGTGAGCATTGTTCAGTGAGCACTTCTCACAGTGAGCATTGTTCAATGAGCACACCTCACAGTGATCGTAGTTCAGTGAGCACTTCTCACAGTGAGCGTTGTTCAGCGAGCACTTCTCACAGTGAGCGTTGTTCAGCGAGCACATCTAACAGTGAGCGTTGTTCAATGAGCACTTCTCTCAGTGGGCATTGTTTAATGAGCACACCTCACAGTGATCGTAGTTCAGTGAGCACTTCTCACAGTGAGCGTTGTTCAGTGAGCACTTCTCACAGTGAGCGTGGTTCAGTGAGCACTTCTCACAGTGAGCGTTGTTCAATGAGCACTACTCACAGTGAGCGTTGTTCAATGAGCACTTCTCACAGTGAGAGTTGTTCAATGAGCACTTCTCACAATGAGCGTTGTTCAGTGAGCACTTCTCACAGTGAGCGTTGTTCAGTGAGCACTTCTCACAGTGAGCATTGTTCAATGAGCACACCTCACAGTGATCGTAGTTCAGTGAGCACTTCTCACAGTGAGCGTTGTTCAGCGAGCACTTCTCACAGTGAGCGTTGTTCAGTGAGCACATCTCACACTGAGCGTTGTTCAATGAGCACTTCTCACAGTGGGCATTGTTTAATGAGCACACCTCACAGTGATCGTAGTTCAGTGAGCACTTCTCACAGTGAGCGTTGTTCAGTGAGCACTTCTCACAGTGAGCGTGGTTTAGTGAGCACTTCTCACAGTGAGCGTTGTTCAATGAGCACTACTCACAGTGAGCGTTGTTCAATGAGCACTTCTCACAGTGAGAGTTGTTCAATGAGCACTTCTCACAATGAGCGTTGTTCAGTGAGCACTTCTCACAGTGAGCGTTGTTCAATGAGCACTTCTCACAGTGAGCATTGTTCAGTGAGCACTTCTCACAGTGAGCATTGTTCAATGAGCACACCTCACAGTGATCGTAGTTCAGTGAGCACTTCTCACAGTGAGCATTGTTCAATGAGCACACCTCACAGTGATCGTAGTTCAGTTAGCACTTCTCACAGTGAGCGTTGTTCAGCGAGCACTTCTCACAGTGAGCGTTGTTCAGTGAGCACTTCTCAGAGTGAGCATTGTTCAGTGAGCACTTCTCACAGTGAGCATTGTTCAATGAGCACACCTCACAGTGATCGTAGTTCAGTGAGCACTTCTCACAGTGAGCGTTGTTCAGTGAGCACTTCTCACAGTGAGCGTTGTTCAGTGAGCACTTCTCACAGTGAGCGTTGTTCAATGAGCACTACTCACAGTGAGCGTTGTTCAATGAGCACTTCTCACAATGAGCGTTGTTCAGTGAGCACTTCTCACAGTGAGCGTTGTTCAGTGAACACTTCTCACAGTGAGCATTGTTCAGTGAGCACTTCTCACAGTGAGCATTGTTCAATTAGCACACCTCACAGTGATCGTAGTTCAGTGAGCACTTCTCACAGTGATCGTAGTTCAGTGAGCACTTCTCACAGTGAGCGTTGTTCAGTGAGCACATCTCACAGTGAGCGTTGTTCAATGAGCACTTCTCACAGTGGGCATTGTTTAATGAGCACACCTCACAGTGATCGTAGTTCAGTGAGCACTTCTCACAGTGAGCGTTGTTCAGTGAGCACTTCTCACAGTGAGCGTTGTTCAGTGAGCACTCTTACCAGTGAGATTTATTCAGTGAGCACTTCTCACAGAGAGCATTTTTCAGTGAGCACTTCTCACAGTGAGTGTTGTTCAGCGAGCACTTCTCACAGTGAGCCCTTCTCACAGTGAGCGTTGGTCAATGAGCAATTCTCACGTTGATTACTGTTCAGTGAGCGCTACTCACAGTGAGTTATTTTCAGTGAGCACTACTGATGGTAATCATTATTCAGTCAGCACTACTCACAATATTATTCATTGTTTACTGAGCACTTCTCGTAGTGAGTACTGTCCAGTGAGCACTTCTCGCATTGAAACTGCTAAGTAAGCACTACTCACAGGGAACATTATTCAGTTATCACTTTTAAAATATTTTGGAACTTCGAATTGCATCTTAATTTTGCATGGCAATTTTGAGATATTTTGGTACTCTGAATTACATAACTTTTGCATGACCAAAACTTCGCGATTTGTGAGCAGATAAAATGTATTCGCTAATATTAAATATGTTTCAAGACTGAAGGCTTTCATTAAAATGAAGTTCCATATCGGTCTACTTGAGAGAGCGAAGCGAGCGAGGAAAATTTAAGCATTTTAAAGCCGTTTTTGTAGAGAACGATCCGTTTTTGCGAGAACGATCCGGATCTATCGCTTGTAACTCTCACCCCATTCACCCTTTCATTTTTATTGCATTTTCGGGACATTTAAGTTTTCGATCTTTGCTTGCGATGTATACTCACGTGCGTATTGTACGTAACGGCAGCTGTGCGCCTGGCGATGGCCTGCACAATGTTTAGCATTGACTGCAGGCCGTTTTCACTGTTAGCCACAAGAACAATACCATCTGCATAAAGAACAATTAGAACCTTTGTTTTTGTCTACAGAAATACCAAGGTCAATATCATTTATATCATTCGCAAGGTCATTGATATAGATTGCAAACAGCGTTGCCGACAAATTATTCCCCTGAGCGACGGACCGAGTTACATACAAACCACTGTGTCAATTTATTCACGGTTAACCCGAACACGCTAAGTTTAGTAATCTACTGGACTTTAGCCTCCTGTCGACTGCCTCCTGAGGCTTTACTAATATAAACCAGTCCTCTGCCTCCGGAAGACCGGCTCGCTACGGAAAGGGATGTGGGGAGGGGATTCACACAACTTACATTTTCAATTATGAAACTCGCTTTCCAAACCAGATAAAGATTTTCATTGTAAAGGTCGAATAAATATTTTGTTAAAGATTTTTCGATGAAAGTTAAAGATGTCTATTTTTAAGGAGTGGTAGGTTACATTTTTGAACTTACCTGCATCCGCTTTCAACAAGTGTCAACCTTATCTTTAAACTGTCATTTGAACCTAACATTCGGCTGACCTTGGTTATTTCCGTAGACCTCGTTGTATTATACTGTGATATTTACTTTAACCTTTGAGCTGAGTACAGACACAACAGAACCATGCGTTAACTCTAAAGGCGATATTACTCATGAAATTGACCATCACCAAGACAGAAATGTTAGTTAAAACACTCATAGGGAAAGAAGTTTTCCCGACCGTATGAATCTGTGGAACAGTATCATTCCTATTGCAAAAAGTGAAAAGCTGTTTTTAACTATATTTGTGCAAATGACAATCCATCTATTCTGTATAAGGTTTATTCTCATTATCTAATGATAAGAGAAATAATTCAGCACATTAAAACTATTTCTTACATGTTTTTAAAACATCTACTAAAATGCAGTATGGCTGTTCTGAGCAGTAATAAAATGCTAATAATGACGTAAAGAAATAATGAGATTGCATCGTCGCATGGTCTCCAGCATTAAATCTAAAGATTGCAAAAACAGTGAAAATAAAAATGGTAATCCACTGTTTCAAAACTGTAGATTATCACTTTTATTTAACTGAGAAAACTCTACAATTCACTTGAAAACATAAAATAAAAGTGGTGTTGCGAACGGTTTGCTATAGGACCAATTTATATGCACCTCAAATGTCCAGGAACTGACACTTTGTCTGAAAAGACTTCTCAATCAGTAAGATGGGGCAATTCTAAATCATAAAAAACATATTCGTTGAAATTTTAACCTGGACATTAGACACCTTGCATTTTCTGCTAAACTAGCAGAATTTATATCGGACAGGAGCAGTGATCATCTTGAACTGGACAAGGCAAATGGCACAACTTTGGCCCATAGTTCCACATCAGCATATACATATAGAATTTTCAAAATGGGTTTATTTATCTAATTATGAGACAGACTTAATCTATAAAACATTCCTATTTGTATCACTGGACAGATGTTAAGTACCTCACCTATATCCTGTTATTCCTTATCATCTCGTCACTTCCTAGAGGCAAGGATCGCCAGAAATTTTAGTGGTATAAATACTTAACCCTTCGAGTTTCACTATTACTTTTCGACTTTTCGACAGAATGATAGGCGCTATCATTCTTGCTCTTATCGTGGCCTGCGGGGCGGTCAGGGCACAGACCGGTAAGTCAAACATGAGTTTTTGCGTAAACTTTGATAAAAGGTGATCTAAGTTCAAAAGATCATGTAAAATACGAAATTTCGATTAAACGGCGAAATTTATCTAGAAAAAAACAAATAATAATAACTGGGATAATTTTTAGATTTAGTTTAATCCTAGAATTTGGATTTTTTAACAAATTCATTGTACTACTTATGGCTATTTAAGGTTATTTCCAGGCATTTTCTTCAGTTTAAACATTTATTCGCCAAATATTTACAACACATAATACATTCCGATGTACAATGTAAAAAAGCGAGTGGATGGAATCAAAAGCAAAGTGCTTATTAAAGGGTTCGTTCCACAGGTAGCCGCCGTTATATCATTTACGGCATAACGGTTTTCGATTTAGCCACACAGTATATGAAAGTTTCTTTATAATTGATGATATATTATGTACATCACATAAATGAATAATTTTTATTTCTAAAATTAAAGCATAATTGAAGCGAATACTAAGTACTGAGTGTGTTTGAAATTATTTAAATCGTTAGAATGTGTTAGAATCGGTGGATGAGGACTTTATGTTCTTATTCCGCGGACACTGTTTTTCTATTGTCACTATACATGGCATAAGAGGCATACATGTGATTCTTTTCACAATTTTCATTTTACAGGATGTGACGGCAAAGCAGATGTGACATTTTTATTAGACTCCTCGGGAAATGTAGGACAACAGAACTTTAATAAACTAAAAGAATTTATCAAAGATGTTACAAACACTGTGAATGTAGCACCGGACAAATTTCGCGTGAGTGCCTTGACATTTGGAAATACTGCATCTAATCAGTTTTACCTGAACCAGTTTGCAGACAAAAATGCCATTCAAAATGCTATCGGGAACATTCCGTATTCGGGCGGACAAGTAAAGATGGTGGACGCCATCCGATTTGCGACCACGACAGCATTTAGTCCATCACATGGTGGACGGAACGATGTTCCTCACGTGGCGGTGCTTCTGACCAATCAGCCGTCTGGATCAATTGATATGATTAAATTAGCATCCCAAACGGCACGTGATAATGGACTGGTACTTTATACCGTTGGTGTTGGAAGCAAAGCAGACACAAACGAACTGCGGGCGATTGCTTCTGACCCCGATTCGAGACACGTGTACACGGCACAAAACTTTGATGCACTCAGTAGCCTATCTAACCTTCTTGCAACAAAGATATGCAATGGTCAGTAGATAAACAAATTATTACATCACAGTATTTCATATTCAGTGCTTTAAATTTTGAATGTGCCGGAAAGCAAGTATCGAATGGAACATCAAGATTTCAATACATCATCGTTTTGCACGCATTCATATCCGACATATATTATAAAATTTAGAAATCACTCATTAGAGAATATTTAGTTAAATGTTGGGTGACTATAACTGTATTAGTTCACAACTTTTGATAAGGTTTTGAACTGCATTGCATAACATTTGTGTGACTTTTGCATGGACTGAAAACGTCAAATATTTTTATACTGATAAAGTATGTGGTCCTCATTATACTGTGGTATAAATAATTCCCGAATGCTTACGATCTGCATATCAAAATAAGTTGATGGTGTAACTTTACGATATGAAGCTTTTTATGAATGTCATCAGGATGTAAAAATCTTGTACATTGTAACTATTGAGATAGCTAAAATAGGAATGCAAACTATGCAAACTATGCAAACTAGTTACTCATTGTAAATGCGCACTTCTTTCATTTTCAGAACTACCTCCCAATCCACATTTATTGCCAGCACCTACAGGTAACTTTAATTCTATAGTAAATGTCACGTGATTAAAAAAATCGTCGTGCTCTGTGCACAGCATTATCATTAAGTACATATGCACCCAACCAGCAAATAGAAAGAAATGAATACAATGAATGAATATTAAAGTGTCAGTGTATTGTTTTCAGCTATATTCTATAAAAAAATTAATAAAGCAGTGTCTATTTTTTACGTTATAACCGCGGTTTCTTTAGGAATTCATTCTTACATGCTTTACTGTAAAACATGCATTCTGTTTAGGTTGTCTCCAGAAAGCTGATCTTGTATTCGTTGTGGACTCCTCTAACAGTGTTGGAAACACAAACTTTCAGAAAATTGAACATTTCTTGAAGGTATTTTAACACTTTTTTTTCTAATTTTATTTTAAGTATAAGGAGTAAATGAAGTGATTGTACACATTTGTTTACACATGGTTCGCCTTTTCTTATATTGGTGTTCCTTCAACAGGACCTGTGTGAAAATCCAATACACTAGTTTTAAATAATAATAATAATAATAATAATAGTATTAATAATAATTATATGATTATGTAAATATAGAGTCCACTCTCGTCAACTCAGAGTACCTGGATGCCATTGAAGAACATTGTCTCTTTCCGACAAGGTTGGTATAACTGGCATACTAGCTTTATAGTTGAACGGTTTGATAACTACATCCGTCAAAATGCCGACTTTCCTTGCAACAAAGATCAGTCTGTTGTCGTTATTTCAACTCATAAACGTTTCCTAATGTGAATTTCCACTTTTTTATTTAAGGATGTTGTAACCAAAATTGATGTCGCTCCCAGCCAGGTACAGGTCGGTGTGGTGAAGTACGGCAGTTATCCTTCAGTGGCATTTTCTCTTGGACAACACCTAAACAGACCATCGGTAATAGAAGAATGACTTAAGTCAATTTGTTTTAAAAAATAAACTTATATCCCACACGAACTTCTTATTTTTGAAAAACGTTTTCAGTGAGGTTTATAATAATATCGTCTAAATTGTCATTTTACTATCAACTTGTTCACATTGTATGTAAACCATTACTTTTAACATAAATTATCAAGTTGTTATAATCTAAAAGTCACTAGAGATAGGATGATAAAGAGTACTTATATATACGACAATGTGGCCAAAAAAAGTAGATCTGACACAAAGTCCAGCTGTATCATGGGAATGTGGTCTAAAAACGCACATACTATATATATATATATATCAGCTGTTTTAAGCTAAAGCTGTTCTCGTGGAAAATAAATAAAACATCTAATATTTCTTTTCAGGTTATGAAAGCTATTGAGGGTATGACATATCTCGGCGGAGGAACCAACGACGCTGATGCTATACATTACACCGGACAACAAGTGTTCAGCCAAAACAGTGGTGCACGTGGAAACGTACCTAGAATCGCTGTGTTAATTACCGACGGCGGGTCAGCTGATCCGACTGCCGCCATTGCTGCAGCGGAAAAAGCAAGAACAGAAAATATAAGCATGGTTGTTGTCGGTGTAGGGAACCAAATAAATAATGCAGAATTGAGCAGGGTTGCTAATTCACCGTCAAGTGACAATCTTTTAACAGTGAACACGTATGATAATTTGGACAGCATCACTAATAAAATTATCCAACAGATGTGCAAAGGTAATATAACAGTTGATTCAATAATACTTGGTTACCTTTTTAGAACTTGGTAAAGTAAGACCATCAGTTGTATACAGCGTTCTTTTATAATAATAAGTTTAAAATATAGATTTTAATTTTTTTTTGTCGCACACTCACTCCACTAAAAAGCCGGAGATCTGGCATATACAATTAATTAAAAAATGTATGTAGTGGGTTAATTATACGGACAGTCATGGCTTATCTACATGTTTACCATTACCTGCAGTGAAATCTATGCAGCCATCCCTAACGACAAGTTCTCCCGGTGATAAGTTACCCACAGATCTATGCCAAGATAGGGAGACGAACTGTAACCAGTATGGTAATGACGTGTGCACCAACTACAAAATATGGGCACGTGCAAACTGTGCACGAACATGTGGCTTTTGTACACGTAAGTATACTATTTACAATAGCGTTGATTTAAAAATGAGGGTATCAAAAATTACATTGCACACTATATTTAAGAGTGATGTATTAATATGCTCTGGTGTACCTTTTGTACATTATTACATAGATGATCTTTTAAACAATAATTTTAAAAACTACATTAGGCTTCAAAGACTGGAGAAATCTGAAAGTAAGACATATGCTACGATAATCTGTGTAACTCATTTCATAGCTAACGGTTAAATGAAGAGGTTTTAGATACTTTGTACTTATATATATTCGTTTACCTGGTCCTGTATTACACCTTGAATTTCCTGCTTTTCATTTTACAGCACTCTACACAACTGAGCCTCCGAAATGCACAGACTCCTCATTAATCTGTGCCAACCAAAGCATCAGCGATTGCGCAAAGACTGGGTCGTTTGTTCAGTTAAACTGTCCACAATTTTGCGGACTGTGTGGTACTAACACAAGTAGCTCAGGTTTCTATGGCAAATGTTCATACAAAGGCAAAGTATACAAAACGGGAGAGAAGTGGCTTGACGGATGTGATTACGAATGTATTTGCGAAGATGGAAACAATGGTAGATACAAATGTTATAACAGGTAAACTATGCACAACGTTTTACTGATTGACTGTTGTGCCGCTGAACCTTTATCCATCCACATGTTGATCTGACCCGATTTCATGGATATTGTAAGGGGAAGAAAACTGTTAAGACTCCTGACAGGCTCAGATTGAAGAGACAGATGCAGGTACAAGGGAATACTGGTACCATACCTCTTGCTTTACAAAAGACACGTGCTCGATAACCTATAAGAGACTACCTCTTGGTTTTAAACCAGATCTACTGAAGGGTTTCTGAAATGTCCAGTCTCCCGGACCACCGCGTCACCTTGACGGAAATAACCGCTGCGGGGAATGGCATTCACAGTTACTTCCCTTATTAATAAAGCTTTCATTTGTAATATATGAGAGTTACTTCCCTTTTCTGTGAAATATACATTTTTATGCCGTGGTTAAACACTTGAAACTTGTAATCAAATGTTTCAATTTTAGGAGGCACTTGCAAAGTCAGGAAGGATATAGACTACTGTAATTATAACAAAGCACAGCTTACTTAAGTGTTAAACCATTTTCTCTCAAAACTTAATAGATCTACCAGGTTATTTGAGTACACAGTACAAGTAACCCAACTACATTTATTGCAGATGCCCAGTTTACAATAACTTGCCCCAGGACTGTACGCTGGCACTTCAGCCTGATAGCTGTTGTTTGAAACCAGTGTGCAACTTCAACCCTACCATCAATATTCAGCAATCTAGTGGCCATGCTGTCACGTCCAGTGGAATCGGTGAGAAATTTTTATATGTGTAACACTTCTGACAAAAAAAAATATTTTCATATAGATCAAAAATATTTTCATATAGATCGTTGTTGTTTTGATTTTCAGACAGTAAATTTGATGCATGTAAGGTAGTGAAATAGTCAATTACTTAGTATATTTTGCTATTTCATCCCAGATTATCATTAATACAATGTATTTGATGTTTATGTTCTAATCTTTAAAATACCATTATTCCATAATTCCCTATCTTTGCAGGGATGTAACCTGGGTAATCCTGTATTGCTGAAACTGTTGATCTTTTAAACACAAGCTGTTAGCTAACTGTTTTGTGTCCAAGTGAAAACAAAGCTTGACTGTGCCTTAATTTCAGCTTTCACATTTGATTTCATCGTAGAATCTTGCCATTGTGGTGTTTATGGATAACATTAAGGGAGATTAAAAAGGAAGTTGAATTAGACAAGCACATTTTAAAGCCTGTTGTGAGGTATTGTTTGGATCATATCATGTTTTTGTTTCAGATGTGTGTGTATATAGAGGCAAGCAGTATTACCAGCGACAGAGTTGGAGAGATGGCTGCGACTATCAGTGCACATGTACTAATGCCACTGCTGGACTGTACCAGTGTGATGATCTGTATGTACATAGACCGTCTGCAGTTTTATCGTTCACTTTTTGTTATAGCTAACATAAGATCCTCCTCCTTTTGTCAACCATTACATAATATTTAATATTTCTTGCAATATGTATTCAAATTGGTTCTATAACAGTTCTCTGTAACTGATAGAAACACACCTGGTAAAGTCAGAATATGAAGAACCATACATCTGCAATTGAGTTGATAAAGTTTTGAACATTTTTAGTTTATTGAACCACTCTGTGAAAAGGATGGGAGCTGTCCATATTTAAATATGGAAAAGATGTTTTTACAATAATGTTAAGGTTAGTGTTCGTTCACTTTAGTTGTTGGAGAGAGATCCTTAAGTTTACCATTTCATCAGGTAACTCAAAACATTACAGAATAGCATAAACAAACAAATGCATGAAATAATTTTTGTTTCTGTAAATTTCTCTAGATGTCCAGTATACAACAGCATCCCACCTTACTGTCATCTGGAACAACCTGCAGGTGAATGCTGCAAGAAACCTGTGTGTGAGTTTGATACCCAGTCAGGCAGTTTCATGGGCACAGGCTCCATCAGTGGCTACGGAATAGGTAATGCTGAGATTTCTATACTTCACAGTTTTTAAAAGATTACTGACTGTAAGAGGACATATAAATCTCAAACAGACACAATACCTTTACTACACCTACAGCTGTGTTTTTGTCTCCCTGATATAAGTCAGTCACAGCAAAATAGGTTGACAGCTTATGTGCAATTGGACTTACCTTTTAACAGTAGTTTGAATAGACAGAAGACATACAGTCCTTGGCACCAATCTCTCCATGCTTATTCCATCATATCCTTCTCAGGGATGTTTTCTGTATCACTTGTCAGTTCGAATAAGACAAGTTTGATAACTTGGCTGTTAATAGTCCAAGAGTTATTGCCCTTTGATAATAGAACAAAGCATCATTAGAGATTTCTAAAGAAGAAACTCAGCTCTTTGAAATTTATTTACCATGTTCATGAATGATTCATAGTTGATTTTCAATGTATTTTTTTCCCCTTAAAATAAGGTTTTAGCATACCAGTATGCTAAATTCTTTTTAACAGAAATTGCCATAATTTTTTAAGTCTTACTTCTGCATAGAAGATGTTGATATGGAAACATTATTATGAAGGTTCTCTTTCAGGCAAGGTTCCGACACAGAAGCCAGTTTGTAGTGATATTGATGCTAAATGCAGTGAATATGGTAAAGATGTTTGTGTGACTTACCGTGGCTGGGCAGCCCTCAACTGTAGGAAGTACTGTGACATGTGTGGTATGTTTGTTATACGTTACTGACTAGTTTACACCAGTTTATTCTTGATTGTGAAGGAAGTTCTTATTCTTATATTTATCACTCTAGATACACACACCAGATGAAGTCAATCACAAATAGGGAGAGAGAGAGAGTTTATGTTGAATTATATGTCTTGCTTTAGGACACTAGTGGGTCTCGAACCTGGGACCCTCCCATCCTGAGACGAACATGCTACATGTACCACTGCGAAGTGGGGGCTCCTCTATGTTAATCATTCCTTGAGGCTGGTCAGACTGCATGTCCAGTAGATACCAAACTACATTACCAAGAATATGTATACCTAACGTGTCATTGCTTACATTCAAAATGACATCACATAACATAAATGACATCAAAATTCACTTCAATTTGAATTGTCAGTATTTCATTATTCATTAAGATAAGCACTTTCTAATAGCATATCATACATATTTGATGGCAAAATTATATATTCTTTTGATGTTTATCAGTCAGGTGAAAAGTTTCTTGTTCTCTTTCCACAATAAATATATGTCTTTCATCAAGTATTGCCAAAAAGAGTCCTTTAGAATTGCTGTTGCCATGGCAAAAGTGTTTTAGAATTTTGAAACAAAAGTGATGTTTGTTCTGGAGAAAAATATAGTGGCTACATTTTCATGTTATTAAACAAATATATTTTTTGTAAGAAATGCCAAAACAATTAATTGGAGTCTGGTGTTACAATACATACAATACATAATTTATGTCTACCCACTTCATCAAACTGTCAGGGAAGCATCAGTATGAAGTCTAGTGCATATTACAATTTGGGGTCATATAGTCAAAGGTCAAAGTCACAGGGGCCTGAAACATGAAATTATTTTCCACTGTTGATCTCCAAAATCCCTCATTGGATTTGTTTCAACTTTCAGAAAAGCATAAGTGTCAAGTCTAGTTGAATGTGTATATTACAATTTGGTGTCCTATAATCAAAGGTCAAGGTCACAAGGTACTGAAATGGGAGAAAATTTTGTCCGATGTTCATCTCCAAAACTCCATGTTGGATCTTCATCAAACCTGGTGGGAACCATCAGTATGAAGTCTAGTTGTGTATATTATAATTTGGTGTGATATGCTTAAAGGTCACAGGGGCCTTCAATGTGAATAAATCTTGTCCACTGCTCATCTCCAAAACCTCTTGTGGTAGTTTCATCAAACTTGGTGAGAGGCATCAGTATAAAGTGTAGTTGTGCATATTTTAGTTAGGGGTTACTTTAGCCCAGTGAATTGTTTCCTTTGAGAGGGACAGGGGCATGGGGGAGACATGTGTTTTTTCAAAAAACTATTCTAGTCTTTTCGTTATTACAGATGATGCCTCCCCATCGGGACCAAATGGTAGGTTGTAAAGCTGTTTTGAATATTTTGCTGAATTTCTCACATATATGTATATGATGTATTATTCAATGTTGTCTTGTAAACATGATAGTAGAGTTGCCAGATAACTTTTTTTCTGCAACCAGTCTAAAATCATTTGCATCTAATTGGTCAGCTTGCAACTGAGCTTTGTTTTAGCCAATCAGATGCATAATTTATTAGATTGGTTTTAATTCATGTTTTATGTCACAGAACTGCTTATCAGAAATTTGAAGTCTGATACTTGTGAAAGTAATATCTTTAGATATGAACAGTTTTAAAACGTTTTATCAAAACTAAAACTAGTGGATTAAGACAGATGACTAAGTGCAACAGAGCTTATTCTGTGGGGGTTTGTCTGCCATAGGTCAGTTAACTTTTCCTTGATAACACTCAACATGTCTCACACATTTCATTTTACTTTCATGAAACTTGCTGAAAAGGTTGCCTGCAACCTGTACATGATCTGTATAGAAATTGATCCATGCTGTGCAAAAACCAACCAGGCTATACAGCTGATGATTGCAAAACCTTGATAACACTCGACAGGTCACATTATCCAATGGATTTTCACAAAACTTGCTTAGAAGGTTGCCTGCAACCTGAAGATGATCTGTTAGGAAAGTGAGCCATGCTGTGCAAAAACTAACTGTGCAACAGCCAATTGTTCTAAAACCTGATGACAGGTCACAATTTATACATTTTTGTAACTGTGTGCTGGTTAAGTGACATCAAAATACAAGTTTGTTTCGTCTATAATACAGATCATTGTGTGTATGGTGGAGTTGTATACAATCAAGGAGACTCATGGAATGTATCTTGTGATACTGTTTGTACATGTGAGAATGCAGCATATGGATACTACAGATGTAACAACATGTGAGTATATACACTATTCCTTCAGATGGGCTCTGCTGTGTGAAAACTGACATGGTGAATGTTGCAGCCAGTTTTAGTACAGGTCAAAGTGTAATTCCAATGAGACTGTTTAGTAAACATGGATTTCAATGGATCATACTGGTTGCATAACTGAAAAGGTTGATTTCTTACAGCATTATCTAGCATTAAACTACATGTAATATGCTTCTTTTATAGTTAGGATACATTCTTTTTTAAAAATTTAGAAAGTCTGATTTCTTTTACATGTTAAAGACGAAACGTCTTGAATGGGAAAAATACAGATAGAAATAGTCAAAAATGCGTTTAGTTTATGATTGTGTGAGAAGAGCGTGCATATGTACCAGAAAGAGCAGTTTGAGATTGATTAGGACTTCAGAAATAGTCTGTTACAACTCGCACATCAAAATGGTCAGCTAAAGTTGGCCAGAAATGTTAACTTTAGTGCAAGTTCATACTGTTTGCGGAGATGCTTTTTTGTTCAGGTAATACATGTATACTGGTACAATGTATTTCCACAGATGTCCATCTTACAATAACTTGCCGAGTGATTGTCATGTGCTGAAGAGACCAGGACAGTGTTGTCCAGTTGTTCAGTGTCAGAATGGATATTTCTACTCCTCATCGGCTAACCTTGGCTCACTTGCCAACGGAGCGTCTCTCAGTGTCTCAAATCCACCACCAGGTAAACAGTAGCATCATGTAATTAACATGGTGTCAGATGTCAATCAATATGTTTAATTACCATTCAGATTGGACTTAGCATTGACCATTATAAATATAAAATTTAATTTGAAAAAGCTTTAATGAATTCTTTTGTTAGAAATACATGTACCAAACAAAGGGTATGTTAATACATCACTAGGGTATATTGTGTTAATTAGAAATAAATTTTTTTCCCTTAAGTTCTTACTATACTCTTTTGTAGGATATCATATGTCCAACAAAGCCGGTATGAAACATGTACAGTGTATATGTATAACTCGAGGCTTGCATGCTGTATTGTCAGTACATGTATAAGGGTTCGATTTTCAATCTTCCATAACTTAGTGGTGTACAGAGAGCATACAGATAAGAACATCATGTACACATTAACAGATCAACTATACAAACACAAACTTTATTACTCTGCTATGATTATAGGACTATCACAAGTTCAGCCAACTTTACCATCAGGAGAAGTTTTACCACTTGGTGCAGGAACTACTGGTTTTACCGCTCCGGCAATTTGTAAGTTTGGTTTATTAAGCATTGGCTGAAGTATTTCACTGAGACCTCTGGAAACTATACAAGTTTCAGCCCTGGGAAGGTCATTGGACTGCTTCATATTAGAAAGTTGTTCATTGCTTAAAAGAGCGTTTAAAATATTGTGTATATGAGCAACCCTGGCTGCCTATTAAATTCACTATTCAGTACTGCAGTTACCTTTCTAACTCTCTTAACAAGTGGAAAACTTGTATGTCATTCAAGTTTGAAAGAAAATCAATTTTTTATTCAATGAAATTAGATACAACAACACAAGTAACATTGATGTATCAGACTGCATAAGACAACAATAGTAGGTCATTTACTATTAGTATACATTACATTGTGTACCTTGAATCGCTATAATACACTTCCGGTGTAATTCAAGTTTTGACAGTATCATTTTTTGTTTGTATTGGTACGCGCTTGCTTGATAAAATCATGTTAGCCACTTTCCTTGTATCACTTTACTGACTGCCTACCACAGGTTTGACTGTACTGTATTTTGTTGTTTTTCAGTTGGATGTTTATACAAAGGACAGTTATATGTACAGGACCAGGCCTGGGAAGATGGCTGTGAATACTCCTGTGTCTGTAAAGATGCCTCTAGTGGACTGTATTCCTGCAAACACAAGTAATTTGAAATCACCTTTTGACTTTTAGATATTTTTTTTCTCTAATTCTTTTGAATCTGTTTCGAGCTGCACAGTGTTAAAAGAGTCATTTCTGTAAAACATAATCCTCAAACATCTTGTCTCTCTGGATGAGTTTCAGTTTAGAACACTTCAAGTGACGTCCATTCTACAACAGTATTAAGTGTAAATGTTATGTAAGTTTCCCTGCAGTTTGCACAATCACAACATTTTTGGTTTGGTTTCATTACAAATCCAAAACTCGGTGATGTTATACTAATGTATACAGACAGGCACTAAGTGTAATAAATGATCCTGGGTTTTCTAACAAGGATTCGCCCATTCTCTGCCGAGCAATTTTTTAATTCATGTTATTGATGTTGTACCGAATTATTCATCGATTGTTTCCATGGTAGGGAGTCTAGCTGAGCAGAGATTTGTACTTGGAAGTTCTGATCCAGCTGGTGGTTTTGTTTCTGTTATGTCATAGGGCTCATGCCACAGGGGTGTTCAATTCTGATTTTCCATTTCCTGATTTACAGATGTCCAAGCTACCCAGCTCTGCCAGCATCGTGCAATTTGGTGACAGACCGCAATGATGAATGCTGCCAGTCACCACAGTGTGGGCCCGATCCTGTCACCCACCAGGTTCCGGTTGCTCTGCCAGTGTTTAGGCCAGCAGTTCTGACCCACAATGCTGTAAAGCCACCAAGTGTCACTGACACTAGCTATGGACAATTCACAATGACAGTTTACCTGGCCCAAACTGGGCTGACTCCTCCACTACCAACAGTCCCATCAGTGGTTCCAACAGGTGGTATAGGTAAGTCCCCTTGTCCTCTCACTAATACATTTACACAGTTTAACTCCTGAGAATATTACACTACCCTACTTGTATCCTAGAGATTGAATTTTGAAATAGCAGATAGTTTAAAGAAAAGACCTTCAGAAAAACCCGCTATTCATAAATGTAGATAAACCATGCATCAATACAGTAAAAGTCAGTTTGATCTGGTTTTGCAATATTCACTGAGCCATCTCAGAGGACATGAATGACTTTCAATTTTTTATAGAAACATTCTATTTCCATAGTACAAATACCAGTAAATATCTTTTTGTAGTTACTATAAATCACATGTATTTCTAAATGTTTATAATTTGGCTCATTTGAAAATACATTCTGGTTTGGTACATATACACAGGTTACTGTTTGTACAATGGAAAGAGATACCAGCAAGGAGAACTATGGGAAGATGGCTGCAGCTTCAACTGTATATGTGAAGATGCAAGCAGGGGACATTATCACTGCTTAGAAAGGTACAGTTTTTTAGATTTCGAGTGATGTACTACTGTATATACTTCTTGACATTGTTTAAGTTGTTGTGGCCGAGTGGTCTAAGGTGTTCACACTTGGCATTGCTTGAGGATGTTGCCATTATAGATAAGGTTTGATTCCCAGCTTCTGCTTTGTGACAAATTTCGAGCTCTTTGCTTGGACCTTTTTAGCTACAGAAGTGCACAAAGAAATAGTCATTCCTGTCATAACTGTGATGTTCTTTTTGTATTGAAGGGATATAAGCGGGACCAATAAGTAGGACCTAAATACTTCTGCATAATACATGTAACTCAAAAAGCATCTAATACTCAGAGCTTAAAACATACCTTAATACATGTAGTTGAATAAATATTGAATTAAAATTTGTTTTCCATTATAGATGTGTTCATCATGACTCTCTGCCAGATCATTGCTACCTTAAAACAGATCCATCCAATCCATGCTGTGATATACCTGTCTGTAACATCCCGGTCAATTTTGGTGAACATTTCGGGGAAATTACGACAACTCTAAGACCTAAAGGAGGTACATCTATTGTTTACACAGTCATTCAGTAAGTTAATACACCCAGTGGCTGTACAGTACTTACCTTAGGTTCACAGGGCCCGTGGTAAAATGTTGACATAGTGTGACGGTACCTGTGGTCAGAATGTCATCTGTGCACAGAGCCCTGTGGTTATGTTGTAACAGAGTCTAACCGTTCTACATTAAGAAAGACCACTGGATTATTCAGTCAAGTTGTTGCAAAACTGTTATGTCTTGTGTGCAATGCAGTTAATATACATGGATTCGAACAAAGTGCTATGACCGCGTTCAGATTTTTATTAGTGGGTATGAAACCAAAAGACATCACATGACTACAGTACATGTATGTCTGAAATGCAATTTTTTATTTTCAAAGTCAAGTGCATCAGATTTGTATTCTATATTTTTTCCTTTTTACCACAGAGTATTGCGTTTATGAGGGACAGAAATACCAGCAAGGACAGGCCTGGTATGATGGCTGTAGTTATAAATGTACATGTGAGGATGCTACCAACAATATTTACCAATGTCTCAGCAGGTAGTGTAGAGCTTCCTTCATTCCAACAATGACAGGCAGTCTAAACTTTGAATAAATGAAATAATTATACAACGTGTATGCTGATTGGACTTTTGATGGGAGATTCTAAGCAAGGTCATCCATACTAACATGTCTAAAGAGGATAATAAATTTTCTTTGTTTATATTGATGATGATCAATTAATTTTGTTTGTTTTGATGTTTTTTGTCTGTTTCTTCTGTAAAATCACAGTCTGAGTTTGAGTTTTCCTGAAAGAAAGCCAAAATCTAGAATCAAATTGAAGTCTTGAGTCTCTTTTTCATCGTGGAAGTAGCCCATGTACAAATTAATGTGCAATGTATATCACTTTTATAAAAATCAGGTTATCTTAGGTGAACATGATAAAGATGGCTTTGAAAACAGTTTTGTTATCATAGCAACAATGGTTCTTTTAATTTTTTTAGATGTCTAGAATATGAAAATGTGGCAGAGGGTTGTAGTTTTGTACCGGACCCACAGGACCCAGGGTGCTGTATGATGCCTGTATGTAAGACAACCGGAGCACCAAAGCCTTACCCAACACCAGCAATTCCTGGAAAATATACAGGTCACAGCATGACAACAGGTAAATGGAAAACTGTTTTCTGAAAGGATGTGTGATAATTTTTTTAATGAGCATAAATTATGTAAAAAAGGATGATTTTGCATGTACACTTAGTTTAAACCTGAGTTGAAGAAATACATTTAGTACAGTACATCCAGCCTTTTCATTGCGCTTGATGACTTCTACTTTGATATCTTCTGCCTGAAAAGTGAGGATGTGTGAGTTATATAACTTTTTATATATGTGACAACTGCATGTTAATTTTAGATCCTAATGTACTTTTAATTTCATAAAGTAATGTGTTTTCTGTTGTTATATAACTCCTATTGTCTATATGGAAAGGTTACTGTGAGTACAAGGGTTCACGCTACAATCAGGGACAGCAGTGGTATGATGGTTGTAATCTTGCCTGTGAATGTACTGATCCACAGAGCGGATTTTATAGATGTAAAGATGTGTGAGTAAATCCAATCTTTCTGATATAGCCTCTGTTTATAGTTCTCTAGGTCATGTCATTAGTCTCTTTAAATCCTGCAAAAAACAGCACAGTTTGTGTGTGTGTGTCGTGGATAGGTGTGTGGGGTGTGTGCGTGGGAGATGGGGGTGGAGGTAGATGGTGTTTCATCATTACTTCTGTAATTGTAATATTTGAAAAAATGAACATACAGTCTGTTATAAATGTTTTACTGGTTGATGCTGTGTACATCTTTCTGTCTGACATCACTCATCCGTTTGTCTACCAAGGATTTTCAATGAAGATTTCATTAGCTTTTGTCAATTCTGGTACAGTTTGTGTATTGCCAAACAACAGTTATATTTCTTGTTATCTTTTGGACAAGATGCTTTAATATCATAATTTGAATCAGTAAAATCTGATGTTGTTAAAGTCGCCAAAGGGGAAGATTTAGTATGAAATTTGTATTTGAAGGCTTAAATTGTTTGTAACTTTTCAGATGTCCTCGGTATCCTCAGCTACCAGTGTACTGTGAATTAGTCACTGACTTTACAAACCCCTGCTGTAAGACCCCAAGATGTAATTTTCCGATGACCACAGGATCTTTCACAGGAAGTGTAACCCCAACTACAATACGTGTCCCCACTCCAAGACCTACTGGACAGACACCAGCCAAGACCAATGTAACATACCCTACCCCCAACTACAGTGAGTTTGCAGGCTTTTTTCACATCTAATTATATTTCAAACAGAACGTATTACTTATAATTATTTAGGCAAAATTGATTGTGTCATGAATAATAAATATATGTATATGTAAATTTATAGAAACATAAGTTAATTGTCCTATTGTATATCAGTATTACACATTCAAATATCTCTTGATTGGGATGCAAAACTGTATACATGTACATGAATATGTATTGCTGTGTCAATGATTATCAAAAAAGAATGATTTTAACATGTTTATCTATTAATTTCTCTGTAGAATACTGTGTGTATAAGGGTGTACAGTATAATCAAGGTCAGACGTGGCAAGATGGTTGTGACTATACATGTAGATGTGACGATGCTGATAAAGGACTTTATACATGCAATCAGAGGTGATTTCTATGTTGATTTACCAGTACTTTAGTCTCCAGAGCCTTGATTTAATGCACATTATGTATCCACATATATATCATATTCCATTTTTTTCTCCTAATTTATTTTACCGTTTTATGCCTCAGCATATTGATTTGCGTTTGTCCGTCTGTCCATACATCCAATTATATAGGTCCCGAAAATCTACTGCTCCTTTACTAACTGATCTAGAGTCACCTGTCTTCAGACACATGTTTATTGGGATGAGAAGTTGTGCACCTAGATTTTAGATTTTATATTGGATCAGAAACACTAGAGTTATGGCCCTTGATTTAGTCAAAATTAAGGCTGGCATGCACTGCTTAAGTAATTGACATATAGTTGCCAAACTATACACAAATGTCCATTGGAATGAGAAGTTGTACAGCAAAGTTTTAGTTTTTATGGCATACCAGTAACGCCGGAGTCATGGCCCAAAATTAAGGCATTCTATATGGCAAAGTTTGTAGCATGCACTGTACCTTAAGTAATTGACATTGAGTCACCAAACTTTAGACAAATATTTATTGAGATGAGAAAGTGTACACTTTTTTTTATAAGGGCAGTAACAGCTGAGTTGCAGCCCTTGACTTGGACAAAGTTTTGTTAATAATGTCATTTAGTAAGAGCAAGGTTATGGAAATCCTCTCTTGTGACAAAGATGGATAGTGTTGGCAACCGTGTTCTCCGGACACAAATCTAGTTTTATCTAGAATTGTTCTTTCATTAGTTCACTCTCATGTTTACCTGTGAAATAATGAATTCTCTTACTGAGATAAGTGTAGTGGTTGTAAATCTATAAAAAGAAAAGTGAATTTTATACCTCTTAAAATTTATTCATTTATTCTTTTTGCATGGAATATTTTTTTATAGCAAAATTGGAACAAGTCTCTGTATTTTTTTATTATATGAAAAAGTAAAACTTTTCAGTCTTGTCCAATATGAATTAATCTTTCTGAATACACGCTTCTAATTTAGTGATGCAATGTTTTACTCTCAAGACTTTCGTAATTTCAGATGTGCCACATACAGCCCTGCATCTTCAGGCTGTTCATTGGTAACTGATCCTGAGGATTCTTGTTGTCTGGTTCCCTACTGTGCCCCACAACCCCAGTCAACTGCCTACCCTGTCTCTGGTTCACCGGTACCTGTACCTTTCATGATACCTAAACCAACACCAGGAACCATTACCGGCTCAGCTAGTAGACCAACACTGAAACCAGACCTCACCCTGCCACCACTAAGTATGTACCATACCGACATTTTGATTTATTTTGAGTTTTGAAGTGTTACTTTAAGTCTGGTTTACATTAATTTTTCAAACATGGTCTAGTTGGTGACATGACAAGATTGTCTATCAAACTGCTTCAAGGCTTTTTTACCAGCTTAAAGGTTTTCCATAGCTAGGTGTCTGTAACTCAACATAAAACAAACACACAAAAACTCATTATGCCAGAAATTGTGAGAGCTTGGAGGACAAGTTTAGTGTCAGCATTGATCAGCAACAGTCAGGGTAGTTAGCCCTGAATGACCAGACCGGTAACTATGTAAACAGGCTTGCATAGACAGGATTGGTGATAGAAATGTCACAGAGTTGAGAAAAATGTGCATCCAAACCAGGACTTGAACCCGTGACCCCTCACCCAATGGGCATACACTACTAACTTCCGAAAGCGTACCTGGACTGCTAAATACTTAAAACCAAAAAAAAACTCTTTCTCCTTTTTTTTTTTTATAAACCAAAACAAAACGATGTTTTGTCAATTTTAACTATGAACAAATTGTCTGTAGAGGAACCGGAAACTAAAACACTTTGATATGAACCGGCCAAGTTTTGTTTTGCAGATAAGGAGATACAAACTGTTCAATTAACATAAGACTGTAAGCATTAGTTAAGACCGGAGAAAGGATCAGCGGATTAATTTTTTATTTTTAAAAAAAAAACCTAAAAACACAATTAATTCAATTAGTTTTAATTTTGATTTAATCACATTAGACCAACAAGTTTGTTGTAAATATCAAAAACTGTTCATAAATTATGAATTAGGTTATTGAAAAGTGAACAAATTTATTTTGACGAGAATTCATAAAATTATGACTTTTATTAAATTGTACATTTTGATATAAACCCGAACCCGTAGAGATTGATTTGTCCATAGGACAGGATCAATTTTAGTGAGTTCAACTGGTTCCAAACCACTCTTAAGTGTGTGTTTTATTTTGAAATTTATTTGAAATTGATTACAATCGTTTTCTGAAGTGTTATACTTTTTTCCCCAAGACTACTGTTTGAACTTTATTTGAGAAAAGTGTCTGAATGCAATTCACAACACTTCATGACAACTTTTGAGAAATGGGATGATGGTTGTGACTGGACATGTGAATGTGTTGATGACAAAGTAGGAAAATATGTCTGCACTGAAAAGTAAGAAAACTGTTTCACTGAAATTCATTTAAATAACAGTATAATTATTTTTCATCATGTCCATCATCGGGAGTTTTAGCATTCATTTCCTTGCAAGCCAGACAGAGGAGTTGTGGGAAACTATGATTAAAATGTTTAATTTTAAAACTTCTTTCGTGCTCAACTTTGATTCCTTTTTCACATACCTTCACTTCTGCGTTTTTTCTCAGCAACTACAGGCTGTTATTCGTCAAGTCTTTATTGGAAGCTATCCTAACAGGACAAGATGTGCATATTGCAAGCATGTACTGGTTCATTGCTTTTTCCTTGGATTAAGGCTCTTTCATATGGCCACCTCTCACACTTAAACCTTGCCTCGGGGATTGGCCATTTCAAGGTAGCTTTTTTTTGGCTGTTGTGTTGTGTACCAGATGTTTGGTTATTTATTCAAAGTTCCTTTACAGATGTTCTCCCTATGTGAATTTACCACCAAACTGCCAGTTGGTGAAAGATGCTGCAAAACCATGCTGTAAGGTACCAGACTGCACTCCTACACCATCCCCACCGACTACCAGGGCACCAGGATTTACACTTTCACCATCCCCACACACTACCAGGGTACCAGGATTATCACCATCCTCTACACCAGTATCAACAAGTAAGTTTGTTCAAATAGTGACATGTTACATGGATGCTGTAATAGAAACTGTAATCCATTACATGTTGAGGTAAATACAGTTTAGAGTGTGTAAGTGTCCACCCTGTCTTAGCAGCCACCAGCATTCAGAAGTTAATATTGTTACAGTCCAAACAGCTAGTTTACACTTAAATTTACTTTTAAATACACTCGAGTTCAGCTGCAGCCTGGTTTATATTGCCACTTTTAATTTATCATTTGTCTCACTGGTAATGACGGCTTTGAGTATACATTTCTTTGGGTCTTTCTTAAAGCACGCACTCCAGATGGACAAGTTACGATAAAAAAAGAAATTTTTTCAAAACATGATTACTGTATCGGGGCTTGTATTATGTAAGTGACAAGTTTTCTACAAAAGAAACATAAAATGTGTTGTTTTGCTTTTTTTATTTAGAAAATATCACCCCTGACTAACGGGTGGGCTCTTTGGATATCTATTTTTAACTCGCACAATCAGGTCCGTAGTGTAGTAGGTTGCTGCTGTAAATTTTGTAAGCACAAGATCCAGTTCAAAACCTGGCCGGAAGTTTTTTCTCCTTTTTTTTAGCCTTACCAAGAAATATTTGTCTACTTGATTATGTTTTCCAAAATTTTCTTTAAATGATTGCTTTCATTTGCCTGCACTGCTCTTGTTTACTTGTTATTAAAAGTTTTCCGTCACTTTAATCCTTATTAGGGACACAATTACATGTCCCTTTGATTGGTATGTTAACAGTCCCTTTTAGGGTACTTAAGCCATGCTGTTCACTCAGGGTTCCTGATTTCAGTGCTTTTATGATAATGATTCTTGACACAATGGTTTTCTCATTTCTGGTGGATCTTAGTTCTTCCATGTGTTGAAGCTATGAGCTGACATATAAAATAACAAAGAGTATCATAAACAGAGGTGTATTCTGTTACAGACATGTGTGTTTACAAGGGTAAGACATATACAGAAGGTCAGCAGTGGTATGATGGTTGCGATTATGTATGCATGTGTGAAGATGGTAGTAAAGGAATATATACATGCAATGATAGGTTAGTAAAGTTTGGTGTTATTTGTTATAATATTAACTTCAAAGTATAAACATCATCTTTAGGTAGATTATACAAGAATTTTCATTCTCACAAATAAGGTATCAGTTGAATTAAGGTTCTGTGGTGTACTCTGTTTATACATGTACCCAATGTTAGTACAATAAACTCTGTTTATAACGAAGTCCTTTGGACCATTTAAATGAGTTCATTATATCTGGAGTTTGTTATATCCGTATAACATTTGTACATAAAATAAAGAAAGAAAAAACTCGAGCCCAGGAAATTTGTTCATAATTTACAGAATTTCACTATATCTAGATTCGTTATACAGAGTTTACTGTACTGCGTTTCCTCATGTTTTATTTTTTGTTCTTTCGTAATGTTTTGTTTTTTATTTTAAATGGGATTCTTTTAGTAATAGTTGTATCATGTATATTGTACCTGTATTACAGATGTCCCAGTTACACATCCCTGCCTTCAGGATGCACACTGGTACCAAGTCCAAGTGATGCTGTATGCTGCAAGGAACCAAAATGTAATTTTACGCACTCAGTGAATGAGACTACAGGATTCTTTACCCCACCCACCTTGCCTACAGGTGTGGTAACTGGTGGACGTGCCACACCGCCTACACGATTTACTGTGTCACCTTTGCCATTATCAGTGCAGCCATCAGGAATGACAAGGTCTCCGACGCCAGCTGGTTCCACTCTCACACCACCATATGGAACAGCGGTCATGACTCCAGCTGGATCTACTTATAACCCACCATCAGGGCCAACGGTTAACAATTACTCAACAGTAAGACCAACGCAAACAGCAGCACCCCCAGGTATATATTGATAAACTTTTTTGCAGACAGGTCAGTTGTACAGGCAAACAACTGATTCTGTAGCCTACATGTTTGCCGTTGTCGTCCAAATGTGGTGCTTGAGTTTAAAAATTGACCCATTTCACAAATGAACAGAACTACATAGAGTTGTGTCAGACAGTGCAGATGAAGCAATTTCGTAAAAGATGCTCACATAATTACAGGCATCAGTCTCACAAGTCTGCAGGTTGCCACACCTGAACATTTGTATATATTCTGAACAATTACTAATGATTACATTAGCATGAATAACGATCAAGCCAGTATAATAACGATCAAGCCAGTATAATAATGATCAAGCCAGTATAATAACGATCAAGCCAGTATAATAACGATCAAGCCAGTATAATAAGATCAAGCCAGTATAACGATCAAGCCAGTATAATAACGATCAGCCAGTATAATAATGATAAGCCGTATATAACGATCAAGCCAGTATAATAACGATCAAGCCAGTATAATAATGATCAAGCCAGTATAATAACGATCAAGCCAGTATAATAACAATCAAGCCAGTATGACTAGTAATGTACCCACTTGAACCCATCAAAAGTGTTAACAATTTACATTATTTACATTTAAAGCATGTTATTGAAACAATTTTATGAGAAACAACATTCCAAGATTTTCAAAATATCTCGAATGATTACTTAAAAGAGGAATTATTAGTTTTAAGTTATGGGGAACCAGATTGGGAAGTATTGCTGTAGAAGAAGTTAGGTGCTTAGAATAAAAGAATAATTTAAAAATAAGTGAGTAACTGATATAAAATGACTGGTTTGCAAGTTGGTTGTTATGGTTGTATCTAGAGTTATTGTCTTTTACAGCAATGTGTGTATACAAGAACAACTTTTATCAACAAGGGCAGACATGGCAAGATGGGTGTGAATACAACTGTGAATGCCTAAATGCTGTATCCGGCAGGTACAGATGTACTGAAATGTAAGTTCTACATTAAGGTGTTGGTGCTTAAATGATGTATTTGACTAGCAATTAAATGTATCAGGGAGGTCTGTACAAATACATGACATGTAAGCTAACAAAAAGCCAGTAGGCACAACTTTTTCTTGAGGTTTAAGAAGTTCTATTTTTAAATGATAATTGTGAATAGAATAAACATTGCTTATGTTTGTAAAATGGACAACTGAAAAATGGAAAATGAATCATGTTAATGTACCGGTATATCTATTTTCTAGGTGTCCAAAGTATCCACCATTACCTTCAACATGTCAGTGGGTAACAGACCCGTACAAGCCATGTTGTAAGGTACCATACTGTCAGAATGTGCCACCAACAGCTGCAACCGTCACACCTCAAGAAATGAGGTTTTCTTCAACCCCAAACCCAACTCCTCCCCGTAAGTATACAAGCTTTCAACTTCTCCTTTTCCCTTTCTGTCACATTTTCTAAATCATCGAGAAACTCTCCTGGCAGCTTATTTTTATGTTTGTTATTGTTGTATATGACTTATGCAGCATGATTTTTGGCGTGAGATGTACTTAAAAGTTGCTGAATTTATAACTTTATTTTACCCCTGGCAGTGCATTGAATTTACAACTTCAAGTCACCATTTGTAACACATTGAATTTATGAGTCACCTTAGACAGTAAATTGAAGTTACAGCTTCCAGTTACCCATGATGACATAGAGACAATACAGTGAACTCTGTGTATAAAGAACACCTGAATTTAGCTATATCTGGAAACATTTATATAATGACTCCAGATACAGAGAAATTCCTGATATAAGGAACAAATTTTCTGGGCCCATTTTCTTTTTCCTTTATTTAATTAAAAAATTGAATTTGGATATAACATAATGCAGACATAAGGAAGAAATTGAAATGGTACCAAGGTGTTCCTTGTATACAGTGTTGACTGTACACATAATGGAAGCCTGATAAAAGTTTACACAACACAGCAAATTTGGTTTTGAATTCGACAAACTACATAAAGATTGGATGATGTGTTTTCATGTAAAGGCTTAAGTGAAACATGTGTAGAGTTTCCAGTTAAGGGATACATAAAAATAGCCGCTTGACGTAGAAGATAGCTAAATACAAATGAAGTTGTGTAGATAATAGCTAGATACATGTGAAGTTGTTTAAAAAGTTGCTATTTGGAAAACAGTACAGGATGTCTAGGTCTTGTGGTTGCTCAGCACCATCAAAGTGACAGTTAATGCAGGTTCAACTGTGTGATATATTTTCAGCTGGTTGTATGTACAATGGCGTATGGTTCAGACAGGGACAGCAGTGGAACGATGGATGTGATCTACAGTGTATCTGTGAGGATGAGACTTCAGGAGCATATAAATGCAGACAGAGGTAAAGATCGGATCTGAATATGCTGAGCGTTAATTGCTTAGTTTCTTTGTGTTTTTTCTAGTGTAGTTGACACTTTTTTATTATCTCCTTCCTGTAGGTAAAGGTCATACTATGGTATTGTAAGGGTCAGTATCCTACAAACATGAATACAGTAAACTCCGTTTATAACGAACTACTTGGGGACAATTTAAATGTGTTCCTTATATCCGGAGTTTGTTATATCTGTATAACATTTTCATATAAAATAAATAAAGAAAAAAAATCGGGTCAAGAAAATTTGTTCCTTATATCTGGATTTTAGCTATATCTGAAGTCATTATATACGGAGTTTACTGTACAGTTGAAAACTAAGTCGAGTTCCCTCTGAAGCTATCATTACAAAATTGAATATGTATGTTCAGATCATTCTTAGATCTGTAGTATTAACTTTGTTTATACAAAGAGCTACATTTTTATTATGTCATCAGTAATGTCTTCAATATATATAAAAGGATTTCATGTGCTGCAGGAATGAAGTCATTTTTTTGTTACCTGTGTGTGCTTCAGATGTAACAGTTACGATGTCCCGTCACAGTGTATACTGGTCACAGATCCAAGGGACTCGTGTTGTAAAGTACCAGAATGTTCCCCTCTTACACCAGGTATGGACAAACTAACTTACTGTTCTCTACAAACACATTGATAACTAAACAGGGGCATTAGATTAGTATGTCTAATAAGTGGCATTTAAAGCAAGTTTCATCACAGAAATTCTGAAGAAATAGAGAAAGGTTGTCCTGGAAATTTGCAAATAAAAACTTCTTTCAGGACCAGTTCCTCCATACAGTGGTCCAACACCAACAATGGGGCCAACACTAGTGCCTCCACACAGTGGCCCGACACGACCTGCTGTGCCAACAATGGGGCCAACACCAGTATACACTGGTACTAGCGCTCCAACACCAAAACCATCGCCACAACCCACTCTTGTACCTGTAACGGGAAAGTTTGACGTGTACTCAGTGTCTGGAAACAGAAGTAAGTTACATTTCTTCATTAACAGAATCTTAGAATGAGCTTACTTGTGCAGAAACCAGTTGTTTTTACAGTCAGAACACCAGACTCTTAGAATGAGCTTCTGTGCATACACCAGTCACGGCCCCAAAAACAGGTCAGTCTTATCAAGATCTACATGTACATGTGCGTCATTTTCTACTTGGTGAATTCTCATTTTAATAATTCCTATGAAATTCTTAGTAAATTCTATATTGCATTGTCTAATGATGATGCTATGAAAATTTTCACCTTGATAAAACATGAGTAAACTAGATTATAGAGGGTGCTATTGTTACAAAAAATAATTTTGAGTCGAGTAGACATGTTTAAAGCAGCTGTCACATTGACTGGCCATTGTAACATAGGTATGATTGTATTGTTAAACACAGGTGGTTGTACAGACCACGGTGTGATGTACAAGCTGGGAGATAGATGGCAACAAGGCTGTCAGTATAACTGTGAGTGTCTGGACAATACAGGGAGGTACCAATGCACTGACAGGTAACTACACTTTCAGTTCTGTCTTGAATAAGTGAATTTTGTTTGTAAATTGTTTTGTTTCAGTTGCTTGACCATTTAAATTTAAAGATTTAATAAGCAATAAATTGACAACAGGTTTAGTATTTTACTATGGATTTTAAAAATTTGTTAAGTAATGTTTATGTTGCTCTAATGCGTTTTTAATGCTTAATCTTTTCACAGGTGCCCAAGTTTTATGAACATTCCGTCATCTTGTCGACTTGAGACAGACCCCAGAGATGCTTGTTGCAAGATTCCTGTCTGTCTGACACAATCCACACCCCCTGTCTACATCTCACCCAGTACACAGACACCACCTGCTGGCTGGTCAGGTTCAACTCCTGGTTCTGGTACTACACCAAATATGCATGGCTCTACTCCAGGGAGCTACAGTTACGGATCAACACCAAAAAGCTATGGTACGACTCCCATCAACTATGGAACGTCACCACCGAGCAGTCAGACTCCTGTCATGCCAGCTCCCACACAGAGAGGTAAGAGCAGTCTGTATGCAGAATTGTTTAGCTTGACTATTAATAGGTTCAAGATGGTTATATTGCAGTTGCACTTGTGTTGGCATCAGTGTTGCAGCTTGGTTAAACTTTTACATTTGTAGGTTTCTATCATGTGTAGATGGATTAATGAAAGGTTTGACTGGGTTTATTTGAATTTTAGACTGGAATTATTTGAAACTTCATTAAAGTCTAGTTCTGATTTGTTTTGACCGACTTTATGTGACAGAGGACAGATGATATCTAGAATTTGGTTGGCCTCATTGATGTAGCTATGGCATTCACATAGTAAGCCTAAATACTAGGGTTCAATCCCTGGTCAATCCACTTGAGGCTATTAGCTTTAGTGTAGTTGCCTTGACAACCAAAATTCTAAGAAGTATGGATACAGTGACATATTGTAGGGGAGTGTGTCTGGTACTGCAGCACACCAATACTTAACACTTACTTTTACAGCAGGTTGTGTAATGGATGGAAAGCATTATGTAGCTGGACAGACATGGTACAAGGACTGTAATGAGAAATGTGTATGTGAAGATGGCAGCACTGGTCTCTACAGATGCTATGATAGGTATGGTACAATCCCATGATACTCCAGAGTTTGATAAGTCAATGTGACTGATACTTGTGATTTTATGTTTGTGGTTCAAAGAAGTGGTAAGGACAATGTTTAAGAATTAAATGGTATACATGACAGGAATATAAAGTTAATGCAGTCCTAAGTCTTTTGTTATTTCATGAAGACAAAATGTTTATGCTCTATTTTTCATAGCACTGTTATTTTTTGCATGTATACAGATGTGCAAAGTATGCTTCAATACCCACCAACTGTACATTAGTTCCTGATCCGATTGACCCTACATGCTGCCAGGTACCACAGTGTATCCCAGCACCCATACCGGGCAAGCCAACAACGGGTCCACCAATTACAGTGACCGGAATCACAGGAAAAATCACTGGAACTCTGCCTCAACAATTTAGTGGAAACAGGAGTATGTGTTTGTTTCATTTACTTTAAATTCTGACTATGTTCAATCAAGCAGAGCAGGACAGAATTCTAGATTCAGTTTGTCTGTCTGTCTATCAGTTTGTTCGTGATCAAGCTCTTATGAGCTACCATTAAATGAAAGGATTTTTCTTTTCTGGCCTCTCTTTCAAGATAGGAAATAATATGTTTATTGCTGGAAAAATCATAGTGTCAAAGAAATGCAGAGGAGCAGGTGGATAGCTTTGTGGATTAAGTCATTGTTTGGATCCAGAAGGGTTTGATGTGGGTAGGTTGAATATTTGAATGAAGATGAACAGTTACACAATGCAGCATTTAATTTGCCTTCTTGAAATTTAGTTGGGCGGATTAGAGCGGTTGTTTTTGTGAAATACAACATTTATTTACTTGCAGATGTGTGCGTGTATCAGGGGAGGATATACACACAGGGACAGAGATGGCAAGATGGATGTCAGTATGACTGTATCTGTATAGATGGAAAAACTGGAAAATATGAATGCACACAAAGGTATGATTCTAAAATTGTGTAAAAACTGGTTGCCTGATTTTACCTGGTCCTTAAAACTGTTCAGGATTTAAGGAATCAGAGTGAAGTGAGGGGTCATAATGGATGACTACGTTTAAGGAATGGCTCCAGCGACCCCTTGAGACTTCACAATTCACTCTGTGTAGAGCAAAATATTTGTCTCTGTTTAAACTGCCTTACAGATTTAAAAGTCATTGAAGTGTTATTGGACGGTAGTTAGATCTTTATTAGACTGCAGTTAGATCTACAAACAAATATTATACTTTTTACATTTCACAGTATTAAAGTGTGAGTCTGTTGTTAGCCAACAACTAACTGAAAAATTCTCTTCATTTAGTACAGAATATTATCATGTTTAATTGTAGATGTGCAAGTTTTCCAATCGTTCCACCGCAGTGTGTCATGCAGAGGAACATGTCAGATATCTGCTGCTTTAACCCGGTGTGTGACTTCAGTAAAGTACCCACACCATTCCCACCACTAGTGAGCCAGGCACCAAACACTACCTCTTCAGTTGTTCAACCACTTCCTCCTTCAAGTGAGTGCCTTTGCTTGATTTTCAGTATACCATATTGTTCAAATGTTCCTTTCAGGATTACTTGATTAAGATATATGATCCCAAATTCATCTTGTGAAATACAAGTAGAATACTGTGTGCAGAGAGAAAGAAATTTAGGCAAATATTCAAAAAGAAAAATCATTTTTCTGTGAGAAGTGTAAATGTTTCATGTTCTATGAGAACCAGCTGGGGGTATATTTAAGAGGTAAGAAAACTTTTTGTATTTAGATCTAAATTTTCAACTATCTACTTCAAATCTTGCAGAGGGGATCAATCTTCCATATTTTATAAAAAAATAAGCTTGACATTTGATAATGGCTTTACACTCTATGCTTTGCATTTAAAATTTGTTTTGTTATATATTTTGACAGCTTTCTGTGTGTACAAAGGTGTTCCATACAAACAAGGACAATCTTGGAATATCGGCTGTGAGAAAAAGTGCCGATGTGATGATTCCAACAATAATGTATATACATGCTTCGACAGGTTTGTAGAAAATAATGATTACCCCAGCTTTACATTATCTATTATACATGAAATCTGAATTACTTTCCTTATAGATAGGCTATTAGTCTGTTGCAGTTGCGAGCTATTTTTAGTTACTGTTGTTCAGTAGTAGAATGTTGTCGAATTCAGTGTATGTAGACATACTTGTTTTGTTTCAGATGTAAAACATACAACAATTTGGGTGCAGGATGTATAATGGTGTCAGACCCAAATGATGGGTGTTGTCAGATACCCAAGTGTGAGGTGACACCAACACCACCAACAACTACAAGACCACAGAAAAGCCCAACACAGTCCCCACCCACAGGACATACTGTCAGTCCAACACCAGCTACAGGACAACATCAAAGTCCAACGCCATCTGATTACTCTAATAGCCCCACACAGTCCCCACCCACAGGACATACTGTCAGTCCACCATCAGGACATTACCATACTCAGAGCCCAACACCTGTGGCACCAAGCCCAACACCTGTAGCATGTTCAAATCCTGTTCCAGCAGCCGTACCAGGTGTTATTATGGGAAGTCCCCTGACAGATCCTAGGACTGGAGCCCTTGCAACTAATATTGGTAACTATTTTACAGTATATACTTGTGTGCATCTGGTAACATATTTCTGACTGTAGCAAAGTATCGGAAAAGGGATGAGAACAATTACTCTTGCTCCTAAATGATTGTTATAAGATATCTAGCCTTGCTCTGAATAATTTACTTTGGTATACCTTTATCTTCCTCTGGATCATTCAAATACATGTAGACATTTACCTCTGAGCTATACATTCCATTTACTTCTGAATCCTTGTTTGTTATAATTGTTCCACTAGACTGTTCTTTGTCATTATTTTCATTTACTGAAGTTGAATTGATCAATGTATTCTACTGAAGTGGTTATTATTGATCAATGTATACTACTGAAGTGGTTATTATTGATCAATGTATACTACTGAAGTGGTGATTATTGATCAATGTATACTACTGAAGTGGTGATTATTGATCAATGTATACTACTGAAGTGGTGATTATTGATCAATGTATAGTCTACTGAAGTGGTTGTTATTGATCAATGTATACTACTGAAGTGGTTATTATTGATCAATGTATACTACTGAAGTGGTGATTATTGATCAATGTATACTACTGAAGTGGTGATTATTGATCAATGTATACTACTGAAGTGGTGATTATTGATCAATGTATACTACTGAAGTGGTGATTATTGATCAATGTATACTACTGAAGTGGTTGTTTTGATCAATGTATACTACTGAAGGGGTTACTGCCGCCTTTTGATCAATGTATACTACTGAAGTGGTGATTATTGATCAATGTATACTACTGAAGTGGTGATTATTGATCAATGTATACTACTGAAGTGGTGATTATTGATCAATGTATACTACTGAAGTGGTTGTTATTGATCAATGTATACTACTGAAGTGGTTATTATTGATCAATGTATACTACCGAAGTGGTTATTATTGCTCAACTTGCTAGTATGTTGGCTGTATGGACCACTTATATAAAGACTTTTTTGTTGTTTGTATGATATAGGTTATTGTGAGTATAAAGGATCACAGTACAAACAAGATGCATCATGGGAAGATGGCTGCTCGTATAATTGTAGATGTATTGACGCCAGCAGCGGTCGATATCAGTGCCAGGAAAAGTAAATGTTTCAAATTCGTATTTGTGAATTTTGTTCTGTTTAATGTAGCACAATATAAAAGTATTTAGGTAAAGTAATTTCTGGCAGTTAAACCATCCTTAACATTTAACTTGCAACTTCTTCATTAGAAGCAGACATGTTACATAATATCAATTAGCACTTAGGTTGATTTTAATCTCTTTAAAGTATCCATTGTTCAGTTTTCTCATAAATTTGTAAAAGGGCTTATTGGACAGACTCTTCAGCAGTATGGCACTATCGTTTATTTCCTGGAACCAGTTTGAATCTCTGAAAAGCTTGAAGTAAACAGGAATCAGATTTGACCAATTAAATTGTATACAATTTTTACTCATATCAGGAAAGAGGTTTATGAGATAGGGTTAAGATAGGCAAATTTATTGATTTTTTTTTAGTGCTGACCAGATTTCAAGTGAATGAAGTAAATTCTTCTGCTTGTCTGTTTGATTATGTTTAAGAAGAAGCATATTTAATGTATTTTTGGAATGAATTACTAAAGATGAGGACTTGTTATGCAGTCATACTTGTTATGCAATCATACTTGTTTTGCAATCATACTTGTTATGCAATCATACTTGTTTTGCAATCATACTTGTTATGCAATCATACTTGTTATGCAATCATGAGAAAGTGTTTGATGTGCCCTGGTGGGACCACATCACCTGCACCAGGTGACAAAAGCTGATACCAAGAAGTTGATACCATTAACTTCATGAACAGGTTTTTACAAAATGAAAAAAAGCAGTTGTGATTTATAAATTGTGAAGTTATGAATTAACAATGCTAGCATCACAATGACGTTCCTAAAAATAAGATTCTGTGAACATTGTTTTTAGATGTCCTCGCTATGTTGACATTCCTGCCTATTGTAAGATGGTGCAGGACCCTGCAAACAAATGCTGCACGAAACCTTCCTGCAATGCATGTCCACAAACACCAACACCACAGACAAACACACAAGGTAAGGTTTAATTGATAATTGGGTGGGTTCTTAACTTGGAGGATATGTTGCCATCTGGTGGTGGTGGGGATGGAGTTGAGGCGGGTGTTTAAAAAAACAACAGGAGTGTACTAGTAGTTGTCATCACTGTGAATCCACCATAGGTATCATTCAGAAAAACACACTTGTTTATGTCTTTTGTGCGTCTTTTTGGTGGGTGATGGTGGCATAAGTATAGTAACTGATATATGATTTGGAAATGAATATTTTACTGTATGAGTTACATGTAATTGTAAATTGAAAACTCCGTGTTGTTTTGATTTTAATTATACTGTATGACAAGGTCATTTTCATTTTACATTGGGTTAGCTATGATTTTCACCGGAAATATTAAATTTTATCCCTTTTTTTTGCAAAATTTAAACAATTAATTTAATATGATACATACTGGTAGCATGGTGTAGGTATAATTATATTGTTTTGTTTTTGTTTCTTTTCAGTTTCTGCTTCAGTACCACCTGTTCCAACACCTCAACAAACAGGTAGGATTTTTTCTAAGTTCGAGTTTTTTTTTCAATAACAGCTTAATTTGAGATGGATGTGATTTTCAGTATGCACTTTGAGGTGCATCATGACCGATGCTTCTAGTTTGAGCACAGGGGCCTGTATCAAACTCTATTTTTGGAGAAAAAGGAACTACAGCATATAAAGACATTTTTTTCTCCAAAAGCAATTTGATACCGACCCCTGTGAGTTTGAGAGCAAACTCTGAATTAGTGCAAATTAGCTTAAGCTTATCATCTTCAATTTAAAAATGGGGAAAATATGTCAAATTTTCTCTTCTAGTCGTGTATGGATACACAGTGAGTGTGTAGATATTAACATTTATAATATCAGGCACAGTTGCACTAAATTTATACGATCAAGGAAAGAATTATGTTCGTTACGTCTTGTGGAATGTCCATGTTTAAGACACATGAGAAGCAGGCCTATTTTACTGTTGTTTATAACTAGGATCATGCATAATGAATGGTCGACAGTATAGCCAAGGACAGAGATGGTATGTTGGCTGTGACAAGCTGTGTGTATGTGATGATGCAATAACTGGGGTGTACAGCTGTTATGACAGGTGGGTGGAGATACATGTACATTGTTCTCAAAATGAAAATGCTTCTATAATTTTTTTGGGTGGACTATGGACTAATTGAAAAAGTGCTAGTGAAGAAATAGCCATAATATTTGTTTGTTTATGTTGCAGACTACAAAAATGACTGCATATATTTGATTATGCAGTCATAGTGCACTTCCATGTACAAATGGGTGTTTTACTAATCGATATCCAATGTATAACTAAGCTGTTCTGAAATCAGTTCTGTACACACTGAACCTTTTGGTAGACTTAGTCATCCAATTGGTGTCATAGATTGATGTCACAGATTGATGACACCGATTAGTGACACAGATTGGTGTCTAAGATTGATGTCACAGATTAGTGACACTGATTAATGTCACAGATAAATACTTAACAAGTTACAACATCATGCTGTGAATTTGCTGTGACATTAAATTATACGTTTAAGATACATGTAAAAGTTTGATGTTTGTTTTTCTTGCCATTTTATTACACTTAATGGAGGTATCAATGAAATTTGATAGTAAGAAATGAATTTTGTAACTACTTATGATAAAAAAACAAATTTTGTAACTGTTTATATTATAAAAAATGTCATATTATTATGTAGATGTCCAAGTTACCCGATGCAGGCTGGTTGTACGATGGTACCTGATATTCGAGACCCAGTCTGTTGTCAGGTACCCAGTTGTCCAGGAAGCACTGTTCTACCTATGTATGGCAATACAACAGGATTTGGAACTCCTCCACGTCCAACTGGCTCCAGTGTGTCTCCAGTCATCACTGTTTCTCCTGGTTCCACTGTTTCTCCGGGATACAGTGTTGTGACTGGTTCCACTGTTTCTCCTGGTTTCACTGTTTCTCCGGGATACAGTGTTGTGACTGGTTCCACTGTTTCTCCTGGTTCCACTGTTTCTCCGGGATACAGTGTTGTGACTGGTTCCACTGTTTCTCCTGTGTTCAGCCTATCAACAAGTGCTAGTAAAGCTCCAGGTAAACATGCTGTAGCTTTTAAAATACTTGAAAAAATATTAACAAAAGGAAATGTTTTATGTTTTTACCTTATCATTGCTCATGGTTATACTTGATTTAAGCAACTCTTCATCAACACTAGTCTCACTTATGACTAAACTCTAAAACTTTAAAACAAGTGCTGATCAAGGATCAGCCTGCATATCCGAGCAGTGGGATTTTGATAATCACTGTTTGCTATTCACACAATCACCCATTTGAACTATTTATAGCACTGTCCAAATTCAAAGATGAACAAGCCCATTTTAGAAGCTGGCAGTTAGCATGGTAAGAATAAAGGCAAGTGATTGCTGAATATAGGTCAACTGTATGTTAGTTTTCTGTAAAGTTTGTCAAAGTTTAGTTCTTCTCATTGTGTGTTGGTTGTTTGTCACATATAGCTGTGGAGGTGTGTGTGTACAAGGGTAATCAGTATGGTCAAGGTCAGAGATGGCAAGATGGCTGCCAGTATGACTGCGTCTGTGACAATGCTAAAACAGGCCACTTCGTGTGTACAGACAGGTAAATATTGCATGTTCTGTTTTTAGTAGTTATTGAAATGTAGGTTGAGGACAAGGCACAAAGCAATTTTGCAATAATCTGGGCTTGTATTGGCTCCTAATTTCCCTAGCATGGTAAGAGCAGCTCCTCACTGTTAACTGTTTCCTTACTAGATGGTAGTTTATTGCATATGAGGACATTTTTAAAGTATAATTATACACATACAATATACTACATTTCAGAATTACTATTGCATAAAATTGGTAAGTAGTACGGTTTTAAAACAACTGACTGGTATGTCTGAGATATTAAGATTGAAATTGAAAACATTCATGCAGAAAACATCCATTTTCTCTTCTTTATTATGTTATTTAGATGTCCCAGATACCCCAATCTTCCAGCAGCGTGCCAGCTGATACATGACCCCAGCAACCCATGCTGCCTAAAGCCAGCGTGTCCCACCACAGTCCAACCACCTACAGCGGGACCTGATGGCAAGATCCCTACAGTGGCTCCATATCCCACACCAAATACAGAGTTCTGTGTATACCAGGGTGTACCATTGAGACAGGGCCAGACATTTAATCAAGGCTGTGATAAGACATGCAAATGTGAAGATGCCAAAACTGGCAAGATTACATGTAGTGACAGGTATGTACAGACTTGTTAGCAACTTTATAACTTATTGGTAAAGAGATTTAAATCAGACTGGTTAGATATTTATAGCTGACTGGTTTGCATATTTATAGCTGCTGACTGGTTAGCATTTTATTGTCAAATGGTTAGCATATTTATAGCTGACTGGTTTGTATTTTTATTTTCAACTGGTTACCATATATAAAGCTGACTGGTAAGCATTTTTATTGTCAAATCGTGACCATATATAAAGCTGACTGGTTAACAACTTTACATTTGACTGTTTAAAGGTAGCAACTTTATAGCTCACAGACAGTCGTTGCTTTGACAGTAAATGCTTTCTTAGAATAGAACTGTCATTTCTCTATTTTTCACTGCTGTCACTAATATAATGAAGGTTTGTTACCACACATATCTTTACCTGAATGATAAACATTATTTTTTTCCAACAGATGTCCAACATACCCAGCACTGACCCCTAACTGTACCCTTGTCACAGATCCTGCTGACAAATGTTGTCAGATTCCATTTTGCTCTGACAAGGGAAAGAACTCTACCATTATCACTGGAGTACCTGGATCTGTGTATGGCTACAGTCTTCCAAATAAAAACCAATTCAGTGGTGTCAGAAGTAAGTGTAATCATAATTTAGTGATGTCAGAAATGGTGATGTAAACCACTAGTGGTGTCATTGTGATCTCATTGTAGACTTTATCACTTATGATTATGTTTCATGCCCTGTAATATGACTAGAGAAACTTGTGTACCTGTATGTGTACTTGTTAAATAAATTTCCTATTCTGTTCTGTTCTGTTCTGATTATAATTTAGTGACTGATTTTTCTATAAAGTTAGTTTATGAGCATACATTGTGTTTTCAGATGGCTGTGTTTACAATGGCAAGGTATACACGCAAGGTCAGACTTGGGATGATGGCTGTACCTATACCTGTGAATGTCTAGACATGTCTACAGGCCAGTACAGGTGCACTCAAATGTAAGACAATGTTTTTGTAAAGACACATTATGTTCTGCCTTTTGCCACCTCCATCTGTATAAAAACTCAACTAGTCTGATAGTGTGTCCCGGATTGTACCGATTATAGCCTCTGAAGAGGTTGGTCGACCTAATAAGCACAATTACAAACATACAGAAGTTGTACTCCTGTACGAGTTGAACATTTAGAGGAAGTTCATGCCAGTGATGTTACAAGAAAAGTTTAACCATAATCTCCAGTTTCCTGATAGAGCACATACCTAGAAAGTAGTACTTGATTGTAGGTGTGAAAAGATGTATTGTAATCAATAAGCATAATTTTAATGTCGGTGTTTAATTGTATTCAAACGTTTTCCCTTTGTTGGTTTTTTCTTGGTGTTTAAATGATTTCATGACTAGTTTTTTTTCTTTAGATGTCTTGAGAGTAAAAATTTAAATAATTCCTTGAAAAAGAATAAAAAATTATTTCAGTATTCTGAGCTGACATATACATGTATTTGCAATTTTGTCATAAATAGCTGTGTATTACAGATGTCCTCGTTTCCCGCCATTACCAGCATACTGTACTCTTACACAAGATTCAAGCAACAAGTGCTGTCAGAAACCATACTGTCCATTGAAACCAACACCAACCATTAGCCCTTCAGTGTCTCCGAATAAAACTGTCGCACCTCATGAAAGTAAGGATACTTTAGATATCAGTGTAGATCTATTTTTAGATATCAGTGTAGATCTATTTTTAGATATCAGTGTAGATCTATCTTTAGATATCAGTGTAGTTCTATTTTTCTTCTGTATGTAGTAATTGTTTTCCACATTAAAATTCTGTTCTAGAAAAATTTGTGTGTGACAAAATGCGAATTTCAAATAGTACACCTGGTACTGCAGTGGAAAAGCAATTTATACTGTACTGCAATTTCATATTGATAGATACTGTATCCAGATCCAGATACTGTTCCAGACTGTTTGTCATTGTCACATGGTTTATTTCAGATGTGTGTGTATACAAAGGACACTATTACTCACAAGGGCAACAATGGTACGATGGCTGTGATTTTGTGTGTAAGTGTGATGATTCTAACAACAACTTGTACACATGCAGGCAGAGGTTGGTCTCATATATACTTACCTTGATTGTTTACATATAGCTGTCAGTGGTTGTTGCAAATAAAACCTTGATTTTGAGACGCACATTTTTTTTTTCTCTACCTAGGTTTTTGCCAATTAAGCTAAAGAAGACTTTTACAAATTGGCAAAAAAGATATCTTACATGTTCACTCATTCACTTTAACCATACTTTCTACAATTCGATTCTCATACTTTCCATGTGCAAGCGGCCAAGAACAACCTTTTAAAAAAGATATGTCGACTTTTGTTTTAGCATGATAGGGGAACAGTAACAAATTTAATTACTGCACAGTTTGTAACATTTATTCTAAATTTCAGAAATTCTAATGACATAATTTCAGGGTTCATGAGGAAAATCAAGCTTTCAGAAATGAAATTTTGTACTGTTTGTGACTATTGTAGGTGTGCAATGTACAACAATATTCCCCAAAACTGTTTGCTGGTACCAGACCCCAAAGATGCTACATGCTGCCAGGTACCAAGCTGTCCAGTCCCACCAAAACCTACCATTGGTATTGTAGTAGGACCACAACCCACTGGGACAATAACTGGTAAGTTGTCGTGTCCTTTGAATTGAAAGCACGCACAGGCAATTATTGGCATATATAGACATTAAGGATTGTTGCATCTACAGGCCTTGTCTGATTAAAGTTATTACTTCTCACTTTCATGGATCTGTCTCAGAGAATCTGGATTTACATTGTAGATGTGCGAAAGAACTCTGCTATACAAAAACCATGGTTTTGGTATTTTCTGACTTTCTAGAAATGTTACTGTGGAAAAAGATTATATATACAACAGCTAGACATTCCTAATTTCATTCAAGTTTATAAAGATAGAAAAGCATAAATTATGGATTCAAGTAGGACAAATCAATTGTTCAGGCTTATCTTAATCCAACCAGTACTGAAAATGTTGTTTTCTTACAACGAAGCTGAAATGGTTGTTTTTATATGTACAATTGAATGTCTGAGAATAACAGTGAAAGTCAGAATGATGATTTTTCACAAAGCAACGCTCATTTTCATTGTAATAACTTAAAATGATACTGGATTTACCAAGAGAGAGTTTGTTCTTTATAGGAGAGAATATGTCATACTTTCACATAGTATATTTGCTTATTCTCGGTAGTATATAGTAGTGGATAAGGAAAAAAGATTATTTTTTCGTATTTATTTCAGGAGTAAGACCTACCTCGACATCAGGAAGCACCAGTTCTACAAGCAAAGCAGGTAAAGTGAGAAACAAAGTTTCTCTTTGTCTTTTTACAACACTGATAGGAAAGAAGATAAATATTAATTTAGGTATATATATAATATATATAATGAATTAAATAAAAATGACTTGATATGGCTTTAAAATAATGATTTAATTAACTAAATTAACTGTGCTACGTGTTTCATACAATTCATCAGGCACAATATATAGATAGAAATATGATGACCCCTTGGATTGCTAGTTTGGTTGTGAACTATGAGAAGTGTGGTGTCATGAATGTTTTTTCCACCATTGGTAATTGAATATAATGTTTGTACTGAAATGTATCAGTTTGCCTGACATTAATCAGTTATTTGTTTTCCAGGTTGTGTGTACAAGGGAACACTAGTGTACCAGGGTCAGAAATTTGACGACGGCTGTGATTACCAGTGTGAATGTTTGGACAATGCCACAGGAAAATACAGATGTGATACAAAGTATGTCAACTTTAATCGTGTCTTTGTTTTTCCCTTATAAGTATGCGTAAGTCAGATCTGTGCAGGCAGCAAAAATCTGTCATTAAAGGACTGGATTTTACCTGTGTTGTGTAAGAATCAGGCAGATTTGGATCTATGCTGCTTGTCCGTCTGCTTCTCTGAACCTAGTTAATGTAAGATGGGGCTGTATTGGTAATATTGATTGAATTGTATTTACCAACTATAGATTCAGAATTTTCTATGAATGTGGTCATTATATCAGATATTTATATTCGTTCTGAAGTATGGCTTTAGCTTCCTGTAGAAGTAAATACCAGTTTCTTAGTAACGTGATTCTTACTTACATTGCCAAAGTCAGAAACTGAAAAAATTACTTACTTTTGAATCTTCCCCTCCACTCATAACTCTGTTTGCAACAATAATATACATGTACCTTGATGGATTATCTTTTGGGGTAGAGTTAATATGTGTTATGGAATTTTGATATGCAGAAAAGGGAAATGTTTTATATATGTTTATCATCTGTGTTTTCCAGATGTTCACAGTACACCTCTTTACCCAAGGAATGCATACTGATCCAGGACCCGAAACGGCCATGCTGCCAGGTGCCATACTGCGACTTCATCAACCGTACACCATTTCCCACTGGCTATCCCACACCTCCTACTCAAGTCACTCCAACTCCACAGACAAATGTTGTTGTTGTAGCCCCATACACAGTTCCACCTCAGCAAAACTACAGTAACCATGGTAATGAATTGTATTTCTGGTAATCTAAAATTTATCAGACCAAAAAGTTTTAGATTTAATTTAAAACATTTGATGTTTCACTCAAGATTTTTTATATAAATTATCCCAACCACATCTGGGGTTCATGGTGATTAGTACAATGTATTTGCAACTGAGGTCTTAATGGTACAATCTACATGTTGATGATATCTATGTACATTGGATTCAGTGCTTTTAAATCTTGAGAAGTAATAAACAACAAAGGAATTTTATTTAAGAACTAAATTTGCATAATGCTTTGATGAATATAACATAGAAGACATGAAATGAAGGCCATTCTGAAGACACGCAGACTGTGCAAATTGTGACATATTTTGCAGTGATGTTTGTATTTTATGTTACTACAGGACTAAGGCTAGACTTGGGGAAACAAAGTGAAATGTTACCCATGTTTTGCCTTGTTACAGGAGATGTCATTGGTCTAAACATATCTGTTCTACAGATTCTTAGTACATTGTGTACAACCCTTTCTCCATCAGCTGAAGACATGGGAAATTTGGCAATATTGGGAGACTAAATATATTTCTAAAAATACTCCCTCCTGGCTCATTTCCTAGTTAACGGTCATTATTAAAGTTATTGCAGTGTGAGTATATTTGCATTTTTAGGGTTCTGTGTATACAAGAGTGTTTACTACTCCCAGGGACAGAGTTGGTACGACGAATGTGATAAAAAATGTACATGTGAGAATGTCACCACTGGTTATTACACTTGCAAGCAGAGGTAAATTCATCTTAGTGACCTACATCTGCCTCCAGGGTCAGGCCTGTCCCAGAAACAGAAATCCCTTATGCATTCTAATATCAGAAACATCTTTCATTGCTAAAATAATTTCTGAGGCTATCAATATAAATCTTGTACGTTTTAAACTCTCTGTGTCGTCCATATTATTTGATAATTTTATTTTTTCCTGTTTGGAAAACAGTGGCTCTAAAATACAATAACATGGAAAGAAACAATCTTGATAGCTTGAAATGAACACTTTTGTCTTGTGACTCTTACTGCACCAGTTGAGAAAAATGCTTTACATGTTAATCTTTGACGTTGTCATTTAAAGTTCTTTTATTTTCAATTTAGGTGTGCAATGTTCCCGCCTACATCATGTCCATTGAGGACAGACCCTGCAGACTCCTGTTGTCTGATCCCAGACTGTAACACGGGTAAAATCCCAGTCCCAGTCTATCCACCAGGAAACAGCCAGTCTACTGTAAATCCAATTATAAAGCCAACACCACTGACTGGAGGCTATTTCATTGGTGGAGGACTGGTACCGTATCTGACTGGTTCAGGATTTACAGGCTCTACATGTGAGTTTCCTCACTTTCCTGTTAACCATAGTTACTGCATAAAATGTCATTGTTTTGGTCACAATTATGCTACTATTCATAGGGTTTCAATGAAAGTTAACAGATTTGTAGAGCACAATGGAAATGTAAAGTTTCAATGTCTTCAGGTCATGCTTGAATATTTGTCACCTACAGTAACAATTCTTGTTTCATTATACCTGTACAGTGAATTGTGACATTTAAGGTTTCACTTGTATGTTTGATTTAAATTGACCACAAGTTTCTAGATAATTTGTCTTTTTGTATAACATATATACTAGAGACCACATAAGCATTGATACATTTGCAGCTGCATGTGTGTACAATGGTAGAGTATACAAGCAGGGTGACACATGGACAGATGGTTGTAACTACAACTGTCAGTGTACTGATGCTACAAGAGGACAGTATAAGTGCACAGAAAGGTACATGTACACTATGTTGATTGTTTTGTTTAACAGGGCGATTTCTTTGATTTCCCTTTAAGTGTTCCAAATAAAAAGTATCTTCTATCTGTCCATTCAGCTTAAGTTGTACATGGCTTGTATGGGTTTAAACAGTCATGCAAATTGACATGACATTCAGCGAAAGATATCCATAGCTTTCTAACATGTAATCTAACATCTGCTTCTTAATCTATATACACTTAGAACAGTTTTGCCGTCAACCAATAAGGTACTAATGTTAAGAATTCTGTATGAGTATACATGTATCTATAAATTTTTATGTTACAGATGCCCAAGATATCCATACCTCCCAGCTCAGTGCTACTTTAAATCATCAAGTACAGATTCATGTTGCCAGGAAGTGGAATGCTCAGTCTACGGATCTACAACTGTGACACCTTCAACTGTCTCAACAACCACAAAGGTTACAGTAACACCCAAACCAAGTGAGTTCACAGTACTGTGTAATTATTGTTAAATAACTATTTGAAACTTGCATGTAGATAGTTTCACTCTCAAGGCTGAGTCCAGATGGAATCCACCTTGGAAGAGAGAGAGGCAATCGGGAATTAATGACTTGCTTAAGGACACAACCACCATTGCACTGGTGGGGATTGAACCCTGTAGATTAACAAACTTGCTACACTATATTGGCTCCACATCTGTTTATGTATATTTGTGTAAATATGGATGGAGATGGTTGCATGATCTGATTTGTGGATTTTTGTGGTACTTGTTTGAAATTTTGTTCCTTTTCTTATAGATGTTGGTAATGGTCAGAGATGGCTACTTTTTTTACGAGTTGTACCGCATATATACCTTGCCCAAGGGTCGTGGGCCTAATAAGCACATATACAAACAAAAATGGCCACTTTATTAATGCACATGACTATACTGATTTTATGACACCTTTCTTTCATTCAGGTATGTGTGTTTATTTCACTGGTGTAAAGTATCCACAAGGTGCAGTATGGCAGGATGGTTGTTCTGAGTGCCGGTGTAAAGATACCTCGACTAACTCGTACATCTGCAATCAGAGGTTATTTGATGAAATATTCTGTTTTTAAAATCTACTCCCTTATTTCCGGATCGTAGTAGCAACACATTTTCATCTTGTTGATTCCTTTATATTCTCAACCTCTTTGAAAATAAAAGCTGAAAGCATGTTTCATTTTGTAGAAGATTTTGTTAGTTTAATAGGGACATCAAATTTAAATGTTGAATTAAGAGTCATAAACCAGATTATAAGAGGAGAAATATTTTTGCGATAAAATATAAAAATGTTTGTAGATAAAGTTCTGTATTCAATGCACAATCTAATGAAGAATGTCAGTTACTTTATGACGTATGTTTGTTTTACTAGGTGTCCTATATACTCTGGTCTGCCGTCTTTCTGCACTCTTGTTGATGACCCGAATGATCAGTGTTGTAAGACACCAAGATGTTCACCAAGTAACGGAATCACCCTTACCCCGGTCGCTGGTAACAGCACATTCTCCAATACCTCACTAGCCGTGTTACCTGTGGGAAGTCATCAGGTGTTCAGTGGATATGGAAGCCCCATTACAGGCACAGGTTCTGTCATCGGTGGTAAACGTATGTATTGTTCACTGATATTTCTATTACAACTTTCTGTATATCTCACATACGGCATATTTATTCTAGTTAAATACAACAAAAATATTATAATCACTAATGTAATACTAGCACATGGAATTGGTCCAAAGGCTGAACTGGCATGAGTTTGCTGCATATGACATGTTTGTAACATTTACGTTATATTATACATAAACATGAATAAAGTTATTTACAAAATGTGATGTATTTGTTGGTAGAGTAAATTCCTGTAATTCAGACCATTTTTGGGCCGGCATTAGTGTTCTTACTATCAAAGTGGTATCTTTATTTGGACTTTTTTACTATAAAATGGACTATTTGGTTACAAAATGTTTGGTCTTAATATCGAGGGATGTCCTAATATTGGGTGGTCTTTAAAGCCAAACTTCACTGTATTTGCACTACTGTAAAAAGATGTGTGTTTTTATATATTTGTCTTTTATAGATGTTTGTGTGTACAAAGGCTCGCTGCATTCTGAAGGTCAGTCATGGGAAGACGGGTGTAACTTTGTCTGCTCATGTGAGAATGGAACAACTGGAATGTACAAATGCGCTGCTAAGTAAGTACAAGTGTCATACATGTATCATATGTCCTGATTCTATAGTACATATAATGTATGTGTAGTGTGTTGCCTTAAATTTTGCCATGAAATTCCATGATAAAATTTGCCCAGTTAACCATATTGTAGATTTCGTTCTGTTTTGTTTTTGTGTTATTTGCACTATTCGGTATTTAATAGTCGCAAATTTCACCATAACGAAACACTAATCGGTACTGCGTTAAAATGCAGCATTTATTTTTGTCATGAGTTTAATGTATGTTAATGTATCTGTAGTGTACTACAACATAGTATATACAGCTTGGTTAGGTCTACTGTCTTTCTTTTATACTTTGGTAAATCGATTTTCAATATATACATTGCAACTTGCCCATAAATGTACAGTACTTGATCGTAACATTTGATGTAACTACACATCTTCCTGGTCCTGTAGTTTCTACATATATTTTTAAGGTCATTTGGGCCTGACCGTAAAATTAACGAACCAAAATATTAAGTGAATGCCACTGTCATAGAAACTTACTGATAAAATACAAGTGAATAAATAATTGAAGTTGCTATCAATATAACAGGAGATCTTTTAACAAGTTGATTGACATAACTGAGAAGCAGAGAGTAGAAAATCACGAACAGAACTATACAAAATTTAACATAACGTTTTGAATTCAATGAACAAGTAACAATTCAACTCAATTAAATTAAGAGATGCAATTTTTCTTTTCTGTCTATGATGTTTTATTGCTATAAATAGTATCTTCCACATTATTTTCAGATGTCCTCACTACCCGAGCCTACCTAGTTACTGTAAGTTAGTTTCTGTACCGGGCAGATGTTGTTCCAGCATCATCTGTGACATTCCTGGATATGGGACGTACCATCCAGCTATACAGTTTACCAATTCCTCCTGGACAAACTACAGCGGGGGAATGCTTGGCAATACTACAGTTATATCAGTTCCTGGTACTACAGGCTTCTGTAAGTAATCATTTGTACTAGTATACTATCTCTTAATCAACTTGATTTTTAAAAATGAACTTGTCCACTTTGCAGTTGGGACCTTTTATGACACAGAGGGATGTTTTGTGAAATTTTCTTACTTTGTTAGAACAGCAGTGTAGACATGTTTTATAATGTACAGGGTCATACTGATTTACAGTGGTGACAGAAAAATCTGTTTACGAAAATTCAATCAATTGAGAATTAACTGACCGCCTTTTATCATAAAAATCAGTAAGTACCACCATTGTCATATAGTGCTAGTAGACCCTATAGTGAAACTCATACAAAACAAGAACATTTTTTCTGGTTAATGAGCATAATCTTTTGAGGTCGCAAATGAGTTTTCTGTACCCAGATTGTGATGTTTATGATTTTCAGCTGGAGGTTCGAGGTATCCAGGCGGAGGATATTACCTGGCCAATGCAACCAAACCAGAGGTTCTGGCCAATCTCAGAGGTAAACAGTAACATTGGTCATAGATCAGAAAACAAATACTTAAGCTGTGCTTTCTGGAACTTAAAAGTACCTTTATTCAATAGAAATTAAGGGAAATACATTGTAGTTTATACCCAACTTTAAAAAAAGCTGGGCTGTATAGGAATCAGCATAAATGGCCTGTCCCCCGCCTCAAATAAGTAGTAGTCAAGTAGTTTAGATCTTTTTTTGGTAATTGCTTCTCAGCACTAAGTGTGCGAATAGGCAATTATAGTTTCTCCTTATCGTGATTGTAGTATATATAACGACAGAATACCCAGAGACAATAGAGTGAAGTTTTTTCCTTAATTGTACAACACATTTTTGTCAAATCTTGAATTCTTATAACTGTATGCCTGTTTAACCAGAAATAATCTGTTACAGATAAGTGTATATACAAGAATCATCTGTATAACCAGGGAGAAATATGGAACATTGCCTGTGATTACAGATGTGAATGTATTGACAGCACGACTGGATACTATGTCTGTAAACAACTGTAAGTTTGTTTAGATGTTCAGGTACAGGTTGACCATCATATCATGGTCAGGTTTATGCCATCATTATCATGGTACAGGTTTATGCCATCATTATCATGGTACAGGTTAATGCCATCATAATCATGGTACAGGTTTATGCCATCATTATCATGGTACAGGTTTATGCCATCATTATCATTTATTACCCTATTTTTGTTCAGCAACAGCTGCATCATCTGATGAGAAATACTGCTACACTAATTTGACATAATAGACAGTCTGTATACCAATCTGCTGTCTGTATACCAGTCTACTTTTTGTTTGTATACCAGTCTGCTTTTTTGTTTGTATACCAGTCTGCATTCTGTTTGTATACCAGTCTGCTTTTGTTGGTATACAAGTCTGGCTTCGTTTGTATACCAGTCTGCTTTCTGTTTGTATACCTGACTAATTCTGTTTGTTTACCAGTGCTGTTTGTATACCAGCTGCATTCTTGAATAATTATCCATATACCATGGTACAGGTTAAATATACTGAATTTGAACAAAGAATATTACACATTACAAGTAAAATTCTGTTATGGGATATGGCAGTATCCCAGGCTGCTATTGATATGATTTACATTGCTGTAAAAGAGTTATTTCCATAACTGATGTTAATGATAGCATACCTTATACTGGGAATCTCGCCTGATTTCAGTTGCCCGGTGTACAGCCGTCTTCCCTCTAACATCTGCTACCTCCAGAAACTGGATGGTCACTGCTGCTCAGAACCAAAGTGTCTGGATCGGGACTTAGGGGTATATGTCAACCCTTTCAACAGCTCAAAAGAGTTCCCAGTTGTTGGAACATACTCAGAAGGATTTTCTGGATTCAGACCTTTTGGATTCCCAGGATATAATGAATTTACTGGATCACAAAGAAGTGAGCTTAACACTTTATTTTCTGACATTGATTTGTAACATGATATTGATTATTCATCTTTAATTATCATTTCTACTTATGCCTACAAAGAGTCTCTCGGCATATAGTAATATGTGTATTTGTTCATTCTTCCCTCTGTTAGTTTATTTGATTCATGTATTAGCTATTGCTTTCTTCATTACTGTTTACGAGATTTCAATAAAACTCCACAGCTTTTTGGAGCATCATGAGAGAGTATGTGGCTTGCAACTCACAGGTCAAGGTCACAATACATGCTCAATTTAGCTCTATTCCAATCTTGTCTCGGCAATATCTTTATAACACATAAAGGTACTTTAGTGAAACTTAAGAAATTCAGAAATTTAATACATCATGGGAAAATGAGTCATGCACAATACTCAAGTTCACAGCTCTTACTTGAAGGTCACATTTCAGTGTCAAAGCTTGGGGACATATGTCACAATGACATTTAAAAAGTAAGAAAGTGGTAGTAAAGTACTAATAGATCAGTTCAGGTGTGATTTCATAGTTTCCAGGCAAACCTATAAGGTTTCGTGTAGCATGTCTACAGATGGCTTTCACCAGCCATTCTTGTACCTATTCATGCATACCTTTCACTTGATACTACTGTAAAGATATTACCAAAGTTGTGTTTGTGTATATTCAGGTGGCTGTTACTACAAAGGTTCTCTCTACAATGAAAATGAGAAATGGGAAGATAACTGTGACTTTACCTGCACCTGCACTGATCAGAAAACGGGATTCTATTCTTGCATGCCAAAGTAAGAAATATAGACTTCTTGTTACATACATACTTGTATAAGCTAGGAAAGTTAGTGTTGTTTTATATTTATTACTAAAGCTGCATATTTAGAATATAAATGTATAAGTTTTGATGTTACCTGCATTGTCACTGCACCACCTTTTGGTTTTGCACTGTTATTTGCATGTTTGTATGCATTTGATACTTAAGATAGTACATTCTCTTTATTTCCATTTACCAGGTGTCCTACATACACCAACTTACCACAGATGTGTCATCTAGAAGAGCCCAAACCAGGAAGTTGTTGTAAGACTGTAGAATGTTTCCATCAACTGCCAATAGGTCCAACACATAAACCATTCATCAATAACAAGCCTGCAACACAGTGCCCCGGGCTTCACCCGTTCTGCTATGACAGGATACAGAACTGCAGAGATTATGGCACCAAGGCCTGTAATAATCCCTACCAAGCATGGGCGAAAAGAAACTGTCCGTTCACCTGCGGAACCTGTGACTGCTGTGAGTAGTAATTCATGATTCATGTAAAGCAATTTATTTCTGTGTCTATAAATAATGTTTTGATTGTGTCAATAGATCAATCTCATTCATAGAAAGGCAATTTCTTATGTCAATATCTTGTAACTTGTGAAGTTTGTTTATATATTAAAAGGTTAAGGCTCAGATATAGTATTCTGCTGGTATAAGGAAGGTGTCATACATTTTGTATACATCAGTACATTGTAGTATGAAAACACTGTTGTATAGTTACTGCTGAACTAAATGTTTATAGCCCTTACTGGTTTAAAAAGGTAAACTTATGACATCCTCTTCACTCTCCTGAAGGCTTTAGCTTTATTCGTCAGACCATGTGAGATATTTCCTCACTAAACAGCTACTGTCCTACAGTGCCCCAATCCACCCAGCCATGCATGGGTTCTAAATTATTAAAGCTGCTTGCACTATTTTACATCATGCACTGTATCATACAGCATATGGTTGAATACAGGTCTAACATCATTCTTTAGCATGTCTGTGAAAACCAGCCGTAGATTGCTTTATTGACATATACATGGATACACATTATCAGCAAATATTTAGCTGTAGCCCTTTCTGTTGCTAGGTATATATAAACTTCTGGCCTTAGATGTGAGTACTCATATATCAACAGGAATATCAACAAGAATAAGTAAATGCAGGAAGTGGTCTGGGCTCTTAATACAGCTACAAATATCTGGCTTTGCAAGATGTAAGCCCAGTAGCAAAACTGACCAATCAAAACCAAAATTTTTGAAACTGGTTTCTTGTGGTTGTTCCAACTGTATTTTGGTCATTTTTACAGGCAATCAGTTAACTAAACCATCTTTTTTGGGTAGAACCAGTCCTGGACTCCTATCCTCAGTAAAAAACTGCCAACTTACTCAAATAAAGAGACATGGCCAGTAGCAGGGCTCGAACCCATGACCCTAAATACATGAGAGGTTGACTGGTTTCTTACAAACTTTTAAAAATATTAATGGTACAAACTATTTTCAGCACAAACAGGTACTTCTCTAGATGTGTGTGAGGATAAACTGAATGACTGTAAAGACTTTGGCAAGGACTCTTGTTCTGGCATCTATGAATCATGGGCCAGAGATAATTGTGCACAGTTTTGTGGATATTGTAAAGTCGCTACTACAGTTGCATTTACAACATGTAAGTTTGAATGTTTGTTTATATTTGAACTGAAAAGAACTGTAATGTTTGCCCATTTACTGTAAGTTTGTTTTGTTTGGATTGTGATATATCATAGACTGATGCATAGGGCAGATTTCCGATGCAGAAGATGTCAAAAAGGGCACAGCCCTGAGAACTCTCTTTATCTGAAGGCATCAGAATGAATAATCATGATTTATTGAGAGATTTACTTATTTAACTTCCTCAATTATCAAACTAAACATTGTAAACATTACTGACAAAGTTGGACCCTTAAATTGCTCCGGCATGTCTCTTATAATGTTACAACACCATTAATGACATCCAAACACACAAGTTTGCGACATAATTTATTAGTGAGTATCAATATTTATCACCAGTTTAAATTTGACAGTACCTACTTATTTAGACAGAAAAAATGAGATGGGAGCTAGGTCATATAAAAGAAGAAAATATGTCATTTAACCTGAAAAAGTTATCAAAGTTGGACTGAAAAATGTGTTCTTTAAAAATGAAATCTTTGTGATTTGTTTTTGTTTATAAATAGAATATTACTCCAATATGTGTATTAACTTCAGCCATGCAAACAACACCAAGTACAAGTACACCTTGTGAGGACAAGTTGAGCACATGTACATTACTGGACCCCGGCTACTACTGTAAAGGAGAGTATCAGCAATATGGTTATGAGAACTGTAGGAAAACTTGCAATCTTTGCCAAACTACATCAGCAATGGTACACACAACCAAAGCATACACATCAGGTATTTCTAGAAACGGTTCAGTTTTTTTTGCATCAGAGACTTGTAAATTCTTGTTCCTTAATCCAGGTCACAAGAAGCTTGCAGTCAGACTGAAGCTCCAGATCACTGTAACATGTCAAACTTCTTGTTCTCTACTTACTAGAAACCTTTCCTGTGAAATTACTTGTCAAAGTGACCATTATAATTTTAAGAAAGATATTTAATACTCTAATAAGATTGACCAAATTTGGAAATGATATATATATACATACATGCCGTTCTCCCGTTACTCGCCGGGTTCTCCCGATATTTAGACCCTTACCCCGGCGCCCCGGCGAAGCTCGCAAAAACACCCAAATCTCCCGATAAATCAAAATTTTGTCTTGAAAGAAAAGAAAATCCATAAAATTCGTTAAATACCCACTTAAGTCCAAGTTTGAATATACAAAGTCAAAACCTTGACACGCGAGATCGATAATTGGTTGATTAGGTGACGAAAGTCGGCTCTTTATTACGCTCGTTAGTGTTAATTGTCAGTAACATCTGGTCATTGCCCGGGGTAATACTTATCGCCTGATTGACGTAATTGATGTTTGCAACAAGATGACACGTCTGGACAAGGTCTTTCAAATAGTATATATTGTATTAAGGATCTCTTTGTTGGTCAAATTGATTGGTAAAATATCGATATATATGTAGATATAATATATATGAGTTTGTAATATATATGAGTTTGTAATAAATATTTATTTCTATTGACTACCACTCCTCCCCGCCCCCCTCAAAAAAAAAAGATTATCAACATAGTTTGTAATGGTTATCATATTTTTCAGCAAATGAGTTAGTTATTTTGGATGTTTTCTGAGCATTCATTGCTTTGAAAGCCTCTTTATTGACAAATATGTTGTATGGCTGTTTTGAGGGTAATGCAACTTTCAGGTATAATACATATACATTGTTTCAAAGCTGCCGACATTTCCTAATAACAAAAGGAAATAATGAAAAGCTTATTTTTCAGGTGTTCCAGGTGTTCCAGGTGTTTCCAGTGTGACAGTAACCACTGAGAAAACAACACTGTCTACAACAACTGTTAGACCAGAAGAAAGTAATTTCAATCTATATATGTTATCTGTGTCTTTAAGTTGTATTTTGCTGTACATCTTCAGTATGATAGAGCTCACCTCTAGAAATCAGCAGTAAGGGACTTCCATAATGTTGCAATGCATTTCAAAATTGGCTTCATTATGATGTCAGTTTTTAAATCCGTTAAAGTAAAAATTAATTTGGCAAACCTGACCTTAGAATACCCGGTAATAAAGATACAGTTCAACCTCTCCAACGCCAAAAGGAACATCAATTTTTGTTCATCGAGAGGTGGTTGCTCTGGGGGTGTTAATTTGTTCAGATATAACTGCTTTGGGAATTAAAACACCTGTGTATGTAGAGAGGTTTTTGCTCTTCGGAGGTGTTGTTTAGAGAGGTTCAACTGTATACAACAGTGATATTATTGTTTCAGGTTGTAACTACAAGGGGCAGCTATATACACAAGGTCAGCAGTGGACCGATGGCACAAAATCATGTACATGTACTGATGCTTCTATAGGATACTTCCAATGTACCGATAGGTCAGTAACCAATAACACGGTCTATCACAGCACTTAATACCAAACATTTTTAACTCGGCCATGTCTGGAATCATTTGTGTCATTGCATGGTAACTTTGCATGTATTTGTTTGTGGCAAAATACGTGTCTGATAATTGTTTTAATGCAGCCACTTCCTTATTTGGGGTTAACACAACATGGCATCCTTCTGATGTACAAAATTGGTAGGATTTCAGTTCAAAATAATCCAGTATGGAGCCTTCTTAAATCAGAGACCATTTTTGCAGTGAATTACTAATGTAAGAGTATTCTTGATATCACGAGGAGGATTCAGTGTAACTTAAATGAAATAAGTAAGAACTTTTGGCATGTTTTTACAATGCTCTATTGATGCCATGCGGTACATATTATGTTTTCCTGCCGTGTAGATTGCAATAAAGATCAGATTTACATTACTATTGTTTTAACAGGCATATCCTCCAAGACAGAAATTTACAGAAGCTCAGTGCTCTCCATATCTGAGCCTTACAGATAACCTGCCATTAACTTACCGAGACAAAGTGACAGGTGCTTTGTTTTAACACTTGCTGACTTACCGCGTACTTCTTGTATTTCAGATGTCCAGATTACCAGAATTCGGCTATCCCACCTGTTTGTAGTATTGTGCAGGTTCCAGGCGGGTGTCCAACAGTCAACTGTCCACCAGGCGTTACTTTCACTACCCCGTCACCATCCATTACTATCAATGTAACAGGTGCGTAACACTTTCATGTTTATATTCAAGTGTTAAAAGTTGAACATGGTTGGCATATCTTTTTTTTTTTTTCATGGGGTATAACACGTATTTGATCGGTATGTCAGTTATTTTTATGGTGGACAGTTTACATCACCATTATTCCTGTGATGGACCAGTACTAGACCTTAATTGCCAACTTTCTTACATAAATAGGCGTGGTTATATAAAGAGATATGGTTGGTGTCAGGGCTTGAACCTTTGACCATCAATCAGTGAGAGGTTACACTGATTTCAATGCTGACTGTATACATATAACAGTGTTTCATCTTGCAAAGCACTGTATTGTATACAAATGTAGACCAGCATAAATATTGTACAGTATGTTTATCAGTGTACTGTATGCCTTGAACTTCTTGTTGGTCAGTGATTTTTTCGCAGATTCTGTAGGCATTACGAAATATGAAAATCAGAATACATAAACAGATCACTTACTGAGAGTGCAGGTAGAAAACAGTGATCAAATGAAACCTAAGAAAACCAAGACAGGTTTGTCATAACACACACCTGCCAAGAGTACTGACCTGTAAGAATCTTTGTAGCAAGAATGATGCTGTTATTTCAATACATTACACAAGGTTTTAGTGCAAACATTAAAAGATGACCTAATTTCAGGCTTATGCGAATACAAGGGAAGATATTACACCCAGGATCAGACGTGGAACGACAGTTGTCGGCAGACATGTACATGTACTGATGCCGCTAGTGGTATTGCTTCTTGTAGATCTATGTAAGTGTTTTATTTCCTTAGTTACAGCTACACATACTACATCCTCTGTTCTTTCGAATAGAGTATTATACAGTACAGCTAGTTTTAAGGACTCAATGAATGTTAGTTCTAGGAACATGTGGCTGCAAAAGATGTGTATAGACATTTAAATCTCAGTATATAAACTTTCAATATCTTTAAAAGTTACAATAAAATTTTGCACGAAGCAGTGAATCGTAGCTTTACTAAATCGCTAGCTGTTCAAATTTAAGAATTTTTCATTCACATATCAAAAATGGAATACTACTAGTGCATGCATGTAGCAACACGGCAGAATAAGCTCTGTATGAAATTCAATAAACTTTCAGTATCTTTAAAGATATTAAAGCATTTAATGGAATTGTGCACAGGGCACTGTATCACCTACATATATATCAACTCAAAACATTTTAGAATTTTTGATTCACTCCTCAAAATATTTGCCATTTGTGCAGTATGAAAATTTATGAAATGAAATTCAACCTAGCAAGACCATGAAAATGAATCAGTCACTGGCATCAAGAAGGTGAAAACATTACTGTAATAGTGTAAACATTGACTTACACTTTGTTGTTAATAAGTTACCAAAATTCACGATAATCATAGGATTATTCATTCATGATACATAAAAAATGTTATACGCTTTTGTTGTTGGACTGAAACTGTCCCCTCATTTGCCGATCGATAACTGTTTGTGCCCTTATAGCTGAAGAGTACGCAAGAACAATACGTCTGTAAAAAACCGGTATTGAAAATTTATAACAAGGCATATGCCAGGACTGGAACCTGTATTATATGGAACATCATCACCTAGCAATGCGAAGTGAGAAAGCCTTTGACCAATTGGTCACTGCAACAAATCCAAAAAAGTGGCGCAAACGACCAGTATCAGATCTTAGTTTATGAGGTCTAGTGATAGAAATTGCCATGTTTTTTACAACGGTCAGTTTATGTCCGATTGATGCGGAAAGATGTAGTAGTTTAAATACTGTTTTCCCTCAAACATCTATGATAATATAGGTTATATATTCTCATTTCAGCTGCTTACACTTTAACAACCTGCCATCAATGTGTACTTTACTGGACCCTCCACAAGGAATGTGCTGTAAACAGCCAAAATGTCCAGATAATTTTGTGGTTCCTATTCCAGCAGCATACAAAGATCAGTATCCAGGATACCAGTATATCTAAATTTTCTGAAATTTGTCTTGGTAAAAAAATCAAATAAAAATTGAAAAATGAAAACATCTGACATTTTCAGCTCACATTTTTTTGTGATTGTGTGACGTCCTTTGTCTTTAGAGTGTATGTCTTTCAACACTTTCTTCAACCTTTATCTTCTGGAGCACTCGATAATTTATGAAACTTAGCAGTTATGTTCCTTGCCTGGTCCTCTATGGTTGCCAATGCAACAGAAAGGAAAAACCTTAAAAAATGTTCCCAAAAAGCAGAAGGCCCATTCAGACCTTAGATATTTGGCATTTAGCATTGTTGTCCTCTACCAAGATTTTTTAAATCATGACCATAAGGTCAACATTATGTCTCCCCCATTATAAATTTGGGGAGACTTTGTTTTTGGTAGAGTTGTCCGTCTGTCCATCCGACACAGTTTTGGTACAGCTTCATGCAAGGAATATCCCTGCATAGTTTCATTTACATTTGCCCAGTGGTTTCAGAGATGTTGTTTGAATCAAAATATTGACAATGGACAATTATCCATCCTAAAAGCTCTCCCTGATGTGATATAACATTACATCACAAGTAATAAGTCGTCTGGCATGGGGGGGTATGACAAGGATTCACGGCATGGGTAAAATCATCAGAAATGCCGATCCAAAATGCAAGAATTGAACAAACTTGGTAGAGGTCCACTAAACAATGCCACAAACTAAACATCTAAGCTCAAGGCCTTGAATCTGATCTCAACAAATGAACATAAACTACCTTTGTGGTCAAGTGGTTAGTCACCGACTTGAGATGACTATAACCACTCAATGGCCGAGTCGTAAACTCAATACCTGCTACTGACCATGTCTCTTTATGTGATAGAGTTGGCAGTTTCTTACAGAGGATAGGCTTTTAGTTCTGGCTCTCCGCAGGAACGATAGTATCGTAAACTGCTAGTCCGTAAAAATGACTGTTACCGGGCATTTAACACATACAACAAACTAAAACTGACTCTTTTTGAAGTTCTTTATTATCTTAACATATCAAGTAAAGCAATATAACATGTATATGTAAATAACAGCTTATCAACATTGTATACATTGTATGATTGGTGAAAACTATTGCAGTGTATGATGCTGAATAATTATCCAGCTTATGTGAACTAAAATTTGCTGTGCCTTTTCCTTATTTCCCATGAATATTTGTTAAATTTCAGCCTGTGGTCGCTGATAAATAGTGTAAATATATGAAAAAGTAATCAAAGGGCCATAACTCTATGAAAAATCATTGCACCCCAACATGGAGATAGCTTGATGATCTCTTTATAATTAAGTTTTCCATGGAATTTCAACCAAGGTGTTCCTAAATAGCATAACCCATGCACAAAACTGATACACATCTTTATACTATTAAGCACATATAAAAGGGCCATAATTCAGTGTAAAGAAACCATCATTGCAATAAACTTATCTCCTCTTGATAGGAAAGATTCTCTTAAAGATTTGTTGAATTCCGTCCAGTGGTTCCGGAGAAATAGCTTGGGTATATGAAAAAGTAATCAGGGCAATGACTTCGTGTAAAATCATTGAACTGGAACATACTGATGATATTGCTCATTGCTTCCCGATAGTGAAGCAGTTATAAAGTTTCACTGAATTACAGTCTTTGATTCTTGAGAAATAGTTGGTCAAGAATATGGGCTGGACTGAGACCATTACCATTTTTCCAAAGGTGTGGACACCGTACTTGCACACGGCACTTTATCTCCACTTTAAAATTCCTCAATGTATAACAAAGTCCCGGTATAAACAGGAAAAAATGTCTACAGTCAGATAGAGAAATAGCATACATCACATTTACATAATTTTAAAAACCTCAACTGCACTACAGAGTTTAAGTTCGGACATGAACATCGGCATATATACAGGATTCTAAAACCACCGACCTCTTGGTGTGACCTTGACTTTCAAGGGAAAGACACTGGATTTGCGCACGTCTCATCTCCATGCGCTCAAAAAATGTGCAGTGTAATTTTAAAATCATTCCATAAGTGACAAAGACACCATGTTTAAATGAGGTAGGGGCGTGGGACTCGCATGCAACACATCATCTTGATGTACTGAACATTTTTACAAAGTTATTTTAAAGTCCTTCAATGCATGATGGTTATTGAATACAGTGTGCATATGTGTAATATATACAGGATTACAAGAGAGTGACGTTAACATAAAGGGCAACAACTTATGTATTTGTTCTGGTCTAAGGGTGGGTAGTGAAATCAAAACTTGGCTGAAAGTAACTCAAATTTTAATATCGGAGTAAGAATATGTATTGAATACAGCAATATTCTCTGAGCAAGTTACCAGTATACACATGCATATATAGGTACACTCAACTTTTAACTGGTTGATTGGCATGTTTTTAATCGTTTTTTTAGAAATCGATGGCTAATACCAACTCAAGTTTGTATAGACTTTTGGAATCTTGGCCTTGCCTCCATCAGAGGCCGATTTTTGTTTACATACTTGCACACTTGGAAATATGTTATTTTTAAAGGGACTTAGAGCGCCTAAAAAGCATTACAGCAGGAAATGCACGGACTATTTATGCAATATATAGCTCATGTTACGTGAAATGTTTGAAAATACTGAAAAAAATTATTTCTAAGGTTTTTACAATAAATTGTCTTTAGAAATTATCTTAATTTGCGGTTTTAAGTAGGTCAAATCCTACATGTGTCTTGTTGCCGGTGTATCGTTTTCCCCTTACAAATACGTAGTTTTTTAATACCCGGCAAGTGAGCTAACATCAAACTAGAACTCCTGATTGGTTAGAAATTGTTGCCAAGAATAGCACCTAGATTTATGCATTTAGCCTAAAACTAAACAAGGGAAGACTGTACATTTAATAAAATTACTTGCCAGAATCAAGGTAATATCCGTTATGACTTAAAACAAGCTTCAAGGGACATAAAGTGCAAAACTTTTAATTGCATGTACATGATTTAACATAATTTTCTAATTTATACAGAATTGAAGTAATCTGTTGCGCGGAAATCAGAAGGTGACAGCCACACTTGACTCAATCACCTTTTACAACTATGTCAAGTTGTATCAACATGTCAGTTGTGTTTAAAGCACTATTATATTCATTAATTTATCAATTCCTTTTTAATTTCAAAATCTAATGCCTTTCATACATTTTGATAAAACTTCCTAACACAGCCCAAGTTATCAGCAACTGGCAAATGATAAAATCCGCCTATATTTTCACATTCGGTGTCCTTGCTTGCCAGTAATTTTTCAATCAACTTTGAACTAGGCTAGCGGATCTCTTCACAATTTTGGCTATAACAAGTAAGCCTAGACTGTTATATAGGTAATACTTATATATGGAGATATTTAACAATGGCTCAATAACTGTTATGCAGTTTATTTTAATTTATTAATACAAGAAACTCTCAACATATTAGTTAAATGTTTGAGCAAACATCATGTTTATACAATGTGTCTGCAATAACCATTTAAGGTAATTGCTCGTAATTAGTTTACACCGTCTCTATAATGAATCAGATTATTTTGGACATGACGACTTGGCATATTTTGATATCAATTGTATAAGAGCTGATTATCTGCAATTTACAATTTTGCTGGAAACTTTTTTTCTGCTGGAAATATTTCTGTTTTCTTTCAAAGACCGCAAAATTGCAGAAATATTCCACCAGCAGAAATAACCCGTTATATGGTACTTACTTACTGAAACATCTCAAAGTTTAACTTAATGCTCTGATTTAATTTCATTACAATTTTATATTACAGAGTATCACTGCATTTATTTCATATAAAAATGTTGAACTTACTGTTTTTGGTATTTAGGTTAACCTGGATTAGTGGCGTTAAGACGGCCAAAGTTTTTTCAGGAAGTGGAAATGAGAGTGACTCGATAAGCTATATGCTTTCTTCACAATTAAGCTAAAATAAATCAGTATAAACTAGAGCTATCACTAAATGTGATTAATACCCCCAAAAGACTGCTTTATAAACTGAGAAAGTTCGTAGTAACAGAATACCTTGCAAACAAACTAAAAAGAGATATTGTTCTTGGCAATAACTCTGTAATTTGTCAAGATAGAGTTATGGTTCTTGTACACTGCACTTCCTCTCATTGTGCTTGACCATTGTATGAAGTTGTATTGAATTCCAACCAGTAGTTTTCAAATAATGCTCCGGACAAGTAAAAGTAACAAAGGGCAATAACTCTGAAATGAGTCAAGATAGTTATTGTTCTTTCGCACTGCACTTCCTGTCATTGTGCTTGACTATTTTATGAAGTTGTATTGAATTCCAACCAGAAGTTTTCGAATAATGCTCCGGACAAGGAAAAGTAACAAAGGGCAATAACTCTGTAATGAGTCAAGATTGAGTTATGGTTCTTGTGCACTGCACTTCCTCTCATTGTGCTTGACCATTGTATGAAGTTGTTTTGAATTCCAACTAGTAGTTTTCGAATTATGCTCTGGACAAGGAAAAGTAACAAAGGGCAGTAACTCTGTAATGAGTCAAGATGGAGTTATGGTTCTTTGTGCACTGCACTTCTTCAAAATGTACTTGACCATTGTATGAGGTTATATTGAATTCCAACCAGTAGTTTTCAAGTAATGCTCTGGAGAAGAAAAAAATAAAGGGCAAAGGGCAAAACTCTGAAAATATTCTAGATAGAGTTATGGTTCTTGTACTCTGCACTTCCTCTCATTGTGCTTCATCATTGTATGAAATTGTATTGAATTCCAACTTGTAGTTTTCAAGTTATGCTCCGGACAAGGAAAAGTAACAAAGGGCAATAACTCTGTAATTAGTCAAGATGGAGTTATGGTTCTTGTGCACTGCACTTCCTCTCAATGTCTTGACCATTGTATGAAGTTGTATTGAATTCCAACCAGTAGTTTTCAAGTTTATGCTCCTGGACAAGGAAAAGTAACAAAGGGCAATAACTCTGTAATTAGTCAAGATGGAGTTATAGGTTTGTCACTGCCACTTCCCTCTCAAGTTCTTGACCATTGTATGAAGTTGTATTTAATTCCAACCAGTAGTTTTCAAGTTATGCTCCAGACAAGGAAAAGTAACAAAGGGCAATAACTCTGTAATTAGTCAAGATGGAGTTATAGTTCTTGTGCACTGCACTTCCTCTCAATGTGCTTGATCATTGTATGAAGTTGTATTGAATTCCAACAAGTAGTTTTCAAGTTATGCTCCGGACAAGGAAAATGCAACAGACCGACCGACCGACCGACTGACCAACCACCGGGTGACTCCTATATACCCCCCTAAACTTCGTTTTGGGGGTATAACTAAACTAACAAGGTGACTCTCCCTTCATATTTCTACCACAGGCATTAACAGTTCCTCTGTGAGGGCGTAAAAATCATATAAACACTCTACTATCTATCTACTGAATGTAATCTGTTCTCATGCAACTGTTCGGCTTTTATCCTGAGTTCAAGCAATCTCTCTTGAATATCATCTGTGATGTATTTCCTTTGTTCTGTCTGAAATATGTAAAGTTAGTTCTGAAATATATGTTCTCCTGAAAAACTTAGTAATATAAACATGTGGTTCTCTACTGGTAGGTATGTTTGAAAACTAAGGGCAATAACTTTTAATTACTTTAGGTGACGTTATAGTTATTTAATATCTCACTTTCACTACTTTGTACATTGTATATGCTTAACTGTAAAATTCCATTAGATTTTCTTTTACAGACATAAACATATAAATGAAAACGTAAAATTCTAACCAAATTAAATACAGAAATAAGAGTTATGTTTCTAATTTATCTGCAGTAATATATTGAACTACGCATCTTTATTTAAAGTTTGGTGAATCATCTTAAGGGATAGAATGTTTCGAGTTATAAACTGAACTTGCCAGACTTTTGTTGAGATTCTGTAACCTGACTAGATCATCTGTATAGTCTATAGGATCTCCTACCAGCACTGTAACATCCTGAAAGTAAATGTGTCATTAAGGTAGGACAACCTGAAATTCTATTCCCCAACAACTGCTAACATGTTTGTCTTATTTTATTATGCAAAAGAATGTATGTAAACCTATATCTTTTTCTTCTCTAAGCAACTGAAAGAAAACATGCGGATGGTGCTCATGATAAAAATGCAATAAAAAAAGTCATTGATTCTCCATCAATGTAAGTTACAGTGAATTGAAGTCAGCTATTGAACAGTCAACCATAGAAGCAATGGTGAAGTACATGTATTTGTTTATTTGTTCTCTGATAAAAAATAATATCACAAAATAATACCACTGCACATTTTCTCACTTCAAAGTTAAGATGCTGTTTAAAGAAACAACTTGCAGAAAAGCAGTATTTATGAGTGGGCCTCAGTGCTTGCATTCAATAACAAACTGAGAAATTACTTATTACATCTTTTCACTCTGAAGAATATATTATACCTGACAAAAGTACAATAGGTCAGTGACAAACTGCTTTGTTTACCTTATTTATCTGAGGTATATGCGGCCTTTTGTTAGGAAGAATATCGTCAAAACCTGAAATATGATGTAAATATGATGTAAAAAAAACCCCCCAAAAAAAAAAAAAAAAAAAAAAAAAAAAAAAAAAAAAAAAAAAAAAAAAAAAAAAAAAAACCCAAAAAAAACCACAAAAAAAAAAAAAAAAAAAAAAAAAAAAAAAAAAAAAAAAAAAAAAAAAAAAAAAAAAAAAAAAAAAAAAAAAAAAAAAAAAAAAAAAAAAAAAAAAAAACCCCCCCCCCCCCCCCCCCCCCCCCCCCCCCCCCCCCCCCCCCCCCCCCCAAAAAAAAAAAAAAACATAAGTGTTTTATCGTTTGTACCAGATAATCCATATGACCAACGCCCCCCCAGAAGAGGTTAACTATTTTAGGTTTTTGGAGGATTGTGCAAGATACAGAAAGCATCCCAATTCCAGAGATACCCCTGGTTCTTTTACATGCCATAGCACCCATACATGATAGGACCTCTGTTTTAAGTCTCATCCGAAAGAGTGTTAGTAATTTTCTTCGGTCAGCCCTGGGAATCGAACCTACATCCCGAGATTACAAGACTCGTGCTCTACCTATTGAGCTAACCATGCTGACTGTAAATATGAATTCCTGTTATTGGTTTTTATACTCAGATTGGGAGATTAAAACACTGCAGAACATTGTTCAAAGTACATGTAAGGCCCAAAGTGACACTTAGTTGAACATGCAGTATTCAGGATGATGGATTTAAATTATCTCCCTTTAATACATTTTCTTGTCCAGAGCATAACACTAAAAGTTATGAAGGGAATTGGTTTACAATGTTGAGATAAAGGAGTGCAAAAGATTAAGAGCGCAAAAGATTTGATAATGTTGAGCGGCCCTGTGAACTTGACCTAATGACCCGAAACATGGACCATGCACAACTAGGCATGGTACACATCACTTCTGTAAAATATCATTAAATTGTGACCAGGGGTTTTGGAGTAAAGAAGCGCACAAGATTTTACTATCTTGAGCCCCTGTGACCTTTGACCTAGTGACCCGAAACATGGACCATGCACAACTAGGCATGGTACTTATCACTTCTATGAAGTATCAAGGGTTTTGGAAATTTAGCGTCCACAAGAGTTAACTATCTCGAGCCCCTGTGATCTTGACCTTTGACCTAGTGACTGGAAACATAGACCATGCACAACAAGGCATTGTACTTATCACTTCTGTGAAGTATCATTAAAGGTCCATTACTAACACCAAATCGAAATTTTTTTTAAAATCTGGAATTGTAACATGGAAACACAGTTTGAAACTGGCTTCTAAAACTTTACAATAGCCATGGAGTATTTCCCCGTTTGAAATACTGCTGCAGAAAAACAAGTGAATGTTTGTGTATTTCCTTAGATTGAGCTGGGTGGTCTTTTTGTCCTACTTTCACTTTATTGAATGTTGTAAACAGTCAGACATATACTTTGCACATCATTGAAAGAAAAGTTCTTCAATTATAATTCAAAATAAGCAGGCTCATTTATGATTAACATATTAACAGGCTCTCTCTGGGAGATTTCTGGAAAATTACAAAGATATTTGAAAACAGGAAAACCTACTTTTGTTTTTGAAAAGGCAAAATATAATTTATTAATTCTTTTGTTAAACTCAAATTTTCAACACAATATGGTCACATTCAATGCAGTATGTCATAGTTTTCCTTCTGAGAAGACGTCTGTTATAATTCCAGATTTAAAAGAAAATTTGATTTGGTGTTAGTAATGGACCTTTAAATTCTGATCAGGGGTTTAGGAGATTTAGTGTCCACAAGAATCCGTCTACAGCTGTATCCTGTATACCCCCCTTACACTTTGTGTAGGAGGGGGGGGGGGTAATAAGTGATTCCCTTCCCCCAATTCTGACCCTTTTAGAAACCACAATACTTGTAGAAACCACAACACTATACACCAAATATCTAACCTTTAAGCCTGTTGTTTTTGGCAAGATGGTTCTTAAAGTTCTTCCTATATAACTCTATGTAAAACAAGTGACCCGTCTGTGTGGGGCAAATATTGACCCCAAGGGCATGATTTATACACACTTGGAAGTGGACTACCAATAAACAATGCTACACACCATATAAATCTAACCTCGTGGCCTTCTGGTTTTTTACAAGTACATTTTCAAAGATTTTAAATTTTTAGCTTTTGTGACTTTAGGTTGTAAACAAATTTACAAAAGCTCAATGTAGAGGTGCTTCTGGCTAAATTTGGAGAAATTCCATCAATCAGTTAATGAAAAGAAAAAGATGCAACTGTGGATGACAACCAAATAGACATCGAGCATGCAGCAATCCTAAATACTAACCATATTTACACTGTGAGCAGCGTTTCAAATCTTGCACTCATTAATTCTCTGATTAATGAAAGACTTGAAGATAGGTAACAGATTGATAAAATACACTGCAAACAGTGACTTTATCAGGATATAATCTGCAACCAAATACAAATGTACAACGATACAACTGAAAAACAAGGAATAGATAAATCTGTACTGACTGTACTTTACATATCTGACTGTTTGGGGAGGTGACTGCAGTCACAGTTTTGCACTACATGTATATGAGTACTTAAACTTTATTCCTTTTTCAACAGTTGCAATAGAAGTTCTACAACTTATTTAGATCGTGCTCGTTGGCACAGATGGAAGCCTTGATGTGGCCTTATATGTTGGAGGAAACCAGAGTACCCAGAGTCTGAGAAAACCACCTTGTCCAACTTGGTGACCACTCTGACATCCCACACGCTGGCACGGTATATCAAACCCAGCCGTAGCAAGGGAAGCTAGCACTCCCAACACTGAGCTAGCCGGACAATAAAAAATCTGAGTATATCTTCCTCCAGTTCTAATTTCTTGTTTTTTAAAAACTTATCTATCCTAAAATAGCAATACAGACTAACTAGATTTAATTATTTTACAATAGCTTTCACTTCAGTCACACAAGAGACTGACTAAATATAGAGGCAAAAAGTTGCTGTAGTATTTGGTCACAAACTGTAACACTCACCTATATGATAGAGAGGTAGAACTATTGGTGTAATTTCACTTTCAGCTATAAGTCTGCCAACACCTGTAAACAATGTATATATGTTTATACATGTATTCTCTTAGCTTGTATCTCAATTTGATAAAGATTGCTTCAGAAATGTGAATGCTTGAGTATAAATAAACTAATTATGGAAAACACAGATAATGGACAACAGAATCCTACTGAGCACTTGTCACTGCCTGAAAAGGTGAGCTAATTATGATAAAAACTTCCTATAACTTCCTTTGAAAGTGTCCCGTTCACCACATTACCTTAAACCTGTTTACCTAATTTCAAGATAAACTAGAAAATTGTTTTCGAGAAAAACATCTGCCCAGGTGACCTTTGACTCATTGACCTCAAACTCAATTAGGGTCATTCAGAGGTTATCACCAATAAGCTTAACAAGTTACAGCATGCTATGATCAACCTTCCTTCAGTTATTGATTGGAAATCATTCCTTTGACCTTGACCTTTGACCCCAAAATCAAAAGGAGTTTTCCACTGGCAATGATAAACAAGCCTAATAAATTATTTTATCCTACAACCAATGGTTCCTCTTAATTATTTAATGCAATCTACTTTTTTTTGCCCTAAAATCAATAGGGGTCCTAACGTTCTTCAGTTACTGATCAGAAACTAGGAAAAGAGGACAAGATTTTCAACTTTCAGACCCCTTGACTTTAAATTATAATTATGATCCCAAATTGTAATATGCACAATTACACATCATGCTCATTCTTAAGTTTGATGGAAATTCAACCAGGGGTTTTGGTGATGAAGAGTGGACAATGTGACCATGACCTTTAACCATATAACCCCAACATGTTATGCACAATAGCACTTCATACTGATGCTTCCTTTAAGTTCCTTGTAAGTTTGAGGAAAATCAAACCAGGGATTTTGAGATGAAGTTCAGGCCCATGTGACCTTGACCTTGAACCATATGAGTATAAATAAATGACAGGAAATTCTCAAATTACCATTTTCATTTTCAAGTACACTACTTACTGATGTCTTCACACAGTAGTATTCATAATGTGAAAAAGAAAAAAGCTCCTACAAGTTTTGTGAAAAAGAATGGAGATGCAGACAATATTGATCCAAGTTTCAGGCCCCTGTGTCATAACGTTGTGTAAATGTTTGCCCAAATATCTTAATATGCACAGTGGGCACGTACACTTCTATTATAACTGATTCTTCCCAATAAGTCTAAGGAAAAACCAACTTTCTCTTGGGTGGAGGGTAGAACCTAGGTTTCAAATTTTTCAGTCTTACTGTGACCCGATATTACAAAGTATACACGACTAGTACTTCAACACTGATACGTAATAACCAGAGTATTGCTCCATTTATCCAACAAGGGTCTTTCCTTTTCTATGCTTAAGGTCGGACATGGTAAAGACTGGACAGATTGACAGACAGGGCAGAACAATATATCAAAATTCTTTGTAATTATAGTTCTGGAAATTTGGTTAAACTGGAGACAGAGTTGCACACAGAACAGTACTCAATTACATTATGGGAAAAAAACAATGCCCATAATTGTCAAAATGGTCAAATACAACTGAAAGTGGACAGATGGACAGACAGACACAAATGGTTGAAATCTACAAGTGTAATGAAGGGTTGCCGGAATTACATGGTAAAGTGGACAGAATTCTGTCAACAGACCAAACACAAAAGGAAAATATGGAGCATATGTATCTATGAAAGTGGCTGACATGGTAAAGTAGGAGCAGATGCTACAGACAGATTGTTACCCCCGCCCGCAAAAGGGAAAACAATGTAATGAAGGATTTTTCTCCGGAAACCTGGAATAAAATGTACCTCAGATTGACAATTGACAGACTACAAAAGGGAAACAATCTAATGAAAGTGTCTGATTAAAGTTTTGGAGTGGAAAGTGGACAGATCAGGCCCCCCCGCCAACCCCCCAACCCCCCCCCCGCACTAGACTCCATAGACGCCCAAAAGCGAAAATCCAATGTAATTGAAGTTCCGGCTATGGTAAAGTGGACAAGATGGACAGACTAGACTTGACAGATGCCCAACAACAAATGTAACAAAGGTCTTCGAGGGACATGGAAAAGTGGACAGATGCACAGACAGACGCAAAAGGGAAAACAATGAAATAAAGGACCTAATTCCAAGTGAGCGGGAAGTTCCTACTAATGACTTTTTATTTTGCTCTTCTAAATGAATCATTTAGAAGAGCATGTCTCTGAAGCGTTGGTTTTATATTGTTTTTTAAAAAAAAATTCTTGTAATTTGTCTAATGTTGGGTTTGTTGCCTGATTGTTGGCTTTTTACAAATACATGTATTATCATTATGAAGATCTCTTTTAAGTTACAGATAAGAAATATCATTTTTCTTTTTGAACCATAGACATAAAGAAACTGACATTTGAAAAGAACTTACCCCATTTCAATCTCATTCTTTTATGCTGGCTATTGACTTTACCTGCAACAGAGAACCATTCTAACTTGTATATGGACAGTGTCACTGACATATCCCAGCTGAATCTCGTTTTTCCTACTGGAATTACCAGCAACTTATTTATTTACCCTCAAGTTGTAAACAAACCTGCCTGCCAGAGTCTTCAGCAGCCAAAAATCATGAAAAGATCACAAGGACGATCTTTCAGCTTTTGTATTTTGAAGTATCATCTTCACACTGACTAAATAAAACTAGAGCTAGATTTTATGAACAATATATACTGGTATATCTCTCCATCTAGGCAGTCTGACCATTATCCCCACTACTCTGTAAATTTTCAGTGACATTAATCAATGAAAGTTATTGTTTATGCTGGAAGATGGACATGTCCATATAAGGAACTTGGCACGCTTCTATCACTATATATATTGAAAATTAGAAGTGATTACGGCGCTAGTTTGCAATATGGATATAGCATTACTATAGATAGAATTGTCCTAAAAGAGTCCATTATATCATGTTATATACATAGTTTACTGTAGTCCCAGCACAAGGACTTTAGAGACTTCATCATTCTGACATGTCATGACAACACCCTAGTTTATGGTTGTATAAAAAACATCAAAGAATATTTCAATTCTCTAATGTAAAATGTAGTTCAGTATCATGAGTATGAAGTATACATACCCTCTGGAAACACGTGTATCCATTCAGCATTGTTCAGTTTTTCTAAACAGAAATTTACTCCTCTTTGGTATACACCATCTCCTCGAATAACTGGAATACACCTGTAAGGTTTCACATGCACAGATACAGTCAAACTTGTATAGATTAGATGGGCACATTGACTGAAAAGCCACTTGGCTTAAATCAATAAAGTGTGAGCAATTAGGTCCAAACGTTCAACAATTTATATGATTTCTCAGAATTGCACTGCACTATTGATGTTTATAATCAGAAATGGAGATTTTACCAGTCATTAAAATGATGTGTCAGTTGAAACATTTTCAAAACATTCAGCAAGACTCTTTAATTATACACTTGCAATCATAATTTTAAGGGTACCTTTTAATGGAAAAGCGTGACTGCACGTGCTTCAAGACAAACATTTTCTGTAATTTCCAGACAATAGGCCGCTCTACTTTATTGGCTACACCCCGAATTTTTTACGATTTTAGAAACAAAAATGAACGTATAGGCGGCTCCAGCATATTGGCCACCGCAAATACGCCAAAAATAGTGCATATATCAAGGTCTTAAAATGAGCCAAGCCTTTTTGTATCACAGTTAAGGTATGATTTAGTCCGCTAATCTGCTGATATATGTAGACAGGAGTATACGTTAGTTAATTGACCCATGAAGGCGAAATAGGTTAGAAAGAATTGGTGAACTGTTTCCAAACAACTTTTAAAGTACCTAAAATTCCCACTCTGTATACTCTAAATACCAACTAAAAATATGTCGTATAGGCTGCTTAAAACTATATATTTGAAAAATAAAAAGGTCACAAAGGCTGCTTTGTCACATAGGCTGGATCTACAAAAAATCATCTTTTTTATATGTATAGGCAGCGGGCTATTGTCTGAAAATTATAGTACTAACTAAAACTTACCTTCCAAGTGAGAAGAAGAGAGAAGAAGAATAATTGGTAAAACAAATATTATGTGCAGATGGAATCCACCTCAGGTATTTAGTTCCAACTGTATGCTTCCATTTTCTCAAACCTGCAAAAACTTGACATTTGTATACATGTAAGTAACAAAAACGCATTTAATCCTTATGCTACATATTCTGTATTACTTTTAATTGACAGCTTCAGATAAAATTAATTACAACACTTTAGGCACTTACTTAATATTAGGCACTTACTGAACTAGATCTATCACTGAAGGTGATGAATACCCCCAAACACGGAACTGACACAGTATATAAAATTTCTGTAACATTTGACTAAGCATGGTACTTATCACTTTTGTGAAGTAGCTCTTTTTCTAGCTCTTTTGTGAAGTATCATTAAATTCTGACCAGGGGTTTTGAATATTAAGAGTGCACAGGATTTTATAATGTCAAGTCCCAATGAACTTGACCTACTGATCTGAAACATGGACCATGCACAACTAGGCATGGTGCTTATCACTTTTGTAAAATATCATAAAATTGTGAAAAGGGCCGGATTAAGTAGATTTTACTATTTACTATCTCAAGTCCCTGTAACCTTTGACCTAGTGACCGGAAACATGGACAATGCACAACTTCGCATTGTTCTTATCACTTCAATAAAGTATCATTAAACTAGAGGGTTGTTTATTACACAAAAACAAATATCTCCCCCCCCACACACACACAAACTGTATAGTAACAGTGACCTTGAACCCCCCCAAAAAAACTTTTTTTTTTCCTCACACAATTTAAAAACTTTAAAAAAAAAATTTAATCTATTTTTAGTAACAGTGACCTTGACCCCCGCCCGTAAATTTTTGTTTGCTTTAACCAAATTAAAACTAAAAATATATAATATTAATTATATTTTTAGTAAAAAATAAATATTTTTTTAAATTCTATCTTAATAGTGACTTTGACCCTAGTGACCCGCAATGCAATCCCAAGCTTCCTCTCCATGCAAGCTACCTACACACCAAGTTCCATTGCAATTAGTTACTCCTAACTCGGATGGACCATATTCTATTTTAAGTAACAGTGACTTTGAACAAAGGTGGCTGTAACATGCGCTCTGCACATCGTGTCAATATTGTGAATATCTGTGGTGACCTATTTTAAAATCCTTCAAGGGGTTCAAGAGATATGGAGTGGACACAAAATATAGTCATATGACCTTTGATCTCTAATTGTGACCTTGACCTTGAGTAGCTGTGGATGGTTCATGGGTTTTGCACATCGTAGATGAGGTGAACATCTATTAAGTTAAGTTTCATGAAAATTCTTTGAGGGGTTTAGTAGATATGTAGCAGACACGAAATGCAAGACTTTGACCTTGAGTTGTGACCTTGACCTTAAGCTGGTGCGTTGTTTCACAAGTTCTGCACATCACGGAGTTAAGGTGCCAGTGATTTTTTTGCGCCGATTTGACTCCGAAATTCGGCGTCTTCCCAATTGACAAAAATGGTCAAAATTCCCCAAAAAAGGCTTAAAAAATTCCCAAAAACAAGAAGATTTTTCCCAATTAGATTGATTTCTTGTGAAAGTTGAACTAAAACGATGCAAATAATCATGGAATTCCGACTCTAATTATGGTTTATTCACAGAATTTTGTTGCCAATTCGACGCCCGTTGTTTACATAAAACGGGTCATGGCATAGTACGGCATTTAGTATGACTTTCATCACGGTCGCTAAACGCTTTTTCATGCGTCAAAATGAGTCGGAAAAAAAAAAGTTTTGTGGACAGCTTTAAAGGAACGAAACATAGAAAGATGAAGTTGTAAATTAAAGAAGCAAGGACATTTAAATGAAACGAAAACTTTTCAAAATGATTTTTTTATTAAGTTTTGTTAATTTTTCCCAATTTTGAAGTTTATCACAAATTGAAAGGCATAGGCTGTTGCCATAAAAAGTAAAAAAATCACTGGGTGCGCATCTGACCCAAGTTTCATGAAATCCTTCAATGTGTTTAGGAGATATGAAGCGGACACAATTTTGCCCAACAGACAGACGGCTTTCTGATGGAGAGACGAAGATTTAGTGTCCACAAAATTTTGTTTACAGACAAGCTGAATCCGGTATACCCCCCTTACACTTTGTGTTCGACTTTTATAAAATCACACTGAAAACTGTGCAAAATGGAATTAACCTCACCCATTGTAAAAATCTATGAAACTACTCCACAAAGACTGCCGCAGACAAAATGGCCAAACAGCTAGGTTACTGTACTTAATGCAATAAAGAATCAATGTTTTTCACGAGGTATAATCGGTAAATAAATATTGAAAACATTTAAATAGTCTGACTTACTCCATAACAAAGGATCATCCAGGCAGGAGTAATGGTTACTTACAGTAACCAATCCTCTCTGCCTTGGTCGTTTCTCTAACAATGTCCAAAATTGCTCTCTATTGTGGAACAAAGGCCTGTTCAATTTTTCTAAAAATATAAGAAAAAAAGTCATTTCTTTATGATATTCATATTAAGCATATTTCTTCATACAAATAACTTGAAGCATGACTTAGTTTGGGTGTGAACTTGGTACAAAGCTGGGGTGTTGAAAGGATGTTATCTGCTGCCCTGCTGGAAGAATGCACTGCAGGCAACCCTCTGAGCAAGTTTGATGAAAGTCAAATGAAAATTGTGACCTGTAGAGGGTAATCAAGGAAACCCTGAGGTCATTGTGACTTTGACCCACTGACCTCAAAATCAATAGGGATCATCTTCAGGTTGCAGGCAACCTTCTGAGCAAGTTTGATAAAAACTGTCTAAAAATTTTAGTTTTTTATCAAAGAAATGATAAAGGAGATCACTGTGACCTAGACCTTTGACCCCATAGGCTAAAGGCTTGAGTTGCATTATCAATAATTAAGGTAAATATATTGTTGTTGTTTACCAATAATTTGGGGGAGGGGAAGCAATAGTTTTATCTATAACTTGATGCATACATGTACATTTGTATCTTGTTACCATTTCACTAATTAATGGCGAGCTGACTGTACTAAACAGAGAAAACATCATAATCACATCACACGCCTACTTCTGTATGAACAGTAATTATAACTGTTAGGACCACCTTATCAAAATAACCATACTGGTTGGGGACCACCAAACATGCCAAACCTGGACGACCATCAAACCGGACACTTGTTAGAACGTGTGAATATTTTGTTGATATTTACAATCATATGGTATTAATCAAACAGACACTTGATTTCCATCAACAAAGTGCAACAACAACAGTTTAATGTAACTATTAGACCAGAAATCTCACCATTTATTTTTTCAGTCACTGAAAGCATGCTTACATTGTCAGGGGTAAAAGTTGAAAGTGACAGACTGTGAATGCTCAATATTTTAGTGAGGCCCAGCAAAGAAATTCACAAGTTATACCCTTTATCATGATATTTCATTAATGTGTTGAATGATTGATACAGTTAACATAATTTAAAAGCTAAAATCACTATTAACATGATTAACCCAAAATCTATCTAAACTAGCTGTCTGGAAACATGGTACAGTTGGTTACTAGAATAGAGCACTTTGGTAACCCCACAGCCGGGCCTCAAAAATGCAACCAATTTAGTTTTACCAGTTAACAAGTTAGCTTTTTGTTTCGGAGAAGAACCTAACTTTCTACTGGTAAAATTTTTATTGCTAAATACAAAAATTGTCAGTCAACATCCGAATTCGTTTACACTTTTGAAACATGGGAATTCAAGTATTTACTGTACTTACCCAACCAAATCTTGCTGAGAAATGATACAAGAGTTGTTACAACGAATGATAAAGATGACCACAATAACGATGTTTTGTCATTTGACGGATGTAACCATATTTTCTGGGATTTCAATTTTTGCGGACTGCTCACATTGTCGCTTGCACCACTGCAAAAATTACCCATGTTAAAATCTCGTCGAACGGTATTATTAAATCTGAAATAAAAAATATATGGTGTGCAAATCTAGATACAAATACAAAACTTATCATTTATCAACATGGTCAGAATAAGCTATGCAGTGCACGTGCAGTTGTGTGGTCGCAATTGTGTCCGGTTCATGTATATGTAAATGTAAACAGTACTTTATTGATAAATCACATAAATATGACATATTAAATTATATTACAAAACAGCATAAACTATTGAGTTGAAAGCTTATTTATAAACTATTTCTAACTATGGATGATTGAAGTTTACAAAAAGTGCATGGCTCAGAAAGTTATGCTCAAAGTTATAGTCCGGACACAAATATATGCATATATAAAGGATTCCATTACCTTCAAACTCTAAGCGCGTGACCTTAGCCTTTGAGATAGGGACGTGGGTCTTGCACGCGACACGTCGTCTTGATGTGCTAGACATTTGTGCCAAGTTATTTTAAAATCCTTCAATGCATGACAAAGTTGCAGTCCAAACATGAATGTGTAATTGGGGACGCACAGACAGACAGACGGACGGTGCGATTTTAATATGCCACCCTTCTGGGGCAGAAAAAAGAAAACAAAGAGGACAGAATAGACAAGAAGATATAGAACGTACTATAGGTGCGAGGAGGAGTATAACGATTAACATCTCCTGGACGGGACTGCATGTTCATTATGCCGATGGATTTTGTCACAAGCGATGTACGGACATACATTTTGATATCATGACCAAAGATGAAAAGGCTTTCTATCCTTTCGTTAGTCTGCATTGTTGACTGTGCACACACTATGTTGATTGTACATGTACTATGTATAACATTTAGATAGTTTTTTTTTTTTAAATGCTCAATTATCAAATATATTCATAGAAATACAGCCAGATATTTAGTTATCTTACAAAATATTACGAAAGCTCCCTACTACTGGTCGCATGCATCGCGTAGAGCCATACTAGTACTTTATAAGTAAATATGGTCATTGCTGAATATGTGCATGAAAGTTATCCCTTAATTGTCTGGAAAAACCGACGTCGCTCTATCAACAATAACAACATACGTTTCAATGAGACTACAAATCCGTTTATGTGTTTAGAGTAACAAGAGGGCCAATATGGCCCTATATCGCTCTGTGTTCCTTTAATTGTCCTCGTGTGTTTGCTTTGTATGCTAGTGTGTGTGTGTGTGTGTGTGTGTGTGTGTGTGTGTGTGTGTGTGTGTGTGTGTGTGTGGTGTGTGTGTGTGTGGTGTGTGTGTGTGTGTGTGTGTGTGTGTGTGTGTGTGTGTGTGTGTGTGTGTGTGTGTGTGTGTGTGTGTGTGTGTGTGTGTGTGTGTGTGTGTGTGTGTGTGTGTGTGTGTGTGTGTGTGTGTGTGTGTGTGTGTGTGTGTGTGTGTGTGTTGGTGGTGTGCACTTCTGGGTGCTGTGGGGCTCGTTTTGGGGAGGCTGCGTTTTTGGTACGTGGCATTCCCTGTTTGATATTATTTTTGTTTTTTTTGGTACAAGTCCACTTGCCTGGTGAAAGATCACTAGATAACGTTATATACCAAATAGGTTTTCCTACATACGCCTTTGTAAATAGAGAATATAAGGTTACTGTCTTTTGATAACAGTTGATATCGGACGAGGATGATATCGGCCAGGGAAGCCGAGGCTTGCCGAGGCTTTCTGGTCGATATTCATCCGAGTTCGATATCAACTGTTATCAAAAGACAGTAACCTTGTATTCTATTTATTATGCAGCTGACTTCAATTCTCCCTTTTCACAATTAAAAACAAAGAAGTAAATTAAGTGATTTACGTTGTATTTATGACGTCATCAATGGTTTAAATCGGCGTTTTAAATCAGGCACCGTTAATCGTGTTAATTTTATGCTTTATAGGAAATGCTGAACATTAAAACATACCTTGAAAGCATTTGTGCACTTTTAGAGGCGGCCTATAACGTTTCAGCTCATATCATTCACGTAATAAGACATTACTATGAAAATAGGAAGGGAGTGAAAAAATGAAAATCAACTTTTTCGCGAAAATTGCTTCGAAATTGCTATAGATGGATAGAAAATGATCTAAATAAGAAAATGAATACCCACAACACTATATTTAATTCGAAAATAAAAATTCTACAGTCATTTTTCGATTTTATGTGATGTGCTGTTTGCTTGTATTCCCAGAAATTTCAATGAAAAACGCCCCTGTATCCTAAAGCAGCTACTGAAATGTTGATTTATAGTGTAGCATGTTAGAAATCCACAATAGCCTTGATCTTATTTCATAAATCTCACTAAATGTCTAAAGTGGGCGGGGCCTAAAACATGATATCGGGACAGTGTCATAATAACACTGTCCTGTGATATCAGACGTCGCAATATCAACAAATATCAGAAAGGTGTTATCGGGTCGTCGTCATGGCAGTTGCATAATAAAACAAGTGACCCATCCCCCACCCGGCAGTCAATTTTGACCCCAGGGGTATAATTTGAACAAACTTTGAAGAAGTCTACTACACAGTGCTTCATGCCAAATATCTTAGCTCTAGGCCTTGTGGTTTCAGAGAAGAAGTTCTTCCTATATAAGCCTATATAAAACTAAGTGACACCCCGTACGGGGTCAATTTTTATCCGGGGGTCATAATTTGAAAAATCTTGGTAGAGGTCCACTAGCCAATGCTACATGCCAAATATCTAAGCTCTAGGCCTTGTGGTTTCAGAGAAGAAGATTTTTAAAGTTTTTCCTATATATGCCTATGCAAAACTAAGTGACCACCCGCGCGGGGTCAATTTTGACCCGGGGGTCATAATTTGAACTTAGATTCAGGGTTCTCGGAAACGCTTACCTACCGGCTCCTTTGTTTAAAAGTGGTCAATAAAAAACTTATAGACCGCTTATAAGGTCTATAATGTATTATAGACCTGTCCTATATTGTTGTCAATTCAATAGAAAGTAAATCGTGCAGTAAAAAGTTATGCATCAGGCTGAAAAGAGACATTTCTTGTCTTTTGTTTTATGAACTTGACTTAGCCAAAAATTCTGGTGTTTCTCAGGTCCGATATAAAATCTAAAACCAAGGTACACAACTTCTCATCTCAATAATCATTCGTCTGAAGTTTTGTGACTCTAGGTCAATTTGTGAAGGAGCAGTTTATGCCACAAGAATTTTGGGACCAACGTACATACGTATGGACGGACAAAGGCTAATCTATACCCCCTCCAAGTGGGGACATAAAAAGCAAAATATCTTACTTTTCCCTTCTTAGACGTCTAACGCTCTCCGTCTTGTAACAGTCTGAATTCATGTTTCGAATTCACTTGACAATTTATAGCGTTTATGGCATGAAAAACACGCACTTCTCGTGTGTTGTAAATTTGCATATATCGACAATTACATTTACAGTGGCGTAGAAAGTAGCATATTTTCATAGTTCAATATATACGGAAAAATTGAGCAAATACTCTTCTTTCATTCATTTATTTTCCTGGATATTTATTGCTACAAATACAGTTTATGACTGAAAAAAACAAAATGGACAATTGAAAACAAAGCAGCATGTAGGTAAGTCAGTTATCATTCTCGGAAAAGGTCTGCATGGTGTTTATAGACCTGCAAGGAGATTTGAAAACCTCGCTCGGTACGCTCGCTCGGTTCATGCAGCTCTATAAACACCATTTCCGTGAAACGCGTGTCCCCGATTCATGACAATATACAAGACACAATTTGACAGCTGATGAAAGGTAAATTTGTGTACCTGTTTCGCGCGTTAAACCAATAAACACGCGTGGTGTTTTCCAATACTTGATTGACAGGAGTTAGGTCGTGTGTAATTGTGTTTATGTAGACATGCGACAATGTATAATTGAATTAACTGATCATCATTTTATGCCTTTGTAAAGGAAAGGCCGAATATTTTAATTAAACCGTGTTGTAAAGTTAGTCGCGTGTGTGTTAGACCGAAAATTAGCGTGTTTGCACATTGATGACCTTTGTTTTTCGAAACCGTTACAAATTAAAGAGACATAATCATTGCTCAATTTTTAATATTGTTTCAACATTCCTTCTTTATTATTCAACAATGGAAACATTTTGCGATATAAACGATCGGCGATTGAGCATTTTACATAGTTTAAAGAAAAACTTGGACTAGATCTATATGGCCTAAAATAATAGTGTGCACATGTGGAATAACTTTGGACAAAGTGGGCGTGACCGACAATTCTGAAAGTAAAAGTTCAGTGAAAAAAAGACAGAAATGTATGGAATGATTCTTGGTATAGGACATTTCGTTGGCATGAAAAAGTGACTCAGTGTAATGATAGTGTAACGGCAATGTGTTCGTGGTGTAAAGAGTCAAAACGAACAAGTGCTTATTAAGCAAAAGAGTAATGAATTAGATTAATACTAAATAACCACTTTCACTTTACTATAGAAATTATCAATATTTCGACTCTTGATACACTGTAATATGCTTGCATTGCTTATAGCTTGTTTTGTATATATTTTTCATATTTGAAAACAATACAGATGAAAAAAACAAAACTTTTGTTTCCTTGTGTTACCCCAGGTATTGAGGCACATCTATTTATAGCATACCATTTCATTACTGTAATACATTCATGTAGAAGCCAATCTTCGGTTTGGGTCAGCGCGCTGTACTTAAAAACATGGGACTCCAACATTTTCAGATGGGACTTCTTTTTTTTCTGACATAGGAGTCCTAGACTCCTACTTTCAAAATCCTACAGAGAACCCTGAATCTTGGTAGAAGTCTACTAGACAATGCTACATGCCAAATATCTAAGCTCTAGGCATTGTGGTTTTAGAGAAGAAGATATTTAAAGTTTTTCTTATTTGTTGCCATAGCAACCAGAGTTCTGCATGGCTTAGAATTCTTTGAACAAATTTGGTAGAGCTTTATGCAAGGAACAGTACTGCATAGTTTTATCAACATTGGCCCAGTGGTTTCAGAGGAGATGTCATTTGAATCAAAATGTTGACGGACGACGGTCAATCAAAAAAGCTCACCCTGGCGTAGCCAGGTGAGCTAAAAAGTCTGTTAAAGAGACAAATACCAAAAGTGTATACTGTCGTATGGTAAATTGAAACAAAAGTTCAGTACTCTGAAGTCATCCATATAAAAGGAAATAAGAAAATCAAATTAGGGATATTTAGAGACAGTTATTTTGTCAGAAAACTAAAATAAGACATTTTTTTCATTCATAAAAAATAAGAAAACTTAAAATTTGAAGGCAAGAGTTATACAAACTCAGTTGACAAAGCAACAATCTAAAATAAGGAATTCAATTCATTTTGTAAACCCAAAACTGTCATTATGAAAAGAAATGTGTGAACCAGATTTGTTTGAATATAGAACTTGTCAGGAAATTAACACCATTTGTGATATCAAATTTAGCAAAATATTTACGCAATTTGTAATAACGGTAGCCCTGTTGAAGAAGTTTATTTGTAATATTTGATTACGTTCATTGAAATCCTCAACATAACTACACGCTCTGGCAAACCGAATTAACTGAGAAATGTATACCCCATAAGATGTAGCATGAGGTACATCCCCATCCAAATGGGGGAAACCTCTGTACATTGCATCCTAAAATTACTGAAACTTAAATCCTAACAAAGCATCAGCTTTCTCCGAGATTGCTAGAAGAGTTGTGTTTTGAAGTTGCTCCTGTTCTTACTAAAGCATTCCAGGCCTACTCACATTTGTCCGTAATCACTGGAAAACAGTGGTTGTTGTACCAGTGTACAAAAAGACCCGAAATGCAAAGCTGGTTATTATTGTTCTATTTCCCGCATAATTTATGTCTTACCTAAAAACTAATGGAGCACATCTTAGTTTAAACATATTTATTCAGTTCAATATTACAAAACATACACATTTACAATCTCAAGAAATGGATTGCAAAACAAGCATTATAAATCTTATACAAATTCCAAGAGCACATCTTAGTATCTTACATCATGACCCATCTTGAGTTCAAAACTTTATATACTCTATTGTCTTCGCTCAATACACAGCTATGAAACTTAACTTCTTTCTTTCACTCAAGAGATTTTTGCGACCCCATTAAAAACCGTAATTGTAATTTTGATATTTGCGACTGTATATACGATTTTTAATGATTGCAAATATGGCGTTAGCCGGATCTGTTAAAACTGTTTGCGACCATTAAAACCGTATATTCGGTCGCAAATGTCAAACTTAAAACTGTTTACACCATAAAAATCGTATATATTCGGTCGCAAATGTCAAACTCACAAAATAGTTAACCCCATTCTAACGCACAGTGTGTTTAATGTGGTAATTAAAACGCCATTCGATTTTTCGACTTTATATACGTTACTTCATAGTCGCAAATTCAGGCGACGCAACCAATCAGAAATGACTTTACGTCAATAACTGCGTTAGAAAACCATATAGCGTAGCGGTGGCGTTAAACCAAATGCCACTGGCTACCTAGATTTTTTTTTCATTTTTCATTCCTGCATTTAGTTTTTATATTTTGTTCTTGAATATAGCATTTTGCAAAAAAAAATAATTAAACTGAAACTTCGAAGCTTTAAATGGTACACACTCGGAACATTTAACGATAAGTGCATCACTAATAATGTTTTACACGGAAGTATACACTACATTACTTCGATTCGTGTGTTGCATAAACTTGTAAACAATCTTGTCATTGCAGAGCATAACTTTATTACGTACACACCCAATAAATCTAAGCTATACAATCCCCTTCTCAATAACCGAATAAGATATGAACTCTGTCTCTTTTCTCTCACCATCAGATACTGGAATGACCTGCTGTATAATATCAAGGCCAGTGTAAGTCTCCATTTTACTCCGATTTTACAGGTTGACATTTTACAGTTGTTCGCCTTCTACAGGTGTGACAGTTATAAAATATCAGATCTGTGAAAGGGGTCACACTGAAACGCCAAATTAATTAGGCTAATTTTTAAATAGCCCCGAGCAGAGACGTAGCTAGTCACTTTTTCATCTATGTGTCGGTCAATAGGAAAACCGCATACGTAATGTGAGGTTTTTGTTCGTGTATATGCATAGCTAAATCTGTAACTGTGTTTTGAATAGCATACTAGTAAACAGTTAGTTGTATACGGAGAGAAAGAGTTCGCACTAACCGGATTTTATCCTATACACAATTTATAGCGGATATAAGCGGCCAACTGAAAAACAACAATAACAACAATGACCAAATGGAAGTTGGATTACAGGAAACACTTGCGATTTCATGTTTCAAGACCTGGTTTAACATCTCTGGCGTGGAATAATTCCTCCAGGGTTATTTGTGCATTGTTTCTATCATGTAGTAAATTGGTTGGTAAGTGTCTCACGTCAACAGGCTGATGCAATTGTCCGATCGGGCTTCCAAAAATAAACTTTTTTAAAAATGAATAATTTCATACAATTTACATTCTATTACAAAGTTCAGATGTAGAGAATAAATTTAAAAGTGAATAAAAGTCATCTTGAGATTTTTTAACACAATTAAAATAAGTTTGAAATCACGGAAAAAACACATGTTTTAAGATTTTCAGTGCAAATCTTCATGAATGTTTCTGAAACGGCAGTGGCTAGAGTTACGGTACCGTAACTCTAGCCTCCGAGTCTAGAGTTACGGAAGCTCCGTATCTCTAGCAAAACCCTAAGAGGAAAGGCTAGAGTTACGGAAGTTTATAAAGGTATGTATATTGCTTTAATATATGCATGATAATGTATTGTAAACTTAAATATTTTACCACTATTCGTGAATAAACTGATCTGTTGTATGTACGACAATTTCACAGGCGCCATTTTGGTTATAATTCAATATCGGAACTATCATTGTCATGTTGTATATTCTTGCACATATTTACGTGTTCTGCTTACAAATAACGTTTATTAAACAATAGTAAGATAAAGAAAAGAAGAATATAATAATTCTAAGAGTACGAAAAACGTAAACCAAAATAAAAAATTAAGATCAATTTTTAAATTTAACAGCTGTACTTTCGATCTTTCCTTTTGTCACGATTTGAGTGCCTTCTCGTGGCGTGGCTTAAATATAGTCAGACAATTAAATACAAAAACAACAAATTTTACTTCTATCATGCTTTGCACAACATGTGATATAATTGTCCAACTGCAATGGAACGCTCGAGTAAAGACGAAGATAACAACGATATTTCCGATATTTATGTATTACCAAAATGGCGGCTACGAAGTCGCTGCATTTGCCGACAGATCGGTTTATTCACTATTACAGGTGAAATATTTAAGTTTACAATACATTATCATGCATATTTAAAGCAACATACATATACTATTATAAACTTCCGTAACTCTAGCCTTTCCTCTTAGGGTTTTGCTAGAGATACGGAACTTCCGTAACTCTAGACTCAGGGGCTAGAGTTACGGTACCGTAACTCTAGCCACTGCCTTCTGAAACAGCTAGAGTCAGTGTACCCGATTTCGCACAGGACGCGGTTTCGCACACCTTCTAGTTCTATGTAAATTCTGAATAAACTGTTGTTGATTTTGGCTTGTTTTTGTTTTATTTTTATGGGATTTGGGTAGTTTCAGACGGAAATGACATCGGAAGGATCCAGTTTCCTAGTCTCGCTTTAAAAAAGCAGACGTAAACATAAACAAATCTTACAGAGGTCACTGGTTCAGTTGCAAAAATATTTAAAAAAATCAATACAAGTGGCAATTTTCACAACTGAAATGCAACAGTCATCTACATCAATCTATAATCCAGCGAATCTGCAAGTTTTTTCATGTTTGTTACGTAGAATAATGTGAAAAATCAGTTGTTTTTCTTGTTCTCCCAACATATAGCTGAACTTGATTTAGCATTTTTCATATTTTGGGATAGTGTAATATTTAATCGAGTAATTTCATTTACAGTGCAGGACAGCCCAGTGACTCTATGCTAAAGTTTTAGCTAAACTTTGTTACAAAATATTGATGTTTTGGAGTCTCTACAGCATGTTAAAGCCATTGTATAGATTTGCAGATGGTGACTATAGTGTGGTATTCCTTGTCGTCTATATATATACAAAATTGATAGAAAATGTGAAATAATATAAATTTTATAAGCTTTAAGATGTTATTCCTTCTTTTTCATCAACTTGTTTTGCTAACTGATCTGTCGTTCTAAAAATAGCAGGGTGTGCGAAACCGGGTCCACTATTTAAGGTGAACCGGTCACATTTTAGATGTTTATAATCGAGCGGACCAATGGTATGACGTCATTATAAAAGAAAGTGAAAGTAGAAAAAAAATGTGAAAGAATGTTCATTTTTTATGATCAGTACAGCTCATGTTTTGATTCTTGAGCTCTTTTGTGTAAATAGTTAATTTTTCATGAAAAGTGTGCGAAATCGGGTACACTGACGCTAGGGAATGTTATTTGCATTAGTAGGGTATGAAAAAACTCCACATCACCAAATTCCATCCAGCCATTTCTTGCGCCAGGTTTTTGGCCCTTCTACTTTCAGTTTCCATATACTTTATATGTGAAATCAAAAAAAGGACCGGCGCAACAAACTATACCTTTGTGTATCTTAATTTGGGTTTCTTTATAATTATGTGTGTATTTTCTATAAATCTGAGCTGTTTTAGAACTTTCTGTCAATAAGTTTAAAAGAAAATGCCAAAAATGTCTTTTTTTCACAATTCGGAGACAAATTTTTGCAGGAAAACATGAATAATTCTGTACTTTTAAACTTTTTTTAGATGTTTTTATTATGCACAACGTGTTCACACCTTTTCCAAGTGAAGAAAATCATTTTTAAAAAAGCTGATTTTCGAAAGCCCGATTGGGCAATTGCACCAGCCTGGTCAAGGGTATCGTTTTAGTTGCAATATTCCTTCAGTCCTCTTCTGACAAAAGTTTTATGACTCTGTTTTAATCAAAGGGGCAAAGCACGCTTGAATGTGTTTTTACATAGTATAAACAGACAAGGGAACCAACTCCAGGTTGGACAAAATGTTGATGTAGCAATTTCCCCAAGTGAATCTATCTCAGGCCTTGACATTAACTTTTCTGAGTGGTGTCCCTGAGGGATCCCTACTGGTAAAATTTGGTGTCCCTCACCAAAACTTGGGATCCCACCATTTTGGGGGGAAAAATTGTTGAACATCAGTTTCTTCAGTAGGCTTTGCAACTCTAAACCAAAAAACAAATTTCCAAGAGTCAATGGTCATAGGGTTCCCATGATATACTCGAGCCAGTCAAGGCTATCATTTTATATTTTTCAGTTTGTGTCCTGCAGCTTTGCAGTTGTATTTCTATAATTCCTTTAGATAGCTGCTCAGCCCTTTCCTAGGCTCCATCAGCCCATACGTACGTTGTTCCCCGTTTGTCACATATTTTCGCAACCTAGCATGTCCGTGATTTTCGTCGTTTTCTTTCGCAGTTTTAAGTTTAAATACTAAAAAAATATCAAAAAGTGTGTTAAGTAAATGATACTGAAAGGTAATTTGACACAAATTTAGGAAGATTATTATATTATTTTATCTTTCCGTACGTTTTTTTATGCAAGATAGAAAACTGAGCAGCTGGAAAGGCGCCGGATAATGCCCCCGATAATCATGTGGTCCAGGAGTAAAAATAACATCTAAGTCAACTTTCAACATGTAAGGCAATAATTTAAATGCTGACCCCTAAAACCAATGTTCTAATTATTGTAAGCCTCTTATATGTATTTATTGCTCTTCCGATTAATATAAATTCACGACGAAACATCAGTGCTGGTCGAGTTTAAACAAGTTTCAAAACATGAAAAAATGCGCTAATTTCAGTAATGTATGTATTTATTTCAGTACCAAGTACCAAGGATAACACAAGAAAGAGCAAGCTCTTACTTCCATTGTGGTCCTTTATTTTAGAGACAGAAGCAGATACAAGGGAATCCGGGTACCAGACCCTAGCTCTTTTACGAATAGACCCCTTGGTTCTTTTCTACGTGCCCGGCGTATAGCACCGATACACGCGAGACTACCTCTGGGTTTCTAACCAGTTCATCTCAGATAGGTGGGAAACACTGAAAAGCGTTTCTGAAATATCCAGTGTCCCAGCCGAGATTTCGAACCGGGGTCCTCCGGATTGGTAGTCCAGAGCGTTAACCACTCGGCCACCACACCACCTATGGTAATGACATGTGATTATCGGAAACAGGTACACATGAATTGTTTTATGTTAATTACAATACACAGAGTCGTTTCAGAGTCGGCCGCTGATTAATCCGTGTAACAAACACTATAGAAATTCACCGGGGTCTATCATTTAAAAATTTATCATTGTTTATCAATTAACACCTTTGATAATGATGAGACCACAAAGTGCTGTTTGACAGGTAGTGACCAATTAGCTCCACCCATGTTCGTATATTAACCAACAGAAGACAATCGATTTTTAACTGACGGCTAAACCACCGAGACTTGTTACGGCGCTCCACCAACTTTCGTATGCTATCCTATAGACTCTGGATGGTATTTGATTGACACGGCGATAATGTCGAGACTCGTGACGCATAAGAGAAAATTTCCGTGGATTAAAGCTCGCGGTTCGGCAATCATGTGAATTTATGAAAATTGTTAATTTTCAATCATAAAGATAGGGATCCTGGAGGAACACTCAGCTGACAAAATTAGTGTCCCTCACTAAAATCTGGGGTCCTCGGGATCCCGGGACCCCTTTAGTGTGGAGGCATGTATCTATCTATCTTCCTGTACTGTCGAACTCTTTACAGGGACTTAGACATTTTTGTGCGCGTCAAGCCACAAAGACTGTTGGTAGAAATAAAAATAAAAGAATTAACAAAGAAACAGGTCAAAATAGGATAATAGGGGGAATAATTATGTTAATGATTAAAAGATAAAAACAAAGGTGGAGGCAGGTTATGGTAGGGAATGATCAATGCAGCTTACAGCAGCATTAAACTGATCAAGGGTAGGAAGGGAGGGAATATCAGGTGGGAGACTATTCCATAGGACTATGGTCCTAGGGAAGAAGGAGTACTTATAGTAGTCAGTGGTTGCGGTGATTAACCTGTAGGACAAGGGATGATAATGGCGGGATTTCCTAGTTAGAGGGATGAGATTTCCTTGGATGGGGATTGCAACCAGGTCGTTAGAAATTTTATACATAAGTGACAGTTGAGAGTCAGTGCGCCGGAGATCTAACCTGCGCCATTTTAGACTGTGTAACATGTCTGTGACACTTGAACTCCGGCCAAAGTCAGACATAGCCCAGCGCGCTGCTCTCCTTTGGACCGCTTCTATTTGGTCTATCTGGATTTGGGTGTATGGTGACCAGACTTCGGAGCTATATTCCAGTTGGGGTCTTACTAGGGTCTTAAGGGCTGTTGATTTGACCTTTATGTTTCTACAAAAATATCCTAGGGTTTGATTTGCATTTTTGGTTGACCTATTTATGTGGGCGTCCCACGAGAGATCGTTAGATATATCCACGCCAAGATATTTAGCTGAGGTAACAGATTCTAGTAGTGTATTGTGAAGAAAGTACTGTGATGGTATAGGATGTTTCCTTCTTGTGACGTGGATAACTTGACACTTGGTGGGATTGAATTCCATATCCCAGTCCAACTCCCACTTTTCTAGTGTGTTAAGATCATTTTGAAGGGTTTTAAATTGTTTGACAGAAGTTAGTGACATATAAATTGCAATGTCATCTGCAAATAGGCGGACTTTGGACTTTATATTTTGTGGGAGGTCATTAATGTATACAAGGAAGAGCAGGGGTCCCAGCACTGACCCCTGCGGAACTCCAGAGGGGATGGATATAGGCTCAGAAGTTGTGCCGTCTAGGATGACAGATTGAGAGCGGTTATCAAGGAAGCTCTTAATCCATTTAAGGGTTTGGCCACTGATACCATAATTATGCATTTTGAACAGAACTTTCTCATGGCTCACTTTGTCAAAAGCTTTGCTGAAATCTAACAGAATCAGGTCAACCTGTTGTTTGTTGTACTCTGATTTTACAAGATCGTTTACAAGCATAATTAGTTGGGTCACACAGGATCTTTTTTCTCTGAAACCATGTGGGAGATGGTACAGAAAGCCAAGGTTTGTAACATGTTTAGTTATTGATGAGGCCACAATATGCTCCAGGGTTTTGCAAAGTACACATGTAAGAGATATGGGCCTATAGTTAGCTGGGTCTGATCTGTTGCCCTTCTTGTAGATTGGGGTTACATTTGCATTTTTCCATTGGGAAGGTATGGATCCTTCATCAATGGATTTCTGGAAGATATTTTCAAGGATTGGTGACAGTTCCTTTGAAAGTGTTTTGAGTAGGATTGGTTTGATCTTGTCTGGCCCACAAGCTTTATGGGGGTTTAAGTTAGGAGCTTTTCTATGCCACTGGCATTTATATGGATATTTGGCATTCTAGGATGGTTTTGACTGTTTTCAGATGGTGAGGTTAGAATCAAATCTTGTCTTAGATGCAATGTACACTTTCCAAAACTACATATACTATTTAAAAGCAAATTGCAGCGACAACATGTTAAAATATTTAAACTAACTTACCAAGTCGACGACTAATCACAGCTACATAGACATTTTTGTCAGACAAGATGTCAAGGTAGCTATATTTCTACAAGTGAATTGAGCCGTAGACACGGATGGTAGAGGTTTTGTCAATCTTCTGTTTCGTCAATAAGGATTTTGTGTTCAAAAGAGGTTGTGGTTTCGTCAAGTTTATTTTATTGTATATTTCATTGTTAGTTTGTCATAAATGGGATCAAACACACCAATTAACAAAAAATCAGTCCCGGGTCTGAGTTATCACACATAGATGAAATGTGTACGGACTCAAGATCGCTGTCAAGTTTGATGATTTGTCCAGTCAGACTAGAAATTGAATTCTGCAGCATGTATTTTCTTAGGTCTTGGTTACTGATGGGTGATGTTTTTCATAGTGACTAGGCATATGTGTTGTCATTCTTGTCCCATTTTTCCAGTTCATGCAATGTTGAATCAAGTGGGGTTCCTTTTAGCCCAACTAATTGTGTGCCATGGAATTTTGCTATATACAACGGCAGCCCTTCGAAAGACAATATGTAATGTCAGTTTTTAAAATGAGTTGGTCTTGCTGTCGAAATATTGAGACTAGGATTGCTTTAAGATGCTCACTTTCTTTTATGTGTAATCACAACTTGCAATTTCAGATGCATGAATCAAATACATTTCAGGAAAGGCCCTCAATAATACATGTGTTCATAACAAGCAGCAGTTCCTTAGTGCGCTGAATGAACGTGAAAATCGAGGACTTCTGACAGTTAGTAACCATACAAGTAGGCTGGATGATCCATTGATTTGGAGTAAGTATATTTCTCAACGCATATAAATCATCTTTGAATGTGTAATATAATAACACACAACGCTGGCTAAAACAGTTCATTCAGTTTATTGTTTATTATGACACTTTTCAAATTTCATAATTCATTTAATAAGCTGACAAGTCTATTTCATAACTGAGTTAGTAAGTAAGCTGACAAACAGTATATCAGACTAGCCAACTGAGCCAGCCTGGCACAGAGGCGCTCTCCTAGCTCCCCTAACTAACTTACTGCCTCCTTTTAACTTACTTTTTTTATACAGAAATAACACAGACATATATTTTAAAGACGCCAGGCTTGGCTTATGTCAGACTTCTCTAATTTCTCAGTAATTTCCTGGTTTCATCAGAAATTGCCTGACAAAGATCAAAACATCCAAATATAAGTTACTTTAAACGTGTATTACAAATAAGACCCTTTGGGCTTATAAAGTTTTGACAGCTTTTATACCTTCCCATTTTCAAAGCAGATTTTATAAATTATTTATGAAATTATAATTTTTCTCTTATTACAAGTGTTACAAATGCAAGGAATATTAGTTTCTTCCAACAGCGTGCAGTTTAGATAGAAATATCTGATACTGAGGGTAAATGTTTTGGCGGAAACGAGGCTCTGTCAAGTTCCCACAAAACAGTTTCCAGAAGTGATGGATATTTCCATCTGAACCAAATATCTCATGGTAGAAACATATTCATGCATACTGTCTTGCATTTTAAAATAGATATTCAAATGCAAACTTATCGAAACGATCCATTTTAATATAAAAAACAATGTTATTCAGATGCTGTGTTTGGGAAAATGACATCACAATGTTTATAATGTTAAGTCACAAGTAATTTACGAGAGTCATCTTACATGGGGGGGGTGTATTAGATGAGATTTTTCAGCACTGGGTAAAAACTGCAGATATCCTGATCAAGTATGCATGAAAGGAATAGTTAATGCATGTTTGATGACATATTGATCAAACTGCAAGTTTAAAGATCTCATTGTGTGAAATGAGCATTATGATGCAGCCAGTTTAGTCAGTACACTAATGGTTCTAAACGTAACACAGTCAGTTACTGGCTCCTCCAGATCTAGTCAAGAATATGACAAGGATGGAGTTCTAGAAGGCCCAGTCAAAATTAAATCAGACTCCAAATTCTAAAACTAGACATGAGAAAGTACTGTTTGGGTATTTTACAGAATTATTTCTCAAACACTTTACGATTTTTATATGCAAATGACACAAAAACATTGGAGGGTATCTACATAAAACCTCTGACACCTAACACTGTGACAGCCTCTGCTGTGACACCAGGTGCTGTGACACCAGGTACTGTGACTCCCAACGTCCGCTGCAGTGCCCATTGCTGTGACCTCAGCTAAGTCACTATAAACAAAATACATACCGTTTAAATGTTCCTTCCTCTAGAAAGATTTGTGTTTCGTTAAAACAGAAAATCCTTAATGTTTAATCCAAATCTATAAAGTTACTGCACTTCAGGTGAACGTTAAGAAAACTTGGTCACTAGTGATGTCACATCTCAAAAGCCTGAAGCATATAGAACTATGACTTTTATTTCCTTTAAGTCAAGGACAGGTTTATATTTCAGCCTGATTATGTAAATAAACAAACATGTTGTACACATGTACGGTAGTATAAACATTTCAGTTTCACCAGTCACATCATACTTCTGGTAGATGGGGGAGGTTGTTTTATTTTTACGACTTTTTTTAATCCTTTGCACTTGGTGTTAGCTGACCTGAGAGAAGAACTTTTCAAATTTGTTAACCGTCAGTCTGATATCCTTTGGTCGGTAAGCAAGTACTTCTGGATGGGCAGCATTTCAATTTCATTTTTAAAAAGATCACCAACAGCTTTCATGATGTTGGTAACTTAGTACATGTATATTTGACTTATTAATGAGTAAAAGTTGACTTTGTAAAAATATGAAGTAAAAGTTTGAAACTAGTTCATATGGAATTAAAACTAGATGACTAGGTTTGATTTAAGGGGTAGTCGAATTCTACAACCCAGCTCTGGTTCAAATAGGTTGTAGCCTATAGTTCATGTGAGGGAGAGGGCTTGGGCAATCTAAGCTTGTTACACCTACGTATTGTTGAGTATTTGGTTCATTTTTGTATACATCCAAGTAAAGCAATCTTCCTAAAATGCTTGCTAACAGTGCTTGACAACTTTGCCTGACAAATTAAATTTTTGCCTGACCGAATAACAGAACCTATTGTGTAAAAGGCCATGAAGTGCCTGACATTTGGTCAGACAGCATCAAAAATGTGCCTGACTGTCTAAAATTTTGTCTGACATGTCAGGCAGACAGACAGACAGACAGGAATTCTTAGGGACGACTGGTAAACGTCTCAGATCAGTGTCACTAAATGTCTGGAAGATTTTTGCTGTTGTACATGTAATAACCCATTTTACAGGCTTCTTGGAGTGTAAAAACGTTATCAACTTCCATCAGTTTCGGTGGTCAACTGCTGCTGAAGATGTGTGTTTTAAACATTGGTTTAGTGCCTTCTGTATGGCTGTGGGGAAGGTTCTACCACTAAACAGGGGATCTGGAGTCTACCAGAAATCAATGGAATTCTGTGTGAATGAACTGCAGGCAGGCAATTGGGTTCATATATTTCCTGAGGGTATGTATATACCAGTGTACGCCATATTTACAATACACCAACATAGCCTTTTTAGAATTTATAGCATGTTTGTCAGATTATAATGTTTTGGCTATACCTTCATCAGGTATAAAATGATATAAATAGATGTTTTCAATTTTTCCAACAGTTTTTATGCCCCAAAAGGTGGGCATATTTAAATAGCATTGTCTGTCTGTTTTCCTGTCAGTCCATCTGTCTGTGCCGAGCATTCCATTTTTTTGTGTCTGAACTGTAACTTGGTCATGCATGGAGGGATTTTCAAATCATATGGCACAGATGTTCAGTACAGGAAGATGATGTGTCATGTGCAAGACCAACGTCCCTGCCTCATAGGTCAATGTAACACTTGTAGTTTAAAAGTAACAAAGTCCTATATATATATACATGTATGCTCACATTTGTGTCCAGGCTGTAACTTTGTCACACTAGAAGGGATTTTCAAATCATGTGGCACAAATGTTCAGTACATGAAGACAGTGTGTTGCCTGCAAGACCCTACCTCAAAGGTCAAAGTCACACTTAGAGTTTAAAGGTAATTGAATCATGTATATATGGACACATTTGTGTCTGGACTGCAGCTCTGTAATGCATTGGGTTTTAAAATATATTGGCACAAATGTTCAGCAAATGTGTACATACCTGTGATCCTACCTCAAAGGTCAAAGTCACACTTAGAGTTTAAAGGTCATGGACTACTGTATACATGGTAACTCTGTTATCCTTACATTGAAGGTCAATGTCACACTTAGAGGTCAGAAGTTTTAGAATCCTGTATATATGCACATGTACATGTCAAGATTGTAACTGTTATACATTGAAGGATTTTTAGATGAATTGGAAAATATGTTCAGCACATGGAGATATAAAGTGTTGTAGGCCATTTCCGCAAATTGAAGGTTGTGGTTACAGACTGTGGGGTAACACTTTGAGGGCATTCGTCACTTATGAGGGATAGCTCTGTTTGTTTCTTTTTTTTCTTCGCTGTAGTGAAACAATCTTTTCAGTGATAGAAGAAAGCTAACCCATAAAGAGTACAAGGGCTATTCAAATAAAATAATGTCTATCTGATAGAAATGGATTGAAATGAAACTTGGTTAACATTGTCCCTGTGAAATACAGATGCTTATAACATATCTATGGTTGACATAGTATAGCAGTGTTACAGCTCCTGTGCTTAAATTTATTGTTATCATGTGACTTTTAAAAAAATTTTGAAATTAAAGCACTTAAGATCAGTCTTGTGACTATTGTCTACTTCGGATCAAAACCAGTATCAACTTTTGAGGAAAATGACACAATGTAAGGCCCAAACTTGCAACCTGCAGATTGAATTACTGTTTTATTTTACAGGTAAAATAAATTTAGAAAAGAAAGCAATGAGATTAAAATGGGGTAAGTATAATCACAGAACAGTTATTGATATTGTTTAGTAAATATATGACATGGATAGGTATTGACGTATTTACTATTATAATGACAAAAAAAGACAGAATTACAATATAAAATATATGGTACAGTTGATTAATGGTTCTTGTCCACCTTTGAAACTTATAGTTCTTTAAAATGATTAAAATAAGACAGACAGGTTGTGTGCAAAGTACATGCAGTAGAAGTCTGATTTCATTACCCTGTGTAGAATGCTTTAATATACGGTAAGTGAAGCAGTAGCAGAAATGATTTGATGTTAGATACAAGAATAGTGAGGGCCATCCTATCCTAAAATGGCTTGATTGTGTCAAATATGTGGTAGAAAGTGACAAAATTAATATGCATGTATGGTTACAAATACAGTGGTGTGTAAAAGAAACTTTGATTAAGTGAAAGGGTAAAAGTTGTTAGATTTAAATGTTTGCTGTAAGCATGTGTACTGCATGAGGAAGTAGAAAGTAAAATGTCAATGGTTTGGGGGTATTTGTCATTATAATGATATAGTGATGTACTGTCAACTCATTTCGAAATAAATTTTAGTGCAGTCTTGAAATAATTCTTATTCAATTTTTTTACAATAAACTTCTTACAAACATGATAAATGAAAGTTTATGCAAGGGTTTGCTGTTAATTGAAATTCAAATATATTGATGAATTTGTTTTTTTTTATGTTAGAAGGTCAAAAGTCAAACATCTTATCCTGTTAATTACTTTAGCTGTATTCATTTTAGTAATTGTAGACTTTGTTTCTTGTAGCTTATACTAACTTCCCTTGGTGACTTCCTAGAGTACTGGCTAGAACTTGTGAGGATTGCAGAGGTCATGCTTGGGTTCAGTCCATTGACTTGATAGGTTAAGAGTTTGATGCTCAATCCATACAACAAAATGCCTTCCATTCAGGACAGGCAAGCCTGTGATAGGGGTCAGTTTTGAAATATACATAGATGGTCTGCTTGGTACTTGACAGGGTTCACTAGGTACATGTACTGTAATAATTTCAGGTGTTGGAAGATTGATAGCTGATACCCCTGTTACACCTCTAGTTCTTCTTATACACCATGTAGGTAGGTGCATTTAGATATTAAGTGTCTTTGTCAAGATATGTACATACAGTCTAACCTGCATTAGCGGTCATCTGTATATAGCGTGACCCTGCCTGTTATGGCCAGTGAGGGAAGAAAATCCCTTCTTTTTTGTAGATGCGCTTTTGGTCTGCCATCCTTGTTCAAGGTATATACAGTGACCTGCTAAGAAAATCCCTATATAGTGTATTTAATGTATTGAAAGGCATAGTTAGATATTTTAAGTTTAAAATGATTAATTACTTGTAAACAACAAGAAATAATAAATTTTATTCCTACTCTGATTTTTGGTTACCTAATAGTATGCCTGAATATTGAAACTTAGATATAGTTGTCACCTTTTTACAGCAGTCACTTTTGTTCAGTTACTCGGATGCCTGCTACAGACAGGTGAGACTGTACTTTAAAAGGTGTATTTACCATTATACCATAGGTTGCAAATGTCAGACACTTCACTTATCTTTGTTACCTTGAGACACAATTTAATTCTTCACAGCTTCTATGCACATTTCAGGTTTAATATATTGACATGTTGGCGTTTCTGTTTCAACAAATATTAAATGCATTATGTCATTGCAGGCTTTGACCATATATTTCCAAATGAAGGTTTACTGTATCCTCGACTAGGCCAGAAATCATCTATATACATCAGTCAACCTATAGACTTCAGTCAGGAAGTTACTCGTCTGAAGCAAGTTTTGAATACTCCAGTAAGTATGTTGAAGCTGAGCTGTCTTGTAAAGCTGGATAATACAATACTATTTTTCAAAATACTTTTTTTCTCTATTTTTAGCTCGACTATTCGAAGAATAAGGAGAGCTATCCTAGTCACCCGAGCGTCGGCGTAACCACTTATGTTAAAGTTTGCGTACCACCTCAAATATTTTCAAAGTCCATTGACATATGGCTTTGAAACTTTGCACACTTGTTCACCATCATGCCCCCAATCTGTACAGAGGAGGAGGTAATTCTATCAAGCATTTTGACAAAATTATGCCCCTTTTTCTACTTAGAATTTACGTTAAAGTTTGCGTACCACCTCAAATATTTTCCAATTCAATTGTCATCTGGCTTTGAAACTTTGCACACTTGTTCACCATCATGCCCCCAACCTGTACACAGGAGGAGGTAACTCTATCAAGCCTTTTGACAGAATTATGCCCCTTTTTCGACTTAGAATTTATGTTAAAGTTTGCGTACCACCTCAGATAATTTCAAAGTCCACCGACATATGGCTTTGAAACTTCGCACACTTGTTCACCATCATGTCCCCAATCTCTACACAGTAGGAGGTAACTCTATCAAGCATTGTGACATAATTATGCCCCCTTTTGGACTTAGAATTTATGTTTAATGGGCCTTTTACTTATAGCTTATATTATACAATCAAGCACTGAGAATAGTCGAGCGCGCTGTCAGCTGACAGCTCTTGTTAGCTCACCTGAGCACAAAATGCCCAAGGTGAGCTATTGTGATTGCCTGATCTCTGGCAGCAACCGTCGTCATCATCCATAAATATTTGGTTTGTTTAAACTTAAGCACCTTCATTTCTTCACTAATCCTAAGCATATTTTCACAGAATGTGTATGACCATAAGGTCTTGGAGGAGTTTGATTGTGGTTTTGACTTTACCAATTCTTAGAGAGTTAAGACCCCTGATTTAAGAAAGAATTGCAGGTCAAAAGAAGTTAGTTACTGTATAATTTGAACACAGTGACTGTTTCTCTGTACCACCTCAAATATTTTCAAAGTCCATTGACATATGGCTTTGAAACTTTGCACACTTGTTCACCATCATGCCCCCAATCTGTACAGAGGAGGAGGTAATTCTATCAAGCATTTTGACAAAATTATGCCCCTTTTTCTACTTAGAATTTACGTTAAAGTTTGCGTACCACCTCAAATATTTTCCAATTCAATTGTCATCTGGCTTTGAAACTTTTGCACACTTGTTCACCATCATGCCCCCAACCTGTACACAGGAGGAGGTAACTCTATCAAGCCTTTTGACAGAATTATGCCCCTTTTTCGACTTAGAATTTATGTTAAAGTTTGCGTACCACCTCAGATAATTTCAAAGTCCACCGACATATGGCTTTGAAACTTCGCACACTTGTTCACCATCATGTCCCCAATCTCTACACAAGAGGAGGTAACTCTATCAAGCATTGTGACAGAATTATGCCCCTTTTTCAACTTAGAATTTATGTTAAAGTTTGCGTACCACCTCAAATATTTTCAAAGTGCATTGACATATGGCTTTGAAACTTTGCATACTTGTTCACCATCATGTCCCCAATCTCTACACAATAGGAGGTAACTCTATCAAGCATTGTGACATAATTATGCCCCCTTTTGGACTTAGATTTTATGTTTAATGGGCCTTTTACTTATAGCTTATATTATACAATCAAGCACTGAGAATAGTCGAGCGCGCTGTCAGCTGACAGCTCTTGTTAGCTCACCTGAGCACAAAATGCCCAAGGTGAGCTATTGTGATTGCCTGATCTCTGGCAGCAACCGTCGTCATCATCCATAAATATTTGGTTTGTTTAAACTTAAGCACCTTCATTTCTTCACTAATCCTAAGCATATTTTCACAGAATGTGTATGACCATAAGGTCTTGTAGGAGTTTGATTGTGGTTTTGACTTTACCAATTCTTAGAGAGTTAAGACCCCTGATTTAAGAAAGAATTGCAGGTCAAAAGAAGTTAGTTACTGTATAATTTGAACACAGTGACTGTTTCTCTGACGAGCCATCATGGCCCTCTTGTTTTGTTTTTGAAGCTGTAGTAATTATATTTGGCCAGTGTACAGTTTATCAAGCTGATATATTAAAAGTTTCCCCACTACCTGCTGACCTTCTGTCTTGTCTACTCAGGTTAGCAATATATGGCCACCATGGTTCTCTTGTTTTGGAGAAAGTCAGAAGTGCTGAATGTATAGATGCCTGTAACAACGATATAGTTACATGTTATAGCTCTATACTGGAAAGTGGGTGTTTTTTTAAGATTACCTTTTCCACAAAATATAGCTGTATTTTCACTGTGACTTCAAAGGTTAAGATAGGTAAAAAAAATAGTTTTGCATAGTGGTAAAATTTCCAGGTCAACTATCCCGAGTCATTTTCTTGTGGCTTGAATATTTCCTATAAAGGCTGAAACATTTTAATCTGCTTTATTAACACTCAAGTTCATTCAAATTGGAAAAGACTTTACCTTTGAGAAAAGTTATTTCTGTTGTACTATTTGAAAGTTTTACTGAAATAAAAAAACTTGCAGGCAGAATGTTTAGACCAAGTTTCACATAATTGTATTTTAGGGGCCAGCAAATTATTGTTGCTTTGCTATTAAATGTAGACAATTTTCTTCTTTTTGTAAAACAGGTGCTGTTACAGAGATGCCATTTATTGTTTTACAAACATCTCTTGTTGTTACAAATCAGTGTTGCTGATGAAAACATAATAATTATTTCATATTTTCCAGGAAGAAATCAGAAAACACTTAACGGACATTATACAGAACAAAATGGCTGATTTAAAAAAGGAGGCTGAAGAGTTCCATAGTGTGGTGTATAAACAAGACATCAAATCCTGACCCAGGCAGTAGAGAGGGACAGGAGACTTTAGAGGAACTTCTGTGATAAATTGGAAATATAAAGTCTTGTTAAAGCAGTTCAGATTAGTTCTTTCATCGTCACTGTAAAATGTTTGGAACTACATTTTGTAATTTTAAGTTGGTTGCAAATGAAAAGTGTGAGGTAAAATAAGTTGGGTAAAAGCTTTGTTGGCATAGAGACATTTTACTCTTTATCTCAGGAAGCCTTCTTTCTGCAAGCTCACCTGAGCACAGAGGTCTGTGGGTTGTTGAGATCACTTACTGTCTGTGGTCTGTCTGTTCAAATTTACCAGGTTAACACTCTGGTGACCACATTTTGTACTTGATCATCCTGAAAAATGATCAGAATTTTTGTCTTGAACTCTAGGTGAAGTTGGAAACTGGGTCACTCTAGAGGTTTCATTTTGTACTAAATCGTCATAAATACATGATAGTTTATGATTATATATGTTTAATATGATGACCTGTAGGTCAAGTTCAAAACTGTGTTACCTGGAGTAAAAACAAAGGTCTGCAGAGTTTTTTGTCCTTGTCAGAATTCTCTTTATAAATTTAAACTCTCCATTAAAAAAAAACCCCCCCTTTTTTTCCCCCCTTCCTTCCTTTTTCCCCCCCCCCCCCCCCCCTTTCCCCCCCCCCCCCCCCCCCCCCCCCCCCCCCCCCCCTACAGACTATATTTTGTACCCGGTCAGAATTCTCTAGGTCAAGTTTGAAACTGGGTCAGATTTGGTCAAAAGTTAGGTCACAATGGCAAATCAACTTGGTCTGTGTTTCAGATGTTCTCTGTTGACTTTGGTGGGCAATATAGGGCCAAGATTGTAATGGAGGGACTTGGAACAGCTACAGCCAGGGCAAATGACAGTTTTTGCTACAGCCATTATTCTAAAGTTCTAAACTGTATCAGTTGTATATGGAAAGAAGGAAAAAAATGTATCTTAATTTACTCAGGTTAAAGTCTATTCATATCTTCTGTGCCTAAACAGGGTTCCCTGTAACTTAGTAAATGTATACATTGTTTTAGTTATTATTTTCCACTAGTAATCTTAAAGATGATCGCTACAGTTTCATCTTTTTTTTCAAGCATTGAGAATCTTATGAAATTTGGTGTGTTGTTTAGATAACTCCAGGTTAGTCAGAATATAAAATAAAAAAGTTAGGTTATCAGCTTTATTTATAAGTAATGGACACTTTTTTAAGTATACCCTCAAAAGCAGTGAAAATTACACATATCTCTGGTTTATTAGCTCGACTTTTCGAAGAAAAGGGGAGCTATCCTACTCACCTCGGCGTCGGCGTTGGTGTCACACCTTGGTTAAATTTTTCGTACCACCCCACTTTATTTCAAAAGTATTAGAGGTATGGCTTTGAAACTTACCATACTTGTTTACCATCATAACCTCCATCTACAGACAAGAGTACATAACTCTGTCAAGGTTTTTGACAGAATTATGGCCCTTTTTTGACTTAGAAAGTGTATTGAGCTTGGTTAAGTTTTTCGTACCACCTCACTTTATTTCAAAACCATAAGAGGTATTGCTTTGAAACTAACCATACTTGTTAACCATCATAACCTACATCAACAGACAAGAGTTCATAACTCTGTCAAAGTTTTTGACAGAATTATGCCCCTTTTTTACTTAGAAAATACATTGAATATGGGTAAAATCCACTTATTGCCTTAACCGTTTGAGATATTCATTTAAAACTTTGAATGCATGTTAACATCATTACCCCCATCTGTAGGCAAGAGAAGGTAACTCTGTCAGGGATTTGTTTTAAAAATTAAGGCCCTTTATTGACTTAGAATCTTGGTTAAGTTTTTCGTACCAGTCCACTTTTTGACTAAACTGTTTGAGATATTAATTTGAAAGTTGGAATACTTGTTTACCATCATGATCCCAAAACATGGGCAGGAGAAGGTAATTCTGTCAAGGATTTTATTTGAATTATGGCCCTTTTTGACTTAGAAACTCAGTTAAAATTTTCATTCTTGTCCACTTGTTGACTTAACCATTTGAGATATTACTTTGAAAGTTGGAGTACTTATGTATCTGTAAGCAAGAGAAGATAACTCTATGAAAATGTTTCTTTATTTGTACTTAGAAATTCCTAGTTAAAGTCTTATGTGCCCTTAACTGTCAAAGTTTTGTTTTATAGGCAAGCACTAAAAAGTCAAGCGCGCTGTCCTACTGACAGCTCTTGTTAATAATTAAACTCTAAATTTGGCAGTTCAGCATTGTGTTTTATTTCAAATGCTAAGCAATTAATCCCTTATTCATGAAACAACAAGCCTTTGACCTCTGTTTTTTAAGTTTTTCCTTAATAACATTCCAAATGATTTTGACAAAACTTACTCAGAACAGTTGAGGATGTCAAAACATATTCAAGTATTTGTTCATGAAATCAAAATGTTTGAATCCCATATTACCCATTCTTGTCATCCATAGCATTCATTATATAATTATACCCCCACAAAACGAAGTTTGGCGGGGGTATATAGGAGTGAGCTTGTCGGTTTGTCGGTCGGTCTGTTGCTTTTCATGGTTTTCGGATGATAACTCATGAACGACTTTACTCTTTTGAATTAATTTTTGGTACACACGTGCAACTACATGAAATACAGGTCAAGTTCAACTTTGGGGTCAGTAGGTCAAAGGTCAAGGTCACAGTGACTGAACTGTAAAACAGTTTCCGGATGAACTCGTGAAAGGCTTGACCGATTTAAATAATTTTTGGTACACACGTGCAACTTTGTGAAATACAGGTCAAATTCGACTTTGGGGTCAGTAGGTCAAAGGTCAAGGTCACAGTGACTCTGAACTGTAAAACAGTTTCCAGATGATAACTCATGAAAGGCTTGACCGATTTAAATAATTTTTGGTACACACATGCAACTTAATGAAATACAGGTCGAGTTCGACTTTGGGGTCAGTAGGTCAAAGGTCAAGGTCACAGTGACTCTGAACTGTAAAACAGTTTCCGGATGATAACTCATGAAAGGCTTGACCGATTTAAATAATTTTCGGTACACAGCTGTAACATCATCAAATACAGGTCAAGTTCGACTTTGGGGTCAGTAGGTCAAAGGTCAAGGTCACAGTGACTGAACTGTAATGTAAAACAGTTTCCGGATGATAACTCATGAAAGGCTTGACCAATTTAAATAATTTTCGGTACACAGCTGTAACATCATGAAATACAGGTCAAGTTCGACTTTGAGGTCAAAGGTCAAGGTCTCATTTACACAAGTTATTGTATAATAACTCAACTCTATGTCCTTGTGGCCATTCCTTTCTTATGGTTGCCATACTTCTGTGACAAAGCTGTATTGTGGGGGTATAATTTGTCACTCTTGTGACAGTTCTAGTTTCATGTTTATCTGAAAGCTTGGCAAACTGCTGATGAATGAGGATATTGTTACCATTCATAAAAAAATGTACATGTATATAAAATAAAAATTGATAAGGGGGCTATGATGGACCTATGTTTGCTTTCCTGAGTTGACATGATTATATACAGACACAAATTAAAAAAATGTGTAGTATCCATGGTATCAAATAAGGGAACACTAGCTCAGTCTTCAGGGAACCATGATAGTGAAGAATTGGATGCAAAGAATGCGAGTAATCAATTGATATTGAGGTTAAATGTTGTAACACAAATTTATCCTAGCTCAACTTTTGATAGGAGTATTTATATTATTGCTCATTGACATACTGTGATAATTATTATTGTTCACTGTATTAAAACTAAAGGACCAAGTGCCTTAACCAGGTCTATTTACCATTGATGTGTAACAGGAATATGCAAGAATATGATCAAACCTGTGTTAAAGACCATTGAAGAAAGTCCTTTCTGCAAATAAAAATCATCAGGGAGAAAATAGTGCATCCTTTTTCTAATGTAGAAACTCCTGTGAGTACCGTAAAGACAACCTGTCAACTAAGACCATCCCTTTTAACAGCCCGTGGTCTTTGTTCACAGGTTTGACAGTACAGGGAACATTGTTGCAGCAGTGAATATGATTTTATTTTTGTTATCAGAGTTCAATCTATGCAAAATAAAAAGAATATATGAACAAAAATTTGTTTTTGCTTCACTTTTCAGCATGTCATGGAGGTTTGGGCATACAGATTTATTGAGTCTGTCCTTGTAGGTCCCCAGACAGCAGTAACAGCCAGATATGCTGCCTTAACATTTTGACTTTGACAACATATTTATATATACAGTATTGTGTAGCCTAATGTTAAAGGGATAGTGCTGATCAAAGTGACAATCATAATTTAATTTATGTTACTAGAGTACTGAACATTTTCATAATCATAAACAATTTATATGAGCCTGTGCAAAATTTTCATTCCCATTCAATATAAAGAGGAAATCTGTAAGACCTTTTTTTTTTTACTAACAGTAGAATTCAAAAATTAAAACTCCAGCTGTTTTGTCGTGTATATTATTTCTTGAGTGTTTTCAAGCTTCAACTTTGATCCTAATCTAATATGGTCATTTGAAGGGTAATATAATGTTAAAGAAATGTAATTATTAAAGTTATTATCTTTTATCATATCAAATGTGTAATCATTTCCCTGGTAGGCAAAGTCAAAGGAAATACAACCATTTTGAACAGTGTAGTAGAGTACACATGTTGAACAGTGTAGAGGAGGCTCTGGTTGAACAGTGTAGTATAGTACACATGTTGAACAGTGTAGAGGAGGCTCCGGTTGAACAGTGAGGCTCTGGTTGAACAGTGTAGTAGAGGACACAGGTTGAACAGTGTAGTAGAGGACACAGGTTGAACAGTGTAGTAGAGGACACTTGTTGAACAGTGTAGAGGAGGCTCTGGTTGAACAGTGTAGTAGAGGACACAGATTGAACAGTGTGGTAGAGGACACAGGTTGAACAATGAAGTAGAGGACACAGGTTGAACAATGAAGTAGAGGACACAGGTTGAACAATGAAGTAGAGGACACATGTTGAACAGTGTAGTAGAGGACACAGGTTGAACAGTGTAGTAGAGGACACAGGTTGAACAGTGTAGTAGAGGACACATGATGAACAGTGTAGTAGAGGACACAGGTTGAACAATGAAGTTGAGGACACAGGTTAAACAGTGTAGTAGAGGACAAGGTTGAACAGTGTAGAAGAGGACACAGGTTGAACAGTGTAGTAGAGGACACTGGTTGAACAGTGTAGTACAGGGCACAGGTTGAACAGTGTAGTAGAGGACACAGGTTGAACAGTGTAGTAGAGGACACAGGTTGAACAGTGTAGTAGAGGACACAGGTTGAACAGTGTAGTAGAGGACACACGTTGAACAGTGCAGTAGAGGACACAGGTTGAACTGAGAAGTAGAGGACACACGTTGAACAGTGTAGAAGAGGATACATGTTGAACAGTGTAGTAGAGGACACAAGTTGAACAGTGTAGTAGAGGACACAGGTTGAACTGAGAAGTAGAGGACACAGGTTGAACTGAGAAGTAGAGGATACATGTTGAAAAAGGTATTGGAGGACACAGGTTGAACAGTGTAGTAGAGGACACAGGTTGAACAGTGTAGTAGAGGACACAGGTTGAACAGTGTAGTAGAGGACACAGGTTGAACAATGAAGTAGAGGACACAGGTTGAACTGAGAAGTAGAGGATACATGTTGAAAAAGGTATTGGAGGACACAGGTTGAACAGTGTAGTAGAGGACACAGGTTGAACAGTGTAGTAGAGGACACTGGTTGAACAGTGTAGTAGAGGACACAAGTTGAACAGTGTAGTAGAGGACACAGGTTGAACAGTGTAGAAGAGGACACATGTTGAACAGTGTAGAAGAGAACACTGGTTGAACAGTGTAGTAGAGGACACAAGTTGAACAGTGTAGTAGAGGACACAGGTTGAACAGTGTAGAAGAGGACACAGGTTGAACAGTGTAGAAGAGAACACAGGTTGAACAGTGCAGTAGAGTACACATGTTGAACAGTGTAGAAGAGGACACTGCTTGAACAGTGTAGTAGAGTACACAGGTTGAACAGTGTAGTAGAGGACACAGGTTGAACAGTGCAGTAGAGGATACATGTTGAACAGTGTAGTAGAGGACACATGTTGAACAGTGTAGTAGAGGACACAAGTTGAACAGTGTAGTAGAGGACACGGGTGGAACAGTGTAGTAGAGGACACAGGTAGAACAGTGCAGTAGAGGACACATGTTGAACAGTGTAGAAGAGAACACAGGTTGAACAATGTGGTAGAGGACACAGGTTGAACAGTGCAGTCGAGGACACAGGTCGAACAGTGCAGTAGAGGACACATGTTGAACAATGAAGTAGAGGACACATGTTGAACAATGAAGTAGAGGACACAGGTTGAACAGTGCAGTCGAGGACACGGGTGGAACAGTGTAGTAGAGGACACAGGTCGAACAGTGTAGTAGAGGACACAGGTTGAACAGTGCAGTCGAGGACACGGGTGGAACAGTGTAGTAGAGGACATAGGTTGAACAGTGTAGTAGAGGATAGATGTTGAACAGTGTAGTAGAGGACACAGGTTGAACAGTGTAGTAGAGGACACAAGTTGAACAGTGTAGTAGAGGACACAAGTTGAACAGTGTAGTAGAGGACACAAGTTGAACAGTGTAGTAGAGGACACAGGTTGAACAGTGCAGTAGAGGACACAGGTTGAACAGTGCAGTCGAGGACACGGGTGGAACAGTGCAGTCGAGGACACGGGTGGAACAGTGTAGTAGAGGATAGATGTTGAACAGTGTAGTAGAGGACACATGTTGAACAGTGTAGTAGAGGACACAAGTTGAACAGTGTAGTAGAGGACACAAGTTGAACAGTGTAGTAGAGGACACAAGTTGAACAGTGTAGTAGAGGACACAAGTTGAACAGTGTAGTAGAGGACACAGGTTGAACAGTGCAGTAGAGGACACAGGTTGAACAGTGCAGTCGAGGACACGGGTGGAACAGTGTAGTAGAGGACACAGGTTGAACAGTGTAGTAGAGGATAGATGTTGAACAGTGTAGTAGAGGACACAGGTTGAACAGTGTAGTAGAGGACACAAGTTGAACAGTGTAGTAGAGGACACAGGTTGAACAGTGCAGTAGAGGACACAGGTTGAACAGTGCAGTAGAGGACACAGGTTGAACAGTGTAGTAGAGGACACAGGTTGAACAGTGTAGTAGAGGACACAGGTTGAACAGTGTAGTAAAGGACACAGGTGGAACAGTATAGTAGAGGACACAGGTTGAACAGTGTAGTAGAGGACACAGGTTGAACAGTGCAGCAGAGGACACTGGTTGAACAGTGTAGAAGAGGACATCGGTTGAACAGTGTAGTAGAGGACACATGTTGAACTGAGAAGTTGAGGATACATGTTGAACAATGAAGTAGAGGACACAGGTTGAACAATGTAGTAGAGGACACAGGTGGAACAGTATAGTAGAGGACACAGGTGGAACAGTGTAGTAGAGGACACAGGTTGAACAGTGTAGTAGAGGACATCGGTTGAACAGGGTAGTAGAGGACACATGTTGAACTGAGAAGTAGAGGATACATGTTGAACAGTGTAGTAGAGGACACAGGTTGAACAGTGTATTAGAGGACACGGGTGGAACTGAGAAGTAGAGGACACAGGTCGAACAGTGCAGTAGAGGACACATGTTGAACAATGAAGTAGAGGACACAGGTTGAACAGTGTAATAGAGGACACAGGTTGAACAGTGCAGTCGAGGACACGGGTGGAACAGTGTAGTAGAGGACACAGGTTGAACAGTGTAGTAGATGATACAGGTTGAACAGTGCAGTTGAGGACACGGGTGGAACAGTGTAGTAGAGGACACAGGTTGAACAGTGTAGTAGAGGATACATGTTGAACAGTGTAGTAGAGGACACAAGTTGAACAGTGTAGTAGAGGATACATGTTGAACAGTGTAGTAGAGGACACAAGTTGAACAGTGTAGTAGAGGACACAAGTTGAACAGTGTAGTAGAGGATACATGTTGAACAGTGTAGTAGAGGACACAAGTTGAACAGTGTAGTAGAGGACACAAGTTGAACAGTGTAGTAGAGGACACAGGTTGAACAGTGCAGTAGAGGACACAAGTTGAACAGTGAAGTAGAGGACACAAGTTGAACAGTGTAGTAGAGGACACAGGTTGAACAGTGCAGTAGAGGACACAAGTTGAACAGTGCAGTAGAGGACACAAGTTGAACAGTGTAGTAGAGGACACAGGTTGAACAGTGCAGTAGAGGACACAAGTTGAACAGTGCAGTAGAGGACAGAAGTTGAACAGTGTAGTAGAGGACACAGGTTGAACAGTGTAGTAGAGGACACAGGTTGAACAGTGCAGCAGAGGACACTGGTTGAACAGTGTTGAAGAGGACATCGGTTGAACAGTGTAGTAGAGGACACATGTTGCACACTGAAGTAGAGGACACAGGTTGAACAGTGTAGTAGAGGACAGATGTTGAACAGTGCAGCAGAGGACACTGGTTGAACAGTGTAGTAGAGGACACAGGTTGAACAATGAAGTAGAGGACACATGTTGAACAATGAAGTAGAGGACACAGGTTGAACAGTGTAGTAGAGGACACAGGTTGAACAATGAAGTAGATGACACGTGTTGAACAATGAAGTAGAGGACACTGGTTGAACAGTGTAGTAGAGGACACAGGTTGAACGGTGTAGTAGAGGATACATGTTGAACAGTGCAGCAGAGGACACAGGTTGAACAGTGTAGTAGTGGACACAGGTTGAACAGTGCAGCAGAGGACACTGGTTGAACAGTGTAGTAGAGGACACATGTTGAACAGTGCAGCAGAGGACACTGGTTGAACAGTGTAGTAGAGGACATAGGTTGAACAGTGCAGTAGAGGACACTGGTTGAACAGTGTAGTAGTGGACACAGGTTGAACAGTGCAGTAGAGGACACTGGTTGAACAGTGTAGTAGAGGACACAGGTTGAACAGTGTAGTAGAGGACACTAGTTAAACAGTGTAGTAGAGGACACTGGTTGAACAGTGTAGAAGAGGACACTGGTTGAACAGTGTAGTAGAGGTCACAGGTTGACAGGATGCTCATGAAAACATGGTCAGAATGCTTTTTTGGTCTGAACATTTTTCTTAGAGTCAAAATTATTGGACACTGCATCTTTCAGGGTGAAAGCATTGGGTAAAGTCCGAGCAAAGCCTTTCTATGTCATACCCTTTACAGTTAACTCAATCTCTAGAAAGCTTGAAATGTGTCCCAGTTTATAATCTAGTCGGCTCTGAGTCTAGATGAAATTTGAATACGTATCTGTTATTATTTCTTTGATAACAAACTACAGGTCATAATTTTTATTCAACTTTTATCAAACTTGTTCAGAAGGTTCCTCAGTGACCTCTGGTAGCAGTTCCTTGATAACGCTCTATAGGTCACAATTTTCATTTAACTTCCAGAAAAATTGCTCAGAAGGTTCCTTGCAACATGTAGATGATCCCTATTGTTTTTGGGGTCAAAGATCACAGCAACCCTCTTAAGATTTTCCTTGATAACGTTATACACAGTCACAGTTTCCATTCAACTTTCATGGTTGATTCAATGAAAATTTACATACGGTAAATGATTATTTTATACCAAGCTAAGTTGTGCATATTGTTTACATATTAAGCCCCAGTAATATTTCAGAGTTATTGCCATTTAATGTACTCATAAATACAGTGTACATAGAGATGTCTATTTTGCAGTTACCACTGACCAGAGAGAGTACAATGAAATTTGACAGGAATTAAGTCTCAAGCTTAGTTGTGTAAATTATCAGCATCTTACATGTGGATAAATTCCTTTTAATTAGTGCCCTTTTGAATTATATATAGTAGTGTATATATTAATAACATGTTTTTATGGGCATGCTATTTCTCAGCAATAACTGACTGAAAAATCAGTTGAAATTTCAAATGGCTTAGTTGAGCATATCACCAGCATGTTGTGCAATCGCAACCATCTGCTTGCAGCACCCATAAATTATGCACTGTTCTTATTCCCTTTCTGTTTCCAGGCAAGTAGGTTAGCAAAAGGGTAAAATAACTGCGTCAAGGAAGTATCAGGGGTAGCTCTAGTTTACATCAAATTTTTGTTACCTGGCTCGATTTCTAACAAGAGCAATATATATCCTATTTTCCCAGCTAAATGCCCTTCTTTGGCATCAATCGGAATACGATCGCATATTTTTGAAATTTCTACCATCAAGGGTATTCATATACCACAATGACTTGTGGTTCACCAGGTAAGGGTAACTGGCTCTGCTTGTGAACCAATAATGGAAGCAACTTTGCAGAGTATGTCACAAACAAGAGGGCCATCATAGGGCCATGATGGCCCTATATCGCTCACCTGACTACCATTGGCTATAATAAAAGGGGTAATGATTCTAACACAATTCGTAGAGGTCCACTACACAATGCTAAGACATTTCAAATATCTATTATCTGCCTGTCGGCCTTATGTTTTTTTAAAAGTTTTCCCTATATAAGCTTACGTGAATAAAGTGACTTCCCCCCTCCTGGAAAGGGGTAATTTTGACTAGGGGGTCATGATTTGAACAATCTTGGTAGAGGTCCACTAGACAATGCTACATGCTAAATATCTAAGCTCTAGGTCTTGTGGTTTCAGAGAAGATTTTTAAGGTTTTTTCCTATATAAGCCTATGTATAGCCAGACTTGACAGACATAAAATTAAGAATATGGCAATAAACTAATAATCTTAATATCCGACATATGTCATGCTTGAGCTTATTATGTGGTGCAAATGATAACTGCGACTCAGCCGAGCGATATACTGGTACATCTATAATGGCCCTTTGTTGTGGATATAGTGGACAGCAACTAGTCACAGCATTGTGCTTATATGAACCAAACACATCAAAAACTGCATTATTTTTCCCTGTTTATTTCCTTTATCAATGGTCTATGCAGATACATTTCATAAGTATACTGTACAACCTACCTCAAATATTCAAAAATATACAAGGCTATAAAATCATAGTATTTGTACCAGGGTTTAAAAAAAGTCTTTTATCTGTTTTCAAAACAGAAAAAAAATCTATTACACCAAATAACACTTACGAAAGTTGTCATTTGAAACACAACACAAGTATTGCAATTCCATACAAGAAACATAAATCTATAAAACAAAGCATTAACAACATTTACACACTAAACAAACAACAGCCAGATGATGATGACACAGCACACTGCAACATCCCACATGTAAAAATGTTTACACAAGAGCAACGTTGATCTGAAAATGACGTAGAAATGAAGGTATGTGAAAAAGGTAATCAAAGGGCAGTAACTTCTTGAAAAATCATTGGAAAGAAACATACAGATAACACCGGTTTACACTAATCTTGTCCCTTTGCTGCAAAAGCAGATTATGAAGTTTCACTTGATTCTAGTCACCAGTTCCTGAGAAATACCCCGGACAAAACTGTGTGACAGACTGAGAGAGATCATTACCATATCCTCCGGCGTGTGATAAAAATGCAGTGGATCACAGGATTAACCGCCATTTAATTTACCAGACTGAACCAACAGTTAAAGACTAGTAAAAACATTTTACTTTTAACAAACCTTACAGGTCCTGATATGCTATCAGCATGAAATAACACCATTAAATTTACAGTCAAATACGAATATCTTTTACTAACAGGACCAAAGCAAAATGGACTTGTTCAATCCTGAAACAGAAGAACCCCTGTGAGTGAATTCAGTATTTCAACTATATTCAATAGAAATAAACTGATCGTTCCATTACCCCATTTCCTTATAACTTTAATAATAATATTCATTTTTCAAGGAGTAAATCAATGCTCTAACATGTCTGTGTTAATACTATAATAGTTGCTTTGAAAGGTAGTCACTCTTACTATCATGCTAATATAAAATTAACAAATTGAGAAGACTTAGTGCAAGCTAAGCAGGAATGTAAGACTAACCTAGTAAAGTGGCATTACCCTCCAATGTGACCAACCATAATTATAGCAAAGATATTAAACTACTTTAATCACTGATTTAAACTACTTGCAAAATGAACATTGTCTGTAGAACAGGCTTATTTCCATTGAATAAAGCTTTTTGATCATCTAAGTCAAAAATTGAGAATCTGCCCTTCTTGTTGGGTATATCTTAATATATCCCTTTCACTACTTCAGTAAGAGAAATAACTCTGCATATCTCTTTATATATACATGTTTTCAAAGCATCTAGTGTTTTCAGCATTTTTCTTCACCATAGCCCTATAGGAATATTTTGAACAGTAAAATAACTTGGAAACATGCCAAGAATATCATCTGACTGACACCAAAGAAACAGAAAAAAATAAATAATAATCTTTAAGCTTAAAACAACAATATATACATGATAAACTAAGAATTCATAAATAATGAAACCAGTTCATTGTTTTTTTTTCTGAACACCCAGATTTAATAAACAATTTAAATACAAGTTGAAACAACTGCCTCTGTCTGAAAAGTGTGTGTCTATATATCATTAAGTTCATCTTTTGGAACTACAGAATGAAAGAGAAAAGAGAAAAGGTCAAAGTGACCTTACCTCAAGGTTGCTTGCTACATTAAAAACCCGTCACAACCAAATCACTACAAATATTTTATTCCATGTGAAAAAGATCTAAGTAAGAAAAGTTTCTGAAATCGGAGAAATTCCATGGTAATATCTATCATGCCTATGCTGTTAGTGTTCAGTTGGGTCTTGTATCAAACCTGTCCTACCATTCTACCCATCAATATTGTAATGAAAGTGATAGTTTTTTCCTACACCTATAATGTAAGGGTATGTTTTGTGTAACACATGTCTGGTAACATATTCATTTTTATAAAGGAATAAAAATGTACATTAAAATTTGTTTTCAGCAGTTTCTATTGGTAGATGGTATATTAAACATCTTGAAAAGCATCAAACTTCTGTTTGAAATTTACCAAGAATATCTAGCTAAATAAAATTAACATCACAGACAAAAAAACATGCATACATATTATTTACATGTAACCCTATATTTTATACTGAAAGACAAATTCTTTATACTCATACATTCTAAAGACTAGCTGTTTACATTGGGATACAAGAGGCATTCAATATGCAGTGCAACTATGATATAAATGGAATACCCGAAGCTTTAAAATAAATTCAGGTTTTGCATGATTTAAGCATGAAATTCCAAACTTTGAAATCCTAAACTGTACCTTTTTGTATTTGTAAACATGGTAAAGAAAGCAGAATAAATATTGTCAATTTCCTTTATCGCTTATACTTTTTGTTGCCAGAAAAACAAGCTGTTAAATCTTAATCATGATACCTATTTCCTACAAATAGCAGTATCTATTTTATTTTTAAACTACTGTAAAAAGTTTTTGTATACTCAAAATTACAATTTACATGTACTCATACACATGTTTGTTTTCTTTCTGCCAAAAACAGATCAAGAATGGTCAGATAACAGCATGCACATTTAAAACAAGGTTAAAAATTCAAGTCTGAAATCACTTAAACACTTTCTTGTAGTTTCAAATTAAGCAAATACATGATTACCAAGATATGAGGGTAAGACAGACATGCATGAAAAACTATTTGCCAAAATTCAATCAAGAGCTACCAGTATATAACTTAAATTTCTTACAGTCCCAAATAATCAGATGAAGTTTCAAATCAATTATGCTACTGTACTCAGAGGCTGATAAAAACTTTAACCAAATATTTCAATTAAAGTGGACTATTTGATACCCCTAAAAGTTTTATGAAGCTTCAAATCAATCCAATTATTGGTTAATGATTAATGGTTAACGAGATATGTACATGTACATGATACTAGCTTGAATGCAAAACTTAAAACCAAAATGTCAAAGTCAAAGATGGGCCATTATTTGGTTTAATCAAATTAAGAATTATCTAACTAGACTGTTTGAAACCCTCGCAACGATAAATGAAGTTTTAAATATTTCCTATAACTGTTAAACTTTAACCTAAATACCTTAGTCCATTAGAGCCAAAATTCAAAATCAAGTTATTTTATAAGTTAGTTTAGATTGTCAAGAGTTATCTAACTTGACAACCTTACCTGACACCCTTGAATATGTTGTCCAATATTCTAATCAATCATGCACATGAATGGTTATTGAAATATGAGCAAAATAGTAGCTTGCATATACAGTTTTAACCAAATTACAGCCTGCATGCAAAACTTAAACTAGAAGATATAAGTCCAACTAATGATTCAGCTTGTTCGTCTGATATTCCTCAACACCAAAGTAAAGTTTCAAATCAAGTCCATAAGTAGTTATTGAAATATGTCTATGACAGTAGCTTGCATGCAAAATTTTAAACAAAATTTCTTAGAGCAACAAGGGCCATAACATACATTAAATTCAGTCAAGAGTTATAAATCTAAGTTGCTTGTACCCTTAAAGCGACTGCACTCCAAGCAAGGGTGACTGCAAAATAGATTATTCTCGAATATTCAAGAAAACAACTCAGTCATTACTGTATCTAGGGGCTTTTGTATAATATAAATTAAAAAATTCTGTTCTCCTAATAAAATGCAACAGGGATTCTGCAAAATGTTTTGTCTAAGTTTATCTTTACCCTGATAATATGAACACATAGCTAAACGGTTGGCTCTACATACTATTTCTATGTTGTTTATCCACTGGATACAGCTGAGTAGGCAGTAATTCAAATCTTATATGATCATTTAAGCACAAATTCTCAGTACAAAACCTGTGCCTGGATAAATCTTCTTCCTAAAACTGCCTTAATATTTCTTAGTCTTACAAATGAATAAACGAGCTGATAAATGAATATTATTGATTTTATAAAAATTAAAATTTACATACGCATTTGGATTTTAGTGTTTTCCAGTGAATTATAGTTTCGTCAGTGAAATAAAAGTGGTACTCCTTATTCTCTGAAACAGTGGACTTACCATTTACTTTTACATTTTTTGTCTTAGAGACCGGATTTACGAAATAAAATTATAAAAAAATTAATGTCTCCTTTATAAAATGCAACGGGATGGAGCCGTTAAATGTATTGTCTATGTTTATCGATGACCCTTCTACTGAACCATGTTAAATGTTTATAGAAACAAACTATAAAAATAGTTGTTTTATCCATAATATAAACAGAAAATTATGTCAAATCTTATATGATCATTTAAACACAAATTCTCAGACACACTCCTGTTGTTTGATAAATCTTCTTCCTCAAAAAATTACTTAAAATTTGATAGAATTCATATCAACAGACCAGTATACATGTAATTATGATAATGATAATACATACTCATTTATCTTATTACAAATTAATAGAATAATAATTTTGAAAAGTTGGTCAAAGTTGCTCTCCAAAACAACATATGGTTATCCAGTTTCAATAAAACTTGAACTGGTCCAAAATAAATGAATTATGTAACAGATATTTCCTGTAAAGTTTGACTTTCTAAATTTTTCAATGTTTACAAGATGTTGAACCAGTACTCCCAAGTTCATTTTGAGAGGCAGTGTCAGAACAGTACAGTAATTGCTATTTTTATAAATCATATTAAACCAATAAATATTAGTCTACTATAACGCTACAACAGTAATTTATTCAAGGCTCAATAAAGTTTACGTTTCTTTACTTTTCGTCCTGATAATGTTTCATACTGGTAACTGTTTGGTTTCCAGTCCCCATCTGAATCATCATTTTCAAACACATCAATACTTGACTGTTTAAACAGTGGTGGAGGTCCTGACCAGGTTTCATCATCATCATCATCATTATCACCATATTCATCATCACTGGGATACCAGCCTGGGTCAGTGAAACCAGCCTTTGGGAATAGTTCTCTATGAACCAGCGGAGAGCCTTCATCTTGCTTCACTGGTTTTGACAATGCCATTTTAATCTGTGGGTACCTATCTTTTCTTCCTGCTTTACGACCCACTTTACTCTTAGATTTTCCTCCTTTTGAACCTTTCCCACCATGTCTGTGTTCAAGTTTTGTTATGGCTCCACCAGTGTGAACAACTGACCTAGAATCACATTTATTCTTTTTCTCATTTTTATTTGTTTGTCTTTTAAGCAATTCAGCCTTTTTCCTCTTTTGTTCTTTTACAATCTCCAACTCTTTTTCAACAGCTTTGTTCAGAATTTCTTGAAACTGTAGGCGAGCATACTTCAGTTTCTCTTTTGATGGCCAACTTTGCTCAGGAACGTTTTCCTTTTGCATAACAATAGTAGGTACAGAGCCAACAACACCTGGAATCCTCATGGACAGTTTCCGTATAGGAGCGTTTTCAATGTTTGTAAATCTGGGTTTGATAGGTGTAGCACTCATTTTATTTGGGTCTATTGTACTCAGACTATTTGTATTGGCATATACTGCCGATTGTCCATACATATGATCATAACTTATATTCTCTTCTTTTATCCTAGAACTTTCAAAAGCTTCTTCTTTGATATACACTGGAGTGCTAAAGATCTCAGCATTATGGTCATGAAGTGGTTGGAAGTTCTGTTTCCTGTTCTTATTTTCTGGAGATATTTTCAACCTCCTTACTGCAGAGCCACCATTTCTAAGAGGGCTATTTCTACTTTCGAGTAACGCCTTACCCTGTGGTGATTTCAACCACTCATCCACAATGCTTGTATTTCCTGTTATGTCACCAAACAGGTTTTCTTGGAAACTTGCAAAAAAGTCTTTGTCCCATTCATCAAATGTTCCTTTTGAAGGACTCTGATTTATCAGCTTGAAAGGACTGAACGAGGAATCCTTGAATGGACTTAGGGATGTCTCTTTAAATGGGCTAAATAAAACAGGTTCTATTTTTACTGGACTTATGCTGATTATACCATGGTTTGAATCTGTATTGCTGCTTCGGAGAGGACTAGCCATGAAAGCTCTGCTGCGGTCCATTTCTGAATGTCCTGTCTGGGATCTTAACAAGCTAGCAGCTTGTGAGATACCTACAACACAAAAAATATCACTACATTATTAACTGAAGCTATGGATTCCAAAATCTTACTTAATTGTTTGATACCACTGAACAATACAGCAAAGTTTTAAATCAATAAGTGGTAAATGATACAATCATGTGCATGACAGTGCTTGTTGCACACACGACTATTACTTGGAATTTTTAAGAACAATAATTTTTTTTTGACAGAGTGACCTTCCATTTGTTTACATGTTTGGGTCATGATGGTAAACAAGTATTCCAACTTTCAAATTAATGTCTCAAATGGTTAAGTCAAAAAGTGGACTGGTATGGAAAACTTAACAGATTCCAAGTCCAAAAGGCTCATAATACGAAAACCTTGACCATTGTTGACAGAGTTACTTTCTCTTGCCTACTGATTGGGGTCATGTTGCAAACAACTTTTCCAAGCTTCACAGCAATATCAATTGAAGAAGATTTCACCCAGATTCAATGTATTTTCTAAGTTGAAAAAAAGGTTGTAATTCTGACAAAACAGTACCAAGTTACATTGTACTTATTCTTGTCTGTAAACGATGCTAATGATGTTAAATATAAAAGACGTGTTAGTTTCAAAGCAGTATCTGTAATGGCTTTGAAAATGTAGGGTGGTTTGGAAAACTTAACCAAGGTCACGTGAAGGTGTGACCCCAACACAGATGCAGAGACAAGTAAGAATACTAAGATAAATCCCCTTTTCTTTGAAAAATCAAGCTAAAAATAATAATAGCATGTAATTTAAAGTGACATTATGCGCATACTACTGCACAGTGTATTTTTGGTGACAGTTTTATAAAAGCAATTTTTGGTTGCTGTGCATTGAAATTTGTTAATAAATTAATGATTATGCCGCATTAATATTTGAAGTTGGTGCTTTAGATATAAAACAAGAGTGCCAAACTGTCACAAAATACGCCCGTCAAGGAGGCATAACTCAGTATCTGGCAGTTCATTTGTTTTGTAAAACCTGCTAGAACTATAGAGCAGACAAGGCTAATTCACCTGTTTGAACTATGAGCTGAGAAGGCTAATTTCATAATTTTCGATAATTCAAGGGCAACAAGAGCACTGTAATCAAGAGCAAATGCAGAGCAATATCCACACAGTTATATGACGCTTGAACCCTAAGTGTGACCTTGACCTTGAAGTGAGCCATCCGGAACATGGCTTCTGCACAGCGTCTCGATGTGGTAAACAATTGTGGCAGGTTCGAAATCCTTCACGGGGTTCAAGAGTTACAGAGCGGAAGGGAAAAAAAAGTCTGAAATCCTTCATGGGGTTCAAGAGTTACAGAGCGGAAGGGAAAAAAAGTCATATGACCTTTGAACCCCTAAGTTTGACCTTGACCTTTAAGCGAGCCATCCGGAACATTGCTTCTGCACGTCGTCTCAGTCTGGTTAACATTTGTGTCAGGTTTCTTCGAAATCCTTCAAGGGGTTCAAGAGTTACAGAGCGGAAGGGAAATTGCTAACGGACAGACAGACACCGTGGCGATAACATAATACGTCCCTTCGGGCGTATAAAAATGGGACTGATAAAATGATAGTTGAATGTGTCGTTGATGTTGGAAGAGATTTCGACAGTGGAAGGGAAGAAACTCCTGCACGCAGTTGTTCTTTTCTTAAATTGACTCTCCCAGTCAAATAAGAAAATCAATATTTTGAAAGTTATTTTTTCATACTGGTAGCGGGAAGAGTTTGGTGTATTGGGTTAAAAGTTATTATTTCCTCTACACTTTTGTACACACACCATTTTCAGCTGGATTTTTACTTGAAAAAAATGTGCATAATGTCACTTTAAGCATAGGTCAAGATAAAGCTATGAGTCTTGGAACATTGCACTTCCTCTCAATCTATATCCTCTTTTCGTTGTGCTAAATATCAAGTAATTCTGTTTGATGGTTTTTGGCCTGGGGACTGAAAGTCCCCAAGGCCTAAGTTAGTATACCACATTTCAAACCCTGCAAGAATTTTAGCCGTGCTATGTGCGAATAACAACTGTAAACATTCGCTATCAAAGTAGTGCAAGACAGACCAGATCAATCTTCTGTTTGAATGCCGCATATGATAAGAACATGTTACAAATAAAAATAGTACATAAAACTTCAAACGACTGCAGGAAGGTATATAGCTTACGGGCTGCATTACACATTTTTTTCTGTTTTAGAAATTAATGCGCTGTTAGCTGATTACGGAAGATATCACGGAGAAGTACGGATATTTACGGAAATTTCCGCCCGTAAAAGCTTCGATATAAGAGTTTGTAGTTTGATTTTCAAATTTCCGATGTTATTTCATTGACAACTTTGTTATTTACTAACGATTACATATATATTTACCTAAAAATAAATGTCTCTAAAAAAAAAAAATTTTTCTTACATTCCCCGAGAAGGAACTAACGTGATCAAATTCACCCGCCATTTATCGAGGACGCTGCATGTCGAGGCCCAGTGCACGGTTTCACTGATTACAACTACAAGGTAACCCAGAATCATTTTTGGTTTTCTCTGTTATACACATTGTACAGTACTGTATTTATATTTCATTGCTGGTATTGCTTTGTTTATTTCTGTTTCAAGGTCTTGTCATTGGTACACAATAATTTTCGATCCACATCATCAGATCATATCGCTTCGCCGAAGTTGTACAAAGCGCAGATCGAATTATTTGTACTGGCTTAAACATTTTATAATGTTGACTATGTGATTATTTTTCATTTAACGTACATTTCATAATAAAACAAACTTCCTGTCACCCATATATTTGTGAATCATTCATTCTGTGTCATATATTGAATTTCGACCTCTGCACATTTCGACCCCCGCCCCTTTAGGTAAGATTCAACGCAGAACATGTAGGTGAAAAGTTGTTTTTCGGGGAGGTTAACCTATAGCCCCCAGGCCTTCAGCGCTCACAGCGCTTTGATTAAGTTTTGTTCCCTGCAAACATAATTTTGCATGATAAAGTGAGAGAATTCAAAAGGAGACAAGGTAGAGTTATGGTTATTAGAAACTGCACTTCCCCTTCTTCTATCGCTATATCTAATATCAAGTTAATCTGTTTCACGGTTTTGGAATTTTATTTTGGACAAGTATAATTTCACTATATCATGCAAGTATAATTTCACTATATCATGTATATATAATATAATATAGGACTAAGGATGTAATTCAGAAATGGGGTCAGCTACAGTTAGGCCCAAAAAAAATGTATGTTTCCTGTGACATGCCAGAAAAAAATAGGGCAGGTAGGCCTTTTTTTTCAGGGCGAGTAGAATAGCCTTCTTCATAGTAGTAGAATTCCCACAGATGGTTGTAGATGCTTTCTACTTTTATAACACAGCTTTTTATATACCCTTTGATTTGTCCTCATTTAAATTTGAACCAGCGAATGATTCGTTCTCAAATTTTTTTTTTTGGTCAATAAAAAGTTAAGGTTCAGGGGTTAAAAATAGGGTAGGTTGGGTCACCGGAAACATACTCGTGTATATTTCCTTGGGCCTTACAGTTCTTAGTCACTGTACTCCCTCTCAATGTCCTATCACTGTGAGGTATCAACTCAACTATTTTTGTACTTTTAGATTTGGCAACAAGAAATATTTTGAGGGACAGACAAACAAAAGCCGCAGTATGTGTATCCCCGTTTGGCCAGCATAATGAGTAAATTTAAATTACCAAAATTGAACTCTGCAGGTGAAGTACTGTAGCCACTGTCAAAAGAAGTCTCTGGTTTTATTGAAAACACTGTGCCTGTATTATGCACTGGCTTGTCATCATGTTGCACATCTAGGTCAGGTTCAAACATGCTTTACCCTCAAACCTGTTAAACTCAATCTAGTCCTGAAAATCAATGTTGAATATTAAAATTTCTTTACAGATTCCAAAGATTGTATAAAATGACTTGCATTTATTTAGGAAATAGATTTCACTTTTGAGTGATATACCGGTTAGTATATATTTATAGGAGAAATTTCCAATAGTGTTAGAATGATTAACAATCAATTTATAAAGGTTTATCATTGTTTTCTCTCAGTGATTAAAAAACCACAAGCGTACACTTGACACATAAGCAGCTCAGATATCTCTTTTTGGTGACCTTACAGTGGGATGACAATGGTAGAGTCCAGCGAAAATCCACCTGTCTTGTCTGGAGACCACCTCAAATATGAACAGTACCCAGGACAGTAAACAAAGCAAGGTCGCATTGATGACAAGTGTAGTGCGTTAACCACTGGGCTTACCAGGTACATTTTGTAACTACGAAGCAAAAAGGGCTTGCACTTGCCTTGCTACTTTGCAACTGTAAGCGTCAGTAAGCATTCACCAAATTTAAAGGCACTGATTACCACCATTACTAGGAGTTCCAACTCACTCTTCAAATGTTGCCAGGTGCAATAAAATCATTTATTTGGCAGGAAAGATTTATAAATTACATTTTAAACGTGCAGGTTTTTTTGACAAATTTGTGTAATGATAGCTACATAACCGCAAATTCATGTAAACCAGGTGAAACCACCAGCAAAACAATCATCCATGAAGAAATACAAAATGTTGAAAATATAACAGTTCCCTTCAAAGACACACCAGGTGTAGAACAACAGAGTACAGTCAACTTACGTCCCCAAAACAGGGCTTGCACATCACATCATTCATGATCTTGTTTACAACAAGAAATGGGCTGTTTTAGCAACTCGATGCATTAGCTGTTTATTGACGGAAACAAGTTCTTTAAGTACTCCAAACTCATTCCATCGTACAGGAAAAAAACTGCATCAATATGGTTTCTTTGTGACGCAATTTATTTTGACAGCTCAATTTAGCGCGCACCTGGTTTTATCAGCTGATTCCGCGAAGAGATTTGCTTCAAAATTCTGATAAACAAGCAGCTGATCTGTATAAAATGTACTTACGTTAATGTTTCAAGCTACATTCTTCACAATTCTGAGCAGTCAGCAACAATCACCATGATAGTTTGTATTATTTTCTATTGTTTGTGTAAACTTCTCAGTTTTCCACCAGTTGTACATTGGCGCCATTTCCTGTCTAGATCCGCCGCTTTTCGATTGGCCAGTATCCTTTACCCTTTGACGCGCCGCATCCAATCAACGAGATTTATGCCATTCGGTGCCGTTCAGTGAATTGATTTGCTATATTTAGCAATGGCCGACGGAATGTGTATTGTAAATGTAGACATTTTATATTTTTCTTCGTTTGCAGCATAATGAGAAATCAGAGGTCCATTTTCTGGAAGCAGTAGGTTAACTTTATCAATATTTGTTATGATTCACTTAATTTTCAAGCGACCAAAGATTCATACCGGCAGAATTACGGTGGTGAATCTGTGCAAATTTGTGTACTGTTTACTTGAGCAAAACACTAATTGGGTCTTAATATTTGCAGCATAATTAGAAAGATAATCAAGATATCCATCTTGCGGATGAATTTCCGATTGTTTCCGCAAAAGTTGTTTTAATTTTAAATTCAGTTTCACGAAAGTACAAGAGACGCTTTACTTGTGTAAATATTAAATGCACTGACCTAACGAAATTTTTCAAAATTTAGGGTCACAAACTTTGATAGTGCTAAATCATCAAGTCTTTCTATTGAAATCTTTCAATGGACTATTGTGACTTTTAAGTACTTTAGTAAAGTATGAAATGAGTTTGATGTTTCAGTATTTCAAGTTAGACACGAGAGATGGCAGTAAAATGAGACAAATCTTAATTATGATTAGCCTTGTGAAACTGTTGCACCTGTAAATCTAGTAATCATGAGTTCTACATGTAACTCTTGGAAAACAACTATTTTTGATAAGGTTGCCATTTTAAGACATAAATGTTTTAGAAATCTAATTTGATATGAGCTGTGGAATAACATCTATGACCCTTACTTCATTATTGTTTTATAAATGTCTATTTTTGTCTTGATTTAATTCCTGTGCAGAAGGAAAGCAGAACTTTGGTCTTCTTGCTTCAGTGAATAAAGAAATTCATCACTACATGACAGATATTTTCTCACCTAATTATTTGACAAAAGAAATGAAGGCTTGGCATTTACACTTCATATGAATATTATGATTACATTACAAAGAGACAATTGGAGAATTTCTAAATTTAATCACATATAAATATATGTTTACAGAAACAATTACTAAACCCTTTAAGTCAGTAAATGCATCTATATAGGTATTTCTGTTGTCAGAGGATCTGCCAGTCCATTCTGACAAAACTGTTCTCACTTGAAGCTTTGTATTTTTTTTAGAGTTTTATCGTTTTTACAGGATAATTCACATGTCCAAAGAGTTTAATTTTTTCAAGTTTTTGGGGAATATAGCAAAATACAGAATGCAACGCTTTCCAGAGACACCCCTGGTTCTTTAACATGCCCGGTGTACAGCACCGATACATCAGGTCTCATCTGAAAGACCATAAGTTAGTGGAGGAGCAGGGGATCAAACCTGTGATCCCTGGATTACATGTCCAGCGTGTTATCCACTAGACCACTGATCTGTCCCTTCCTCTTGGAGCTTTATCTTGAAGTGAGGTATACTGATTATGTTAAGGCTTTTTAAATGAGTTTGGAAAGCATGCAGATTCAAGTAAATCTGTTGTTTTTACCTTTAGACACTTACAAATAAATGGTTAATTAGGCAATTATTGTCATTGGCTGTTGATAAAGGTATAAATTGACAATGTTTCAGAGCAGCACAAATTTCTATATAAGTATCAACAACATCCAGTGTGCCACGTCTGCACTCTATTGAAATGCATTATAGAATTCAGTGATAAATGCCAATGAGAACGCCTATGTCACTGTCCATGAATTAATTGTGTCTATCTAATAGCTGCCTACTTAAGTTTAAAACTAAAACGATAGGGCTCAAAAACATACATGTATCTGTAAACTGCAAAATTGTCATTTTTGGCATCTTAATGATGGTAATGATAGATAGTAATCGACAAGTTTTATCATAGGAAGAATTGAAATATTTCTCACATGAAATGCATCTGTTTTGAATACTGAAATTTCTTCATTTTTCTGCAGTTTTTACACCAAAAAAGATTAGAGTACATATTTACATACATGGCAATTATATCAACAAATGGAAAAGAAGTCCTTTGATTTGCGACCAGTACAGATCTAGAAGCACAAATTAAAGCTGCTTCTGGCAAAGATGTGATGGCACACTTTAAAACTAAGTGAATCTCTTGTTTAAATGTTTGTTTATGATTTAATACATAATATTACTTTTATTTCCCTGCTTTGTTTTTTTAGAAATTCTACATTTGTCACCAGCATGATGAGGAGAGGAATGATCATAGCTACGAAATAGAAAAAAATGTAACAGAAAGAAGAAAACTGAAACGAAATGAGGACAATTAAAGATCCAAGGAAGAAGCCAGAGTTACGTAGGCGGACTGATCTAGTTGAAGAAGAGGAGGACGATGACTGCTCAACTAAAAGCACACCTCCAAAGAAGCGTAAAACTGCTAAGGCTACAAAGGATGACAGTTCAAGTTTCAATGATTCGGGTAGTTTTATTGATAATCAGAGCGACATTTTGTCGGAGAGAAGCAGTGTTATGGGAGATGATGATGCATCTGATATATCCTCTTTAAAGAGCACTCCACCAAAAAAGCGCAATTATAACCGGGTTTTGAATAAGAGTCCAGAAATCAATGGTGAAGCTGCCTTGGATCCTGAAGAAACCCCAGAGAAAAAAGTAAAACCTAAGAAGAAAGTAAAAAATACTGAACAGCCTTCCACAGAAGATAATGAAACAAAAGAAAGCACTGAGAAAAAGACACCAAAGGGAAAGAAAAAGCAAATTAAACTGTTAAACAGTGAAGAAACTAATGATACTATTAAAGAGGATAGTGAAGTTAAATCAGAGACAAAGAAAAAAAGTATATCAAAGAAAGCTGTAGCCAAACCTAAAACTGACAATGAAGATGGAACTGCAAAGAAAAAGCCAGGCAGGAAAAGAAAACTTTCAGGTATACAAAATGAGAGCAATAATGATAAAGGAGAATTGAAAGGAAATTCAACAAAAGGAAAGAAAGGGAAAAAGACGAAGAAACAGTTGTTGAAAGAAGAGGCTCAGTCTGAATTGAGAAGACAAACTGAAGAATTGAGGAAAACTCAAGCAGAAAAAAGTGGTTTAGTAGGTAAAGCAGACAATATGGAGGCAGATGAGACTAAAAGTTTAAAACAAAAATCGGAAACAAAGAAAAAAGACTGTATCTCCTGGCAAGCAACCTGCTAGTAGTGTTGTGAATAGTCTTAAAAATATGGATAATATAATGCCAAATTCAAATCCACAAGAATCAGGCCATTCAGAGTCTGAAGATGCTGCAAATGATGAATCTGATGAAAGTTCAGAATTTGATACAAGTTTTGATAGCATTAATAGTGATCGTAAGGAAAACAATGCCCAGGAGGGTGAAAATGATTTAGAGAAACAGCAAAATGAAGATGAAGGTAATGTTGAAAGCAAATCGGAGCAAACTATAAAATGTGACCAGTGTGGCTATGTATCACGAAGCAAAGGTGGACATACGCGTCATTTAAGAAAATGTCAACCTGAAAAATTAGGTTTAGAACCAGAATTAACCTCCAAACCAAAATACCATCAGTGTGAAGAATGTGAATACTCGGCTCCAAAACGGGTGCTTGTTATTAATCACATGAGAACTCACGGAATATTTCAGTGTAAGCGGTGTAAGTTTCGTGCCGAGGGTGAAGAGGTCTTAGAGGAGCACTGTGCTCTAGAGCATAAAGACAGAAGTGATTGCAAATTCTGCAAAAATTGTAATCGCTATGTTAAATGCAGTGAAGTTCCTCTTGAAAAGCACATGGAAGAGTGCCAAGGAAGAATTCCATTTAAATGTCCAGAGTGTTCTAAAGAATTTCAGTATGAGTCTTCCTTAAAGTGTCATGTAGTTTCTCATTACCCTGACCAACCAAAACTGTTCAGTTGTGATCAGTGTGATTATAAATCAAACTACAAAGCAAACTTAAAGAAGCATGTACGACATATACATGAGCAGAGAGGTGAACGAAACGTGAAGTGCACTGAATGTGACAAATTGTTTTATACAGAAGACAATATGAAACGTCACTTAAAATTACATTCAGAAGAAAGACCTTACAAATGTGATAAGGAAGATTGTAAAAAAGCATTTAAAACTGTTAATGGTCTCAAATTTCATTTACTTTCTCATCAAACAGACCGCCCATTTGCATGTGACATTGAAGGATGCGCTAAAAGCTTCAAGACCATGCGGGCACTCGCCCTTCATTTAAACGAAACCCATCAGCAAGCACCAAAGAACTTCAAGTGTGACGAAGATGGGTGTGAGATGGCGTTTTACAAGAAGTGCCATCTTGATAGACATATTGATGCACATAAAGGTAATTTAAACAAATTGACAAGATTTACAGGGCTTTTAGGGGCACGCAAGTTAAAAGCGATCTTGGTCTCACATGTATACTTGCTGTAGATCCTTTCATCCTTGTACACTTCCCCAACCTAAAAGCTGGACTACAGTTTTCATTAATTCTGTCTTAAAGCTGTATTCAAGGTTTGGGCCTTGGTGTTGTTGAAGATGTGCACTAAACAGTTAACCTTGTATTGAAAATACCATATATAATATACCACCGGTGTACATCGAAAATGCAGCAGGCCTATCAATCTAATACATCGACTTGAGAAATGGTTGACATTTTCTGAGCACTTCTAAGTAAGAAAGCTTTCTACAAAAATGTATACAGTTCAACTTGACTTAAATGGCCAGTCAAGGGATACTGCCATATTGACCGTTTAAGCATAGTTACCACTTAATGCAGGATTGTAAATTAACTTTGACTTTTGACAGTCTATACAAATACCCCAACTACCCCTAACGTTGGGTGGTCGAAATCACCCCCAGTTTATCCAGCTGTTTATACCCCCGAAACAAAGTTTGGGGAGATATATAGGAGTTACCCGGTGGTTGGTCGGTCGGTCAGGCGGTCTGTTGCATTTTCCTTGTCCGGAGCATAACTTGAAAACTACTAGTTGGAATTCAGTACAACTTCATACAATGGTCAAATACATTGAGAGGAAGTGCAGTGCACAAGAACCATAACTCTATCTATAGTAATTACAGAGTTATTGCCCTTTGTTACTTTTCCTTGTCCGGAGCATAACTTGAAAACTACTGGTTGGATTTCAAAACAACTTCAGACAATGATCAAGCACAATAAGAGGAACTGCAGTGTACAAGAATCATAACTCTATCCATAGTAATTACAGAGTTATTGCCCTTTGTTACATTTCCTTGTCCGGAGCATAACTTGAAAACTACTGATTGGAATTCAATAGAACTTCATACAATGGTCAAGTACATTGAGAGGAAGTGCAGTGCACATGAACCATAACTCTTAATTGACTCATTACATAGTTATTGCCCGTTGTTACTTTTCCTTGTCCGGAGCATTACTTGAAAACTACTGGTTTGAATTGAATACAACTTCATAAAATTGTCTAGCACAATAAGAGGAATTGCAGTGTACAAGAACCATAACTCTATCTTGAGTATTTACAGAGTTATTGCCCTTTAATACTTTTCCTTGACCGGAGCATTACTTGAAAACTACTGGTTGGAATTCAATACAACTTCATACAATGGTCAAATACATTGAGAGGAAGTGCAGTGCACAGGAACCATAACTCTTCTTGACTCATTACAGAGTTATTGCCCTTTGTTACTTTTCCTTGTCTGGAGCATTACTAGAAAACTACTGGTTGGAATTCAATATAACTTCATACAGTGGTCTAGCACAATGACAGGAAGTGCAGTGTACAAGAACCATAACTCTATCTTGAGTATTTACAGAGTTATTGCCCTTTAATACTTTTTCTTGTCGCAGAGCATAACTTGAAAACTACTGGTTGAAATGCAATACAACTTCATACAATGGTCCAGCACATTGAGAGGAAGTGCAGTGTACAAGAACCATAACTCTATCTTGACTGATCATGCTGATTACAGAGTTATTGCGAAGAACAATATCTCTATTTTAGTTTTTTTGGCAAGGTATTCTGTTACTACGAACCTCCTCAGATTATAAAGCAGTCTTTCGGGGGTATTAATCACATTTAGTGATAGCTCTAGTTTAACTGGTTAAAACCACTCTGGTCAAGACTCCAAAAGTAGTGAATGTCGATTGGATGTCGAGTGAATGTTTTGTGAAAATGTTTGGTTATTTTAATGCAAAAAATGTACTATTACTTTAAATTGATACAACAAAAATGATAGTCAGCTAAATCCACTGGTCAATACATTGTACTTCCAAAGTGGTCAGTCAATATAGGTAAGTATTGGCAGTTAAGTCTATTGTGGTCAGTTGGTCATTTTTGGCATGTTTGGTGGTCAAACTGAATAAGTTAAGTGCCTAGGTAAAATATCCAATTTAAAATACAATTAAATATACCCCTTCTATTCATGAACTCACTAGATAGTATAAGCAAATAGTATGCACAAGGAAATAAGTAACTGCCCTTTTTAGCTCGACTTTTCGAAGAAAATGGGAGCTAACCTATTGTCAGCGTCATGACATTGGTGTCACACCTTGGTTAAGTTTTTCGTACCACCCCACTATATTTCATAACTATAAGAGGTAAGGCTTTGAAACTTACCATACTTCTTAACCATATTAACCTCCATCTACAGACAAGAGTACTTAACTCTGTCAAGGATTTTGACAGAATTATGGCCCTTTTTTTGCCCCCAAGGGTGGCATTAAATCGCACCGTCTGTCCGCCTGACCGTCTGTCCGCCTGTCCGTCCGTCCGCCCTCCGTCCGTGCGTCCCCACTTACAAATTGTGTCCGGACTGTAACTTTGTCATGCATTGAAGGATTTTAAAATAACTTGGCACACACGTCTCACACCCAACGCGCCCGTGCAAAACCCACCCCATCCCTACCTCAAAGGTGAAGGTACACTTGGAGTATGAAGGTTATGGAATCCTCTATATATGCACACTTCGTGTCCGGACTGTAACTTTGTCTGCATTGAAGGATTTTAAAATAACTAGGCGCAGCACATCAAGGCGCCGCGCCCCTGCAAGACCACGTCCCTAGCTCAAAGGTCAAGGTCATACTTAGAGTTTGAAGGTAACTGATTCCTCCATATAAGCATATATGCACACTTCGTGTCCGGACTGTAACTTTGTCATGCATGAAGGATTTTAAAATAACTTGGCACAAATGTCTAGCACACCAACCCCGTGTCACCCCCCCCCTGCAAGACCCACGTCCCTAGCTCAAAGGTCAAGGTCATCTTAGAGTTTGAAGGTAATGGTTCCTCTATTAAGCATATATGACACATTCGTGTCCGGACTGTAACTTTGTCATGCCTTGAAGGATTTTAAAATAACTTGGCACAAAGTCAGCACACAGCGCGTGTCGCTGCAAGACCCACGCCTAGCTCAAAGGTCAAGGTCATACTAGGTTTGAAGGTAATGGATTCCTCTATATAAGCATATATGCACTACGTGTCCGCGACTGTAACTTTGTCAGCCTTGAAGGATTTTAAATATTTGGACAATGTCTAGCACATAAGACGACGCGCGTGCATGACCCACTCCCTACCACAAAGGCGGCCTTGGTTTATAGGTAAGGAATCCTGTATATATGCTACTTTGTGTCCGGACTAAATTTATATGCTTTGAAGGATTTTAAAAAACTGTGCACAAGGTCTAGTCAAGGGATGTGCTCGCGTTCACCCAACCCTACCCGCAGTCACACTTAGTATTTGAAAACCATTAGAGATACTGTTTGAACCTGTCATCAGGGAGGGTTTTAAAAAAAAAAACCCCATTTTTGAAACTGGAGAGGACACATACTGTGAGGCACCTCTTTCGGGGCCATCACTTGGGAGGGACAGCTCTTGCCCCCCCCCCCCCTTTGACTTAGAAAGTGTATTGAGCTTGGTTAAGTTTTTCGTACCACCTCACTTTATTTCAAAGTATTAGAGGTATGGCTTTGAACTTCCCACACCCCTACTACCCATCGTAACCTCCATCTACGACAGGAGTATTAACTCTGTCAAGGATTTTGAAAAAATTATGGCCCTTTTTTTTTTTTAAAAATTTTTTTTTCTTTTTTATTTTTTTTTAAAGGCCCCCCCCCCCCCCCCTCTCCTTTATTCAAAACCATGAGATTGCTGAAACTAACCATACTTGTTTGCCATCATGACCTACAAATGTACATCTACAGACAAGAGTACACAACTCTGTCAGGGTTTTTGATAGAATTATGCCACTTTTTTACTTAGAAAATACATTGAATATTGGTAAAGTTCAGTTATTGCCTTAACCCTTTAAGATATTGCTTTGAAACTTTGAATGCTTGTTTACATCATTCCCCCCATTTGTAGGCAAGAGAAGGTAACTCTGTTAAGGATTTGTTTTAAAAATTATGGCTCTTTATCGTCTTACAATCTTGGTTAAGTTTTTCGTACCAGTCCACTTTTTGACTAAACTGTTTGAGATATTAATTTGAAAGTTCGAATACTTGTTTACAATCATGATCCCCAAACATAGGAAAGAGAAGGTAATTCTGTCAAGGATTTTATTTGAATTATTGCCCTTTTTGACTTAGAAACTCAGTTAAAATTTTTATTCCACTTGTTGACTTAACCAGTTGACGTGTTTGAGATATTACTTTGAAAGTTTGGAGTACTTGTGTACCATCATGAGACTTATTTGTAAGCAAGAGAAGATCTAAAACTGTGTGGAAATGTTTCTTGATTTGTACTTAGAAATTCCTAGTTAAAGTCTTGTGTGCCCGTAACTGTCAAAGTTTTGTTTTATTGGCAAGCACTAAAAAAGTTGAGCACGCTGTCCTACTGACAGCTCTTGTGTAATTTGTTATTTCATAAACAAAAAAGTAACATTCAAATTTTGAAAAGTTGTTATGTTTGCCAATTGGGTATCTGGTAAAATGAATCGTATGTGTGAGACGTCGGTATTTCTTCACATTTCCATTTAATATAGACTCTGTAGTTTTAATTTTCTAAACAATACATTTAAAAGTTATAAATATGGGTCATCAGAGGTCAAAAGCTAGGTCAACCAGTCAAATTATACAAAATTGTGTATGAAATGGAGTTTGCATTTTTCACTGGAACTTTATGAAATCTTGTCTGATTGAATGACTGTCTTAATAAAGTCTAGGTTGGGTTCAAATATGGGTTGATTTAGGTTTTAAACTTGGTCACCAGGTCAAATAATAGCAAAACTTTGAGTATGCAATAGCAGTCACATTTTCAACCCAATCCTGATGAAAATTGGTCAGAATGTTTTCTTCACTGATTACGAGGTCAAGTTTAAATTTTGGCTAGGTCACACTGTCAAATCAAAGAAGAACCATGTTAACACTCTGAGGTCACATTTATTACCCAATCATCATGATAATTTCTAGGTCAAAATTAAGTCTAGGTCAAATGGTCAAGTCAGGTCAAACACTTCATTCAATACCGAATCATCATGGAATTTGGCCAGTGTTTGTGAAGATCACCTGTGAATCCAAGGCAAACTTTTTTGATACTGTACATTCAATAGCCAATCATCTTGTCAATTGGTCAGAATGTTTGTCGTATCATGGTCAAACAGAAGTTTGTGTTTATGATATAGACATTGAAGATTAAGGTTGAATTTTGGTCACATGGGTAGGTATCAGGTGATCAATATTTGGCCATCTTGGTCTTCTTGTTTGAAAATGATTAGGTTGATAATAATATATGTCAGCAAGTCTGTAATGGTACTAAATCAGATTCCGGCTTGGTATTCATGTAAGATGTTACACTGAATACAGATGTAGAACTTGGTAAAACTTCAAGTTTATATATTTAAGTGTGAATGTGGAGTACATGGTCTCTGTGAACCTTACATTGTCATTGTAAACAACATTGCCAGTGAGCAATATAGTGCCATCATATCATTCTTGTTGAAAAAGATAAAGAGAAATAACGCTAAATCAATATAGGTACAAATACATGTATTCAGCAGTAATAACAGCTGTCATTTTGCCTTTGTTGTCAATAAGTGAATAACAGATTGTCATCTTAACACATTCTGTACAGTATTCTGTACATAGTTTAAATTTTCAGTTTCATACAATATACATGATATCATATATGGATTAATTACAAAAAAGCTTGATTTTAAAAGATGTCACATAGACTAAATTTTGTTTACAAGATTAACATACCTATTTTAGCTCACCTAGCACAGAGTGCCATGGCAAGCTATTGTGACCACTCACCGTCTGTTGTACGTCTGTCCGTTACCTACAAACAACATTTCTTCTGAAACCACTAGGCCAACATAGATGAAACTTGGCAGGGATGTTCCTTGCGTGTAGCTCTACCAAAGTAGTTTTAAAAAATCCATCCCATGCAGAGCTCTTGTTGCTATGGCAGCACATAGATGAAAATCCAAATCCACAAGGCCTAGAGCTTAGATGGTGTGTAGCACTACATTAGTGCACATCAATCAAGAATTTTCAAATTACGCCCCTGTGGGCAATATTGGTCCAGCCATGGGGGTCACTTGAATTTACAAATCTTATATAGGAAAAACTTTGTTAATTATTGTTCAAATCATGAATCCTAGGTCAAAACTGGCACTTCTTTTGATGTGATTGTTTGCCTTGTATTAAAAACAATGGTAGCCAGGTGAGCAACAAAGGGCCATCTTGTAATGACAAGACTTGAGAAGTTGGTACAGTAGTTATATGCAGAATTATTTAATGTTGATTGCAGTGATTATTTAAATGCATGCTTAAAACTGACGACTTTTCATTTTTTGCAGACAACCGAACTCATTTTTGCACGTTTATAACATGTGCGAAGGCATTCAGGACGGCTGATGCCCTGAAAGTCCACACACTCATGCACACAGACGAGAAGCCACTAAAATGTGAACACTGTGAATATACATGCAGACAGAAAAATTCAATAAAGTTCCATATGAAGAAAAAGCATCCAGATCTGTTACAGAATGATCTCGTTTCAACTGCTGGTCAGACAGTATCAAAAATTGAAACATCAACTGATAGTATTAGTAAAGAGGAAGGTAAAGAAGAAGCAGACACTTTGAATAGTATTTCAGACTCATTAACAGATAATCAGAAAAATGCAGTTATTGAAGAACCTGATGTAAAAACTAATATTGAAAGTCCTGAAAATGTTTCAGATGAAAATGCTGACATAGCAGAGACTTCGGTAAAATCTGCAGAACAAAAATCAAGTGCAGGTAGTGATAATTTTTCTGAAAATGACATTAATACAACCGATAAAACAGTGCCATCCGAGTCCAATGTAGGTCCTGCTTCAGTTTCAACCAATCAGAACTATTGTAACAGTCTGTCTGCTACAACATCCACTAATGATTTGGAAGAATTAAAGGGTGAACAAAAGAAAGCAAAGAAGACCGATATGTATGAGTTCCAAAGTGAAGAGGAGTCTGGAGATGATATGAAACCAGGTGAAGTATACATTTAGTTAATTCTTTTCTAGAGCTGTTTCAGATTCTTATTGATATTATTACTTAATACATCCAAATTTTTAATGAATTTATTTAAATGTTTACTGTTTTGGTATTAAACACCAGACTTGTAACAGATGTCTGGTGGACTACTAATTTGAATTTGTGTGACACCTGGTTTTGGCTAGGAGCTTGAACATTTTAACTATTGATCAATATTTCAGAAAACTTTGAGTAATAATACACAACAGTTTTATGCCAATTTGCATTAAATCCAGTAAGTATTTGAATTTGTTTGTATTGTTTAATATGATATTAATATTATTTGTCTTCATGATTTTAGGTTTACTGTGTCGCTCCTTTGAAGTTTGACACATCGAGTCTTGCTTTGAAAATAGTGGAACACTTCAATATACAACCTCAGTTTTTTGCGAAGATATACATGTACACAAACTACAACCTGATAATTTAATAGTTTACAAAATTTTCTAAGGTACATGTACTTCTCCCCGGTCCCCCCATACCCCAGTATTTCAGTGGTATTTTAAAAGTTAGATAACCAGCCAAATCACCCTGGGCACTTTCGGATTATGGCCCTTGGATTATCCAAAAGTGGCCAAATGAGCCTTGTCCGCTCTCTAAATCGATCAGTTTTCACCTGATCTTCACCAAACTTGCAGAAAATATTTGTGGGCAAAATGTCTAAGCAAAGTTCAAGTCAAATCGCCCTAGGCACTTTGGATTATGGCCCTCAAATTATTCAAAATTAGCCTTGTCCAATCTCTTATGTCAAACACTTTTCATCCGACCTTAACTAAACTTGGTGAAAACATTTGTAGGCATTATGTCTTGGGCAAGTTACCAGCAAAGTTGGCCAAATTTGGATTATGGCCCTTGAATTATCAAACAATGATGAAATAAGCCTTGTCTGCTCTATAGTTCAAACAGGTGAATTAGCCTTGTCGTCTTAAAAGTTTAAATGGGTTTTTACAAAACCTATGAACTGCCAGATACTGGGTTATGCTTCTCTGACGGGCATATTTGGTGACAGTTTGGCACTGTAGTTTCACACTGAATTATGGCTCTTTCCTTATTAAATGTAGCTTACCAGAGCACAAGATGCTGAAAGATGAGATCTGTTGTCTGTCTGTTTACACTTACCTTGTGAAGTCCAGTCTTCATAAAAATTGGTCAGAATGGTCTCGGCCAAGTTCGAAACTTGATCACCCAAGGTGAAAAACTAGGTCACACTATAACTTAGTAAAACGTTTTGTAGCGAATTATCAAGAGAATTAGTCAGAATGTTTGTCTTGATAGACTCAAGGTCATGTTCAAAACTTAGTTATATGGGGTCAAAAACTAGGCCACCAAGTCAAATAATAGAAAAAACTTTGTAAACACTAAAAGCCACATGTAACACCAGATCATCCTTAAAATTGGTTAGAATGAATGACTTGATAAATTCTCAAAATTCTTTAAAACTGGGTCACATAAGGTCAAAATCTAGGTCATCATGTTAAGTCATAGAAAAACTCTGTCCACGTTTTAGAATTCACATTTACCTTTTGACCTGCTTCTTGTTTTTAAGGCTTCAGTAATGTGGACTGTGTGCATAATATTGTAAGCAGATTTAAAAATGTGTCTTTAGCTGTCTTTGATCATGACCTTTTGACCTTCTTTCTTGTCTTGGAGCAATGGTACTCAGGTGAGCGCTAAAAGGTCATCTTGGCCCATTTGTGTGTACATAAAGTATAGCACTCTTGTGCATTCCTTTAGGGGCTATTTCTCAGGATACACTGGCTTGAAATCGATGAAACTTCACACACTAGAGAAGAGATACATGTACATTGTACATATTAGTAGCATGTTCCAGTTTAGGGTTTTTCACAGAGTTATTACCCTTTGATTACTTTTTATGCTCCTTAAGGGTGGCATATTGAAATTGCACTGTCTGGCTATCTGTGCATCCCCACTTGCACATTCGTGTCCGGACTGTAACTTTGTCATGCATTGAAGGATTTTAAAATAACTTTGCACAAATGTCTAGCACATCAAGACGACATGTCGCGTGCTAGACCCACGTCCCCACCTCAAAGGTCAAGGTCATACTTGAGTTTGAAGGTAATGGAATCCTGTATACATGTATATGCATACATTTGTGATTTTCGTATCTTTTCTTAGGTGAGCAAGAACGACCTTTATCCTCTTGTTTCCAAGTGGCCGAGCTGTACAGTGTATGTTAACATGATATGAAATTAATCAGTCAATACAATATTGAAGAAGAAACCAAGTTATTTGAAGTGAATGTCAATTGAAATATTTAACAGTAGACATGTATTAGGTGTATACATGTGTTGTACTTCTATTATCATATTTTCTAGGAAGTAATATTGATAAATACGATAAAACTTCAGTTCTTTAAATCCCTATTGTACAATATTTTCATGCTGGAAACTAAAGAGATGAGCAGTTGCCATGTAAATTAGACATCTGTTATTTCATTGTTGCTGTCAAGGTGTTGTTTGTGAATGTTGGGATCATGAAACACAGAAATCTAAAACATAATCAAATTCTATATTAATGTATATTGATCCGTTAAAATATACAAAACATAATGAAATTCTTTATGAATGTATTGATCCAAAAGTACGAATAATCGATGAATAATGGCTAGTACATGTTAATAAATTATTCCTGCAACATTGTGCTTGGTTATGGATGCAAAATGCAGCCTTTTTGTTGGCAGAGTTATTTAAATAATCAATTTACCCATAGCTACTGGCTGTTACCTGTATTGACATTGTCTCAATAAATAAAGCTCCTGATAACTTGATGAAACAGTTTTGAATTTTAAGATAGGAATTGAAACCATGTGTAGGAACATGAAATGATGAATTATTCCAGAAGTAAAGAACTGTGTACTGTTATATTAAGCCTGATTCTACTAAATTTCTAAAATAGACATGCCTAACCTTCAGTTTCTTGTTCAAATGGGATTTCACTGATAATTTACTGATATACATGTATAGTAAATGTTGCAGATCATGATCAGACTGCACCGATTTGAAAATATGGTCACATGACTAAGCTATTTGCCAATGCAGGGTAATGCTAAGTTATATAACTGTGTCAGTGTTGTATGGGAAGATGTCCAGATTCATGAATAAGTAAAGAAAATTGATCAGAATTTTGACATGTCTGGCTTTCTGGCAAGGTTTTTATACATTAAATGTAACTATATTCACTGTTCAATGACCTTCACTGTATTTATTTTCACTGTTAAAAGGCTACCAGTATCTTCCAAGCATCCATGGTGTTGCAGTTTACTAAAATTTGAAATTAAGTTCCACTCATGAACCAGCAAGGGTTTGGAAGTTGGAACACTTGTACTCAATGATGAGATGACTGTGTAATACTTGATGATGCTGATGCAGATCCCTACCTTGCATTTTGCATGAATCATAAAAAATTGTACAAATCATTTAACCAAAACCTTCTCAATCCCTTCTTGTGTCACAAATACTGGTCAGAACCTTAGAAAGCAGCCTCCAGGAGTTCTGAATTTAAGTTACAAACGTTTGAATGTACAGTTGGTATGAAATGAATATGCTTAAATTATGCATGATCCCTGGCCTTTTCAAACCCAGCGAAGTATATTGCTTGTTTTAATTTTCTTTTAAGGTCATCTGTTCATCTGTAGTTTGCAAGCTGTAGGGCTGCTTAAAAAGTAAAATTTATACAGTACAGAAAGATGTCATAACATCAGTGTTTGATTCGAGAAAATTTACTAGTTATTAGGGTCCCTTACTGTGTTGAATGTTTAAATGGACTTGTCCAGTTTCCAATCTTGGAAGTACCATTTATTATTCTTGAAAGTGGTTTTCAGTGAAAATTTAGTGACTGAATAGTGAACAGTGGAGATCATGATCAGACAGTGTAGATTGTGCAGGCTGATCAAGATCTGCACAGGTCACAAAGGCAGAATCAGTTGCCGCCAGTGGGATAAGGGATAATCTCAATTTGTAACTAAGGTATGCGACAAATATCAATGTGTTCTAATCTTTTATGAACCAAGAATGAATTGACATTCATGATAAAAGTATCTTGCCTAACAGAATTGTCTTAAGTGCCTGTAAATAATCATGATGAAGAATTACCAGTCTGTCTGTAATTACAACAGCATGATAGGTGTAGGATTTTGCATCTTAATAATAATATTGGCATTTCTATTGTGTGAAACAAACACCTGATTACAGACATACCTATGTTAAGCAAACAGTCAACATTCAAAATTAGAGGCAGTTATGTTTATTTTCAAACGAGGGTGAAACTAGACTTGCTGGTTAAGGCAAGTGGGTACTAATACAGGTGATTTCATATACAGGCTACGCTGTGTTTTTCTATTTCTTTTATCAAGATTAATTAAAATTTGCATAAATATTGACATGCTGAATATGTTCAATTTAGGCTTTAGAGCACCTCCTGTGCCAAGAGAACCTTGAGTAGGCAGAATAAATAAATCAATTGGGCTTTGAGCACCTTCACAAATTTAGATTCCCATTGGAAGTACAGTGCTGTAAACCTCATATATCCATAAACTGAAATTCTGGACAATGCTGGATATAAGAAACACATTGTCTTTTGTTCCTTCTTTGGTTGAAATTTAAATGCTATATGGGTATACCATCCTCTGGATACAACTGTGTCAAAAAAATATGTTCTATACAGAGTTAACTGTACTAGTATTTTACCATAGGCTTACATTTTGCCACAAAATAGAGACAACTTCTGAAATTCTCTGCATATTGCCAAATTTTCACATTTTCAAGGCTTTGTCTGGTGTCACATGACATGAAAATAGTCTAGGATTTAATTGTGTAGCCTCACAAAAACAAATTTGGCACTGAAAATAATAATTTCAGATGCTGTTTGGCAATAATACCTGGAAAGTAGCTGTAAATAGACTAAAAGAGTTTTGAAAGAATTTATAGCATCTTGCAGCTTGTGGAAAGTGGAAACTTCATTCAGGTGTAAACTATAAATAGGGAGCCAATCATCGTTATGTTTTAATCTATTCTGGTGCAGCAATTTGGGTTTGAGGGATGAAATACAAGTTAATGCGTCAATATAGGCAGGTTGTATGTAGCCTGCTTTTGATCATTCACAATTGTTATAGTTTTAACCCTGCTGAAATAGCCCTATCAGTGTCAAAAGATTCTGTTTTGTTTTGTCACCACTAGAATAAGTGTTTACATCATGAGCTGTTCTACCTTTGCAGTGTCTTTGCTATATTAGGCTGTCGTCAATAAAGCCGTGCATAGCAAGCCAGAATGCCGTCACTACTGAATGTCCGTTTAATTGTATAAGATACAAGTTTATGACAAATTCTTAATTTCCTAATTACCAAATTAAATAAAAGGAGAACAGTAGAGTCATTGAACCCTAAATGACTGCTTTGTCACTGTCTGTTGCAGTAAGGCTTGCTATTCTGACTGTTGTTTAAACATGAGCCCCATCACATGAAAACCAGTGCACTGGTATTTTCTAGCAATAAACATCAGCCAGTATGTACAAATGTACATGTATTATCTTGCTGGTAAAACCCAAATAATGCCGCTTCAGTTCTAAGAGACAAAACATATAAATGTGTAAGTAAAAAACATAGTCTGGAAAGTGACAAGAATGTGCAGATGTATGGGCTAATCTAGGCTTATAAATGGGAATATAGGATTATGTACAACACTAACATTGCTCACATCTTATGAAAAAAAACACCAGTCTGATAATTAAACTTGCATTACAGAAATCTTTCTATTTTAAATGTTACATAGCAACAAATAAATTTATCTTGTCAGAATCATTGAAGGTACATATACAGAGAAATCAGCAGTAATTTGTTTCTATGAGCACAGATCTACCCTACAGATATATTTAAAATCACTGCAAGCAGTGTCTTGGAAATGTTAAAATCAATAACTAATTATTCCTGCAAAATGTATTTAAAATGTCATGCCAGTTTTCAGTCAATATTAATTTTCTCCACTGGGTATATAAACTTTGAAGTGACGAGAAAAAAGGACAAAACACCCCCACTTGCAGATTTCACATCATGCAAATCTTCAAGACAAGAATAGAACTACTTTTTTTTTTTCAAATTGATAGCGTCGTCTTTCCTAAGCTGTCTGTTTGAAAAGGAGTGTTCTCCACTCTTATCTTTATTCAATAGACATGTTTGCACATATTTCAGACAGCAAGGAATGGCAGTAGCAGAAAGCATTGAAAAGAGAGAAATGGTGCAAAATAATAAAATTACATAAGCAACACCTATTATAGCATCAGCTATTTAAATAAGTACTGATAATTCTGGAGTTGTAAGGTAAAAAAGGCATTCTTTCATTGTCAGTATTCAAGAATAACATTAAATAAATTGTCATTTTTCAAATATTTTTCAAATATTCCAAAGCAGACAAAACAGTCTTTGTCAGTATTAAGTATTGCAAGACAGACACAGCAGTCATTGTTAGTATTCAAGTATTGAAAGACAGACAAAACAGTCTGGCCGTATTCAAGTATTGCAATGCAGTCATTGTTAGTATTTAAGTATTGCAAGGCAGACATAACAGTCATTGTCAGTATTCAAGTATTGCCAGGCAGGCATAATTGTTTTTGACAGTGTATAGGTACTGTAAGTTTATTGATGGTATTTAATACAAGTATTGTAATAAGGCAGGCATGACAATTATTGCTAGTTTTCAAGAACTGTAAGGTATACATGGAATTTATCAGCAGTTTTTATACCCCCGAAACAAAGTTTGGGGGGGGCGGGTATATAGAAGTCACCCGGCGGTGGTTGGTCGGTCGGGTGGTCTCTTGCATTTTCCTTGTCTGAAGCATAACTTGAAAACTACTAGTTGGAATTCAATACCATGTCATACAATGGTCTAGCACAATAAGAGGAAGTGCAGTGTATAAGAATCATAACTCTATCTTGAGTAATTACAAAGTTATTGCCCTTTGTTACTTTTCCTTGTCCGGAGCATTACTTGAAAACTACTGGTTGGAATTCAATACAACTTCATACATTGGTCTAGCACAGTGAGAGTAAAGTGCAGTGTACAAGAACCATAACTTTATCTTGAGTAATAACAGAGTTATTGCCCTTTGTTAATTTTCCTTGTCCAGAGCAGAACGTGAAAACTGCTGGTTGGAATTCAATACAACTTCATACAATGCTCAAGTACATTGAGAGGAAGTGCAGTGCACAGGAACCATAACTCTATCTTGACTCATTATAGAGTTATTGCCCTTTGTTACTTTTCCTTGTCCGGAGCATAACTTGAAAACTACTGGTTGGAATTCAATACAACTTACAATGGTCAAGTACATTGAGAGGAAGTGCAGTGCACAGGAACCATAATTCTTTCTTGACGCATTACATAGTTATTGCCCTTTGTTACTTTTATCATTGTTGGTATTCAAGTATTGCATAGACAGAGGTAGAACCATTGTCAGTATTCAAATATTCTTATGCAGGAGTAGAAACCAATGTCAGTATTCAACTGTTTTAAGTGTAAGGCTGAGGAAGAAAGCACTGCCTTTTACCTATTATGTAGGAAAGAATCAGAAATTTACATTGCATTATTAAAGAAAAAAGACATACCAATTGTATTTATTAGAAATTGCAGTTTTCTGAAATCAGTGTATTTAACTTGGTTATGCAGTTATGTGATCGTCTAACTTGAGTTCACACAAAAAGTTTCTGATTATCCGAAATGTAATTACATGTTACCACTTAAGACAAAGTCATTTACAGTGGGATTGGTTTGTACTGTGGGACAGGGTGTTGATTTGAAAAAAACGTATTGATCGAAATGATTAGGTTTCAAAAGTTATGTATCAAGTTTTGTTGGAAAGGAACTCGAGCTAAACTGAGTGTAGACAGATGAGCAGTGTTGTGTGTCTTATCTCAAGCACCTTCAGCATGTCCAGACTGAGGTCTTACTTTCATATGGTATTCAGATTTCCTGTCTCATGTTAAAGAATAAATAATTACTGTTTGTAAAAACTAAAACAGAAACATTTGTGAAAAGTAGTTTTACATCAATGATTTGAACTATGTGTTTTACCCACATGTATGTGATTGTCAAATGAATAAATGAATCAAATAAAGGAACATTAAAAAGATCATAACACATTTCAAAAGCTACATACATATATGCCAATAATGGTTTGAAATTATTATTTAGAACAACCCTGTCAAAAGTACACCCTCTTTCTTAAAAGTAAAAAAAAGAACGAAAAATCTTTACATCAGAAAACCTTGAGAAGCTTCAAAATAATATAAAACATTAACATTCTCTGTTGCACTGAATTCATTGATTTAGTTTATTTCAGGTGATTGAAGAGAAATTTACAACACTTCAACCATAGAACCATAAAAGACACCAAATGTGTTTACTGTTATTCTAAAATGTTTGTAATTATAACAGCTAATGTTCAGTCTGTGTATATTTCAGGATTGCTGAGGAAGGACTATGACAAGGACAAGCCACCACTACCATCTGTTGATGCAAAGCTTCTGCCAGACATCTGCAAGCCTCTACAAGATGAAAAATCAGAAACTGAGGAACCAGAAAAACCACAGAAGGTTCGTAAAAAACCAGGACCCAAACCAAAACCTAAACCTGATAAACCAGAAACGGAACAAGTTAAAGTTCCAAAGAAAAGGGGACGGAAGAAAAAAAGTGAACTAGAAAAACAGCAAAAAGATAAAGAAAAGGAGGAAAAAGAAGAAACAAATGACACTGAAAAGGATAAACAACCTGAGAAAACAAAGCCTGTAAAAAGGGGAAGAGGAAGATCACCTAAAGCTAAAAAGGAGAAGAAAATCAAAGCTAGAGGTGTAGAAGATGATGATGATGACGACGATGAAGATGAAGATGAAATTGTTTCTCCTCCACCAAAACGTAAAGGGAGGCCTCCAAAAAAGAAACCAAAGCAAGAAAATTCAGAAGAAAGGGTTCCAAAGAAACGAGGTAGGAAGAAGAAGGTGGTAAAAGAGGAAGAGGAAAAGAAGGAGCAGGAACAGGAAATTGTTCCTGAGAATGGAGATGCTACAATAAATTACAGTGAAGTTGAAAGTAATGAATTGTTTGGTGACAGCACTAAAGATAGTATGCCTGACACTAATGAAATGGTGCAAAACAATGATAACTTAGAGAGTGAAAATAAACAAAATGATGAAAGTGATGGGAACAAAAGTGAAAATGAAGAAAATAGTGCTTTTATGATAAAATCTGTTTTAGAAAACAAAACTGAAGAGAAAAAGAGTGACAGTGAAAGTAGTGATATTGGTTCTGATTTCGATGAAGATATTAAACCTCCACCTGCTCCTAGACCACCACCTATGTATGATAGTGAAGATGGCGATATTGAATCAGGACCTGAGAATGAAGATTTTAATGGTTCAGCAATGAGTAATGAACCACTAAGAGATTTTGAATCTTCAAGAGAAATATCAAGAGAAATTTCTAGAGATTTTGAGAGTTCACGAGAAATAGATGATAGTGTTAAAACAAATGAATATATCAACTCTGTAGAAACTTCTACTCCAAAAGACACTGTTGCACACAGTGTAGGGACACCAGGGTCAGTAAATCCATATAATAGAAATGACTCTGTTAATGAGCATGAGAATCCGCTGTCACATCATAGTAGTGTTCCTCATACCCCGTCACATAATAGTGTACCACCAACACCTTCAGCCAATCAAGACTATCACGAATCTCGGAACATTGATCATCAAACTGGTGACCGTATTATGAAAAACCCAGTTCAGGGACAAACAAATGAAGAAAATACGGATGAAAGTTCAATGCCTGAAGTTGATAAAGATTATGTAGGACGATTCTTTGAAGAGATCCAATGTAATCAATCTGAAAGTCAAATTAACCGAATGAGTGGTCTCGATGAAAATACAAAATCTCAGGATAAAATTGTTGAGGCTCCAAGAAGTGATAGTGGTGTTCCATCTTCATTAACATCAAATCAGACAGAAGGTAGCATGCAGATGCAGTCCCCACCTGCTGATTTGTCTCATAAAAGAATGGATTTGATTTCACCAGAACGTGTACCGGATCCTTACCAACCACGCAGTGTTGAAAGTGTTCACAATCGTTCATCAGAAAGAATTCCAAGTGTGCCATCATTTGATCCTCAGTATACCGGTAATCCTTTAGATCCATACAGTAGCACAGTTCCACAGAGAGATACTATCTTACGGCAAACAGATCAAAGCAAAGGTCCAAGCCCACCTAGCACAAGCACAAGTTTTATGAGATTTCCAGAAAGTGAGGCCATGCTGCAGCGACAAAGAATGGCATCATCATCATATGATCGTAATCTTCAAAATCTGCATCGCATAGCTGAAGGGCCTCTTCCACATAATAACAGTTCATCCCCATTATTGCGGCATGTTCCAGGGAGGGAAGAGATGTTCTCTGGTGCTGCTGCAGGAGTTGCTGGTTCGATGTCTAGAAATCCATTTCATAGCTCCTGGACAGGTCAAGATGTGCGTCCTTCACACTGGGGCCATCCAACTTACTTACAGCAGCAGTCTGGGTCTGCGTCTTCATCCTTATTTGGTAAAGACACATATCTACCTGGAAGAGAGTTCATGTTTGATCCATCACGAGCAGCTGCTGAAAGAAATATGTTCTCAACATTGTCGTCTGCTCATTCCCAGCGTCCAGAAATTCCCCATGACACTTTTCAGTTTGACCGTTTTGACCTAGGTAGTTATCTAAGTAGTCATGGATACAATGCAGCACCATCACTTCCTGTTGATTACACAAGAAGTGCTCACAGTTCTTCACAAAAATCTCTCGATGAACGTTATCGACAACCTTCAACCGCTGTAACTGATTTTAGATCTCTACCTCCAACTTCAAGTGCTTCAGAGATGTTTGGAATGAACAGTTCATTTAATTTGGAAAAGTTTTATTCACGTGACCCAATGTATCATTCACAGCACATAGCTGACAATACGAACAACCCATTTTTGCCAGGGGTACCATCACAACATTCTGTGTTTGGGCGAGATTATCCACATCGTAGCTTCTATACTCAAAACACACCCTATCCATTTATGAACATGAACGATAAAAATTATCCTTCTGCCTCGGCTAAGTTGGGTCATTCTTCAGACAGTGTAGCGCCACAGCGGGATCTTGTGCCCGTTCCAAGGCCAAACATGACAGCGCCTGATGCCCAGTTGCAGGACCCATACAGACATCATAGTTCTATGTTGTATAATATGATGAACAAGTATTTCTAGACATGTTGTTTCTGTTAGACCCTAGTGATTATGTTTCCTCTAAATTCATGTCCATAATTATACATGTTGCTGCAATACAGTATGAGAAGAAACATTCAAAGTCATTAACCTTCAGCATTGTGTCAGGATTAAATATGAAAGTGAACCCTGACCCTGCTAGATTTCTTAAATTTAGACAATACCATTAACTGTTTAGTGAAATGCTTGCTAACAGTGAACTGGCTATCATGTCTAGCCTGCGTATCGGGTTGATAATGATTTGCACTGGACACAAACTTCTTTGCCAGCAGGGTGAGAGTTGAGGCTTATATAACAAATGCTGTTAAGATTTTGGAGTATTTCATTACTTTGCTTTTTCATTCATTTTGTAATCAAGGTGTTCAATCAAAGGTACCAATTATTCTTTGAAAATTTGTTTAATTACTTGAAATTTGGCGCTGGTTTTTTTTTCTTATCTGTATAAACTATAAAGCACTAAGTTTCTACTGCAAATGGCTTCAGAAATGGAAAAAAATAGATGTGTACTGTACTGCATGTTTAATTGTATTTATAGTGCACATGTGGAACAGTCTGCATAGAATTGAATAGAACAGGATATCAGGACTGGAGCAAGCTTTGCTTTTGGAGAGTTTTTCTCTCCAGCCACATACATGTATTTGTTAAGTTTTTCTTTACAGAAAGCAATACTGTTAATTGTTGTTATATTTTAGAAAGTTAGGAATTATAAAATTGTTTCTGATTTTATATATTCACAAAATATGTTCTTGATATTCCCAAAACTTACTTTTATGATGAAGGAAAAATGTAGATGTTATGTTCACAGTGCTGAAATTTCGGACAGTTTAACATAGGGACATTATTCGGGTGAAGTGACAGTCCTGCTGAAGACAATTTATTGTCATCTTCCATTATTCCTATGATGTAGTGCTAAGGGTTATGTTTTTTCCTTGAAGTAAAGTAATTGTACAGACTGAGGTAATAACTATGCTTGAAATCAGATTTTGCTAAAAGAAAACAAAAACTAACACAGTTTTCTGTGTTTTGATGAGTAGGCAATATCAATTGTATATGCAACCTAAGGTACAGCTGGTATTGTTGAGAGCTGGTTAACTGATTCCTGTTATATTTAGATAAAAAAAAACGTACTTAATTGGGAAATAAATAAATACAAGTCATAGTTAATTGGAAAATTAATAAAAACATGGATGATACAAGTTTTTACATGCTGTGTTTTTGAAACATGTCAGAGATTTTCCTTCGGTTTTACATCAGTATCTGTTCTGTTCATTTATTTTCCCAGTGAAATTGAGGTTAAGTAAGAACGTCGCTTATAAAAGATGTCATACACATCATAGCTTGTTCAGTTTAATAAAGAAACTGTTGCTTAAAGAAGTATGTCGTGACTTCAAGAAATAACTTTGAACTTTGAATTTCTAGCACACTTAAAAGAGTATTTGTTTGGTGTGCATTAAGGAACAAAAAAGTGCTATGTCAGTTAACAGATAACAGCTCTGTAACGTCAGTTCTACTAACTAGAATATTGCAAAACTGATTTCAAGTACTAGTTTATTCACCATTTTACACTGAAAATAGGAACAAAAATGAATCATGGTAAAAACTTGATGGTAAAAAGACGCTGCTGTGTTTATGTAATCTTAGCAGCACATGATATTCTTTATTCTGCTCTAAGTAATTCTATTAAGGAAATTATTGTTGTGTTTTAAGTCAAACTGTGTTGAGGAAATGCCACATGGTAAATGCTTTAGATGTTACCTTACATTGCTTTATTCATTTATTCAAAGAAAATATTTTACAAGTAAATGACTTGCGCTTTTAAGAAATGAATTCATTGATACTTCAAAATGTAAACTTACTAGACGTTTTTTTTATTTTTTCAATAATGAAATTATTGAAGACATATTATTTTATGTACATAACATTTATTTTTGCATATCAGAAATGCATGGCATTGAAAACCCAGATTTTTAAACAGCACGTTTTAATGGCATGTAAATTTCAGCATTGCTGAGTTTTTGAAATTTAAATTATTCCCGAGCTATTTTGAGTCGTGTAATACATTGTATATGTTGTGAATACTTTTTATATTAACACTGTCATTTTCCTGACACTGTATTTTGTTTGTGTGTGAACAATTTAACCAAAGTTTACAAAACGGAGGCCATATATGATCAAACTTTATGTACACTATTGCATGTATTGTTTGTTTTTATTTTGTAAACTGTAAACTTTCTTTGTAAATACTTTGTGAATATTGTACAGTTTTAGAACAATACTTTGTGCATCTCATGGATTTAGATAATCTTTTACACAATATTTATTATCGAGTATTTCAGCTTTAAGTCAAGAGAGTAGGTTTTTTCTGGGTTACATTTACAGATTTCAAAATAAGCAAGTTTTTAGGGAAAAGTATGGACTTAAATTTTGGATTTTGTAACATTTACAACTAAGATCTCCAAAGACATGGTACAGTGTATACTTCATGGTAGAGTCACCACATTTCAGCTGTGTGAAAGTTACATATAGTTAAACTCCCCGTCACATTTCAAATCGGAACCCTGTTTCTATAAAACTGTCCAGTCACTCTTGTCGGATAGTTAAAAACAAATGATCCAAGTTATAATGATCAGTTTAAGGAAGGAAAAACAGTGAGTATTGTCAAATAAAGAAACACTGCAAGTTACCCAAACAGCAAAAAAAACAACCCCTCGCACATTTTTTTCAGTTTCCAAAAGAATAGACATGCAGTCAGTGTTGCTCTATGTTCTGAGAGAAAAAAATGCTAGTATGGTATAGTTTGTCCATGCAACTAACACCATTAATGATGTTCAGCACATATGCAAGTACTGGGTCCACACATTTATAGAAAAAAAGGCATCATATAGAACTTCACCAGTCATTTCATGGATCCGGTTTAAATGTAATATTTTGTCTCGATTGAAACAACTGAAGATTATGTGCAAGGTAAAATATGTTGCTTCTGAAGAAAGAAAGCAGCTATTCAATGAAATAAAGCAAATTTCTGTCTAGGTGATCTTATCTCATGTTCGTCTGTTGTGAAGTTAATAAGGTGGCAGTAGGGTTTCTTTTCAGTGCATTCAGTTAAAGTTAATTGCTTCTGACTTTTTTTAAAGTCCGACATTTCTTAAATGAGTAACTTATGGCCATCATAACACATTTTGACGTAAAAGGTTACATATTCTATTGATATTGAAACAGTAAGTGGATGGTGATTACAGAAAATTTTATAGTTTATTGACCGGCTGTTAATGTATAGTTTAGAAACACTTTATCTTTAGCATGTTACATTTAATTAAGTGACAACAGCTTGCACAAGACAGTTGAGAAGCTGAATTTCTCAGTATTTTTGTTTTTGCAATGAACAAATTCCTCAAGGCTTATACCACTGTAAGTAACCATGGCAACGTTTCACTAGCAAGTAAGAAATACATTCTTGTGTTGCCAAGAGAATTAAACTAGTTCCCAAATGTAAAGAAGTGAGTACTTAACTTGAGGTTCGTTTACGTTAGGTCAGGATAACAAAGCTAGGGCATAATGATGTTGGCTAGGCTTTTTCTTGTATAAAGCTCTTACAGGCAGAGCTATTGTTCACCCTCCCTCGTCGTGCTTCATCTAACATCCTCTTAAACTACATCTCATTGCAGCAAACTCCCAAGATTGAAATTGATTGGCTCTTCTAAAGCTGTTACCTTTGGTTACCATGGCAAACAAAAATGGAGAACCTAATTTTGCCTTATACTATTTGGTGACCTTCGAAACATTTCACCGATGTCTTATGTGAAACTTAAGCAATCAAGTTCAAGAGATGGTGATTTGTCTCAAAACATTTCATCTAGAGGTCATGGCCCATTTCTTAATACTGTTATGTGTTTGTCATTAGTTGACCGAAAGTACCTGCTCAAAAACACTTCATTAGATTGTGAAATAATTTGACATGAATAATTTTGACATGTGGATTTGTCAAAAATTATATGATGTATGATGGGCCCTATTATTGTGTGACTAACTTGTTTATGCCTTGTGATTGGTATGTGTGTCTCCTTACCCAGTTTATCAATGGATATTCACCTCCCTCACTGTCAATATTCACCTCACTTGGTGGATATTCTTGTAAACAAAAACCAGTGACTGTAGACGTGCATTTTTATACCATGGTAAAGACAGTTTGGTAACTAAAATGATTGCTAAAATTGACACTTGTTGGTCCCAAAATAAGTTGGTTTGCATATATTAATTTCTTTTAAAATGTCAAATATTAATTGTATGCCTTTGTTGCAAAAGCCAACATTAGTGTACTTATTCTTACCATACAATTACTTTTATATATAAATCTGTTTTATATTACTTTCGGTGAATTGCAATGTATACCATTGTCATACAATGAAACAACTATTGACTGAAGATTTTGGTGAATATCCAAATTTATGGACCTGAAATATATGATACTTACCTCACCCTTTGGCTTCTGTAAGGTAAACATCACATGCATCAAGTCCATATATTTCAATATTCACCTCACCATCTGTCCATATTTGTTTTATGATAGCCTGATAGAGATGTGATGGGGAAATATTCTGTATACATATATGCATAAAGCTTAAAGGACTTCTCAGAAAGCAATAGCTCTAAACACTCGAGTAACTTACATGAAATCCAAGTTGGATTCAACTTTTATGGTAGTTGGTAGTTGAAGTCGGGGCCCTCTATTTTTTAGGATCTGTTGGGATGTAGCTTAAACTCTTGCATTTAATGAGCAAAATTGGGAATATCTTTAGGTTGGTTCTTTCATGAGAATATTGTTGAAGTCTGTCATACAGGCTGATGAACGACACTGGAGTTTCTCCTCTGAATGGAAATTTAATGATAATTGCTTAAATCTTTTTCTATTGAAGTGTGAGATAGAGCTTGATAGAGCTTTGTCCTCGAGCTAACTCTGAGAACATACATGTACAAGTATTTGAGGTTTATTTCAGTTGTGATACCTTTTAGAGCATGACACATCTAATGCTGCATTTATTTATTGCTCTCTTAATAATTTGACTTTTTGGAGATAACTTCAAATTACATTCAACAGTCCATAGAAAAATATTGTCCCTTTTTCGATTGTAGACTACCATTAATACTGTTTACAAAAGGCAGATCCAGTATGACCTGTTTTATCAACCCAGATATTTTATAATGTTCTAAGATTTTTTCAAAAAAGTCAAGAATTTTTTTTTTACACTTTATTCAGAAATTATCATTGTATATTGCATGTATTCATGTCAAGGTCATTGTAGTGAACACTGATTTGTTTGTCTTGTACACATTTGGGCAGATAAGCTATGGTACTAGTAATTATTGCTTTTTATCAGTTCAGTTGATGCTTTCTTGTGGAGAAGTTGCTAAATACAAGATCTTGTTAGGAGACATCTTGATTCAAATGTTGCAACTGAAACTTTGTGCCAACATTCTGAAAGGAGTGCAGTCTAATAAGTAGGTAAAAACTGTTAACAAAAAAACAACATGTGCTTTTTTTTGCCGGTCTATTGCCTGTATAGTATTAAGAACATGTAACATGCTTTATGCCCAAAAGACAATGTTTCTGGCTACTGCAGATTGAAGCTAAGAAATAGGACTTAATTTGAGAGTCGGTATAATATCATACAAACTAGTGGCCATCATTTCTTCAATTTTAAGAGATTGTAATTAAAAGCATATATACTAGAACATCAATCATTCAGATGAAATTTTTTCAAGATATGAACCCTTTTTGCCCCAAACTGAGACAATGAAGTATTAACATTACATTAAAATTACTCGTAACATGTTATGTTGTTGGTGACTCAATTTCTATGTTGTGTGGTACATATTTTTACTGCGTATTTAAAATTTTACTCTACGTTGTGTTTTGCCAGTATATACATGTTATAGTTGTAAATTTACTTACGGTGTTATAAACATGGCAGTGTTTTTATTTTTGTCTCGAGCTTTTGATGTGAAAATGTTGTAGCCTGAGTTACTGCTGACGTTGGAGCCGAGGCAATAGAACAAGCTCAATATCAGTAGTTGGCCTTTGATGGAATTTGAAACAGTTCATTAGGTCTAGAATTATTTCATTAAATTCAGTATGTAATGTTTGTTTCAACCCATTGTCTTAAAAATAGTATCATAGAGTCACACAAGGTTACATATTTTACAGGGCTTTTCTAATATATTTCGAGGACAATAACATACTCTTGAATTTTGTTCTTGATTTCTTCCATTACAATATCTTGAGGTATAAGTGCAAAGCCCCATTTAAGTGAAATCAGCCTCGCAAGCAATAATAGAACATAGTGCAGATTTTTCAAAGCTAAATAGCCTAAATTTGAATTGCACAATTTAGTTGAGAATCACTTCACATATTTTGTACTGAAAATTAAGAATATTGGTTCGCACTTTATAGCTCCAGGGAACTGGTAACTTGATTTTGGATGTTCTGATGTTTTTCACTGTTTTAATTCAAAGAATTGGATGAGTTTCGTCATAGAATCATTGTATACAGTCATACCACTGCTGTACTAATAACATGCCATTATTTTACCCAACATTTTCATATCAAAACTTCATGAGATTTTTATTATACACTAGTAGTATAAAATATGATAGTTACTGTTGCTTTTTACTAGTTTGTTAATATTTTGTAGTTTTTACATTTAGACAAATTTTGTTTATCATGATCTGTGAGACATCTATATACTGCTATCATTGTGTAATGGTAAACAAATATCAGAGTTAATATATATATTAGAGTAGGTTTAGACTACAAATAAATGCTGAAACTACAAAGGTATGTTGCTTTTCTTTTTTATGTGTCATAACATCAAAGGGGAACTAATCTTACTGCCTTGTGGCAAGCAAGAAAGGGAGACAATCGTCATTATATATATGACTTCACCTCAGTTACACTGAGCCCGATTAGCTCAATAGGTAGAGCACGAGACTTGTAATCTCGGGGTTGTGGGTTCGATTCCCAGGGCTGACCAACTAAAATTACTAACGTCTTTCGGATAAGACTTAAAAACCGAGGTCCCATATATGGGTGAAAACCTGGCATGATAAAGAACCAGGGGTGTCTCTGGAATTGGGACGCTTTCTGTATCTTGCACTATCCCACGAAACCTAAAATAACTAAACTCTTCAGGGGGCGTTGGTCATATGGGCAACTGGTACCAACGATAAAACCCCAATATACCATACCATACCATACACTGCATCTCTGCGTCCTTAGTCATGAAAAGTTGACTGAGACTTTTAAATGTACCATAAACGGAGTTATAAAAGGCGGTTTAATTAATAAAATTTGAATAAAATTTATAGTAAAGATTTTAGTGATGAATGGATTTGATAGTACAAGATGGAGTCGAATTAGTAAGCCAGATAGATTTTGGATAGGTGCTTCTAAGGTTTGACAATAAAAAATATCAGATAAAAAAAACGGGTTGAGCCGATACAAGAGGCCAAAAAAGCTCACACAGTGGTGAACACTTGTTCTAATTACGTACATAAAAATAAATTGGATATCTTCCAATATTTGACCTTCATGACTGATACAACCTGTGTCATATATCAATAATAAAGCGTGTACTTTAACATTTCACAGTATTGACTGTTTTATGCGTCAATAAACAGCTTGTACTGGTTCCCAGTTTTCTTTAGAACCAGTGTTTCCGGTGGCAACAGTGAAACTAACATAGTATTTTAAACCGAAAGTTAAAGAATATAGATGAAAAAAAAATTGTTACAGAAGTAATTTTGCCAATAAGAGATCTATAATTTGAATAAATCTACTGATCTATGAAACGCTATACTTGGCACGCTATGCGTATTGATTCGAAACGGACTAAAATTTAGTATTCAATATTGACTGTTTACATACGTTGGAGACATTGCAAATGGATATTACTACGGATTACATTTGGTAGATAGAGGTAAAATTTCACTTGTATATTTAAACAAATATATTTTTAACATTTAGTGGTAACTACGTTCATTGAATGTATGCACGTCCATTTGACAAAATATATAGATCTGTAATCTATGAAAGTCTGCACAATGTGAACGGTAAAATGACATACAATCGTAAAAAAGTATTGCCGACCGTCGTATTAAATGTCCAACATCGGCTACATAAAGGGTAAGGGAGGCTTCTTACCATTTCTTACTGTTACATGTACATATGATTAATTTTTACACGTATATTATAATGAGAAACTTCAGCGTTAGTGTTATCATGTTTTGTTTATTTTAACTCATTTTAGAACTTTCGAATAATGGAGTGGATGGACATAGAGTTTTCGACAGATCTTGTCAACTCGGCATACATGCATTTATGTTTCTTGGACAAGGTAGATAACTTTGAGAAAATCCTCAAGGGCACTGCACTCCAGCATGCCTGCAAGAGGTACGAACAGCTCTGGATTCCTTTCGCTTACGAAAACCGGTCTGTGGAGATGATGGCGCCGATTGACATATACTGGCTCTGGTACATTCATATGCTTCAACCCTTGGCTTACAGGAGAGACTGTCGTAAAATGCTCAAAACTACGCTAGACCATCGATTTAAACCCGAAACAAGAATTATTCCATCCATAAATAATGCAATTGAAATTTGGTACACCACGTATCCGAAAGAAGGGTTTAATATTATACGAAATGGCGAATATGTGAAGCCTATTAGAAACAAAGGACAAATTGACATAGAGAAAACTTCCAAACTCTCCGTAGACATTGTGTCACTAGCAGAAACATATATGCATTTTTGTTACCAAGTAGCCCTACCTCACTTTAGGGATAAGAAGTATTTAGAGAACGCAGAGAAAAGATATAAGCAGTTCCTTTGTTTGAAAAGACTGGAACCAGATGAATTTCTGACACCTTCTGTGGACATTCTGCTCATGTGGTATACACATATGTGTAACCCAGTCGCTTATGCAAATGACTTGATGAATATTTGTGGGAAGATACTGGACAATAATGTCAAAGTCAAACCTTCATTAATCAATGACAGATTCATATTAGCGCGGGAGAAGACAAACGAGTTGTGGAAGCGCGTGTCGGCTGAAGAAATGGTGCAACCAGGAACCAAACTCCGTTCGAGCGAGAGTAGGAAACAAATATTGCAAATGACTGAGGATGATTTGGCCGACAGCTGTGTAGTTGTCTATAAAATATACCTAGGCCACGCAGAACTGCAAAATCTTCCATTAAGAAAGCAGAACCAGTATCTGAATTTGAAGATACTGCGTCTCCAACGCGACGGAACTCTACCGGAAGAGGTTATGTTTTTGCATGGATCGAAACAGATGTGGAGCTTTTCAACATCATTTCTATTCAATACTGTTCAACACAAAGAACTCAGGGTGGTCTTATCAAGAATGAGCAAATTTTGGTGTGTGAGAGACGAGAAGACGCTTGCATGTGCGACAGTCGAGGCCAAAACCGAGTTTGGTAAAATGAGGTCAATAGAACGCAACGTGTCATTGGATATAAACCTGACGTCAGACGAAAACGTAGATGCAATAAAATTAGTGCTTGATGGTGCCGTTGATAGACCAATGCCTGTACTATGTGATCTTACATTAAACAAATCAGAGTTTGTCATGCAAAAACTCTCCAGCAAGGAGCTACGGAGAGTCTGGGGCCATGAAGGATTTCCAGAGAGCTTCCATAAAAATGAACATACGTGCTTCACTGCAATGCATATGTAAGTTTAAATAAGTTTCTGTAGTGCACGACATTCTCTAGTCTTCTGTAACTGAAAAACAACAGCAACATAATACCCATCATAATTTTCAGGAATGTAAGTAAAACAAAAGCTTACGTAACTTTGTGAGTCACATTGGTCTTTTCTGCCATTATGTAAAATATTTTTATACTAAAAATGAAGACGGCAATTTTGTTTCATTAACTATATTTAGAATGATGAACCATGAAAATGAGGACAGCCTCCGATGTCGTATTATGCACATTCCGGACCTACTTCACTCTGGTGTCGAGGTATTCTTCAAGCAAAAACTTATAGCAACTTCACAGCTGATTGGCTCATCACAGCTTCCATATCCGTCTCAGGTAGACTTAAATGCAAACATACATATTCTAATTAAAGTGACATTATGCGCATTTTTTCAAGTAAAAATCCAGCTGAAAATGGTGTGTGTACAAAAGTGTAGAGGAAATAATAACTTTAAACCCAATACACCAAACTCTTCCTGCTACCAGTATGAAAAAATAACTTTCAAACTATTGATTTTCTTATTTGACTGGGAGAGTCAATTTAAGCAAAAAACAACTGCATGCAGGAGTTGCTTCCCTTCCACTGCCGAAATCTCTACCAACATCAACAACGACACATTCAACTATCATTTTATCAGTCCGATTTTTTTATATCTAAAGCACCAACTTCAAATACTAATGCGGCATAAACTTAATTTAACACATTTAAATGCACAGCAACCAAAAATTGCTTTTATAAAACTGTCACCAAACATACAATGCGCATAATGTCACTTTAAGTAATCTGATTTTAGCTTAAATATGATTTGATAGATGAAGTGTCAGCATCGTTTTAAATTACATCGTCATTTTTTTTCTAGGGTAAACATTTGTTACTTTTCCTCGTACATTTTGGATTAAACTAATTTATGGGTGGCCGAGTGGTCAACGACCTGGACCCGTGCTGATAAAAGTTTCTTGGGTATAATCTAATGCTCAGCACAAAATCATGCTCAACTAATATGAAGTGAAATCAAGTTATATTTATTTACAAAGTCGGGTTTAATATAAAGATAAATCAGCTCAAGAACAGACATTCTGATTGTTGTTATGGAACCCGACTTAGTAACAAGACATACTCGACTCCACCCCACTAAAGCATGATTTTGTGCCGAGCATGATATTATGCTCAACAAACTTTTACAGCAGGGCCAGGACTACACGAGGTCACCGTTGAACCCGCCCCAGTGGATTTCCAAGCCCTTTCAGTGTTTCCCATCCGTCTAAAGATGAAGCGGGTAGAACGCCAGATTATGTCTCGCGTGTATCGGTGCTTTACACCAGGCATGTAAAAGAACCAAGGGGGTCTATTCGTAAAAGAGCTAGGGTCTGGTACCCGGACTCACTTGTATCTTTATCTACCTCTCTTCAACCTGCGCCTGTCAGGAGTCTTGGCAAGTTCGCCCAGGGAGATATCCCAGGGTCGGCCGGGACTATAAACGATCAAAGGAAAAAAGAAAAGCAATGTATGATGACATACCAAACATTTAAATGTTAGCTAAAAGACGTGTATTTGGCACACAGTTGCCAATGATAGTTTTGTATGTGTCGCTATTGCAGACATTTGTTTAGACTAATGTACATGTTATACTTTATCTGAGCTCTATGTTATGAATTTGTAGGTTGAATTGCAAGACATCACGATGGCGTTTGACCCAGAGTTAGGGGAACGTGCAATGTTGATCAGGAACTATAAAGGAGACTGGGGACTCTGTATTGCCAGATGGATGCAAGGTAATAAAATTGTCCAACACAAAACACACGCACGAGGAGTGTAAATTTGAACTTATGATTGGATGGCACAATTTCTAGTCAAGCCAATGGTTATCGTGTACTAAGTTGGATTATTGAAACTGCCCAATATATTATTAAGAACTGTTTTAAACTTAGTGACGTGAGCTATTTTGCTCATCTATTATAACTAAGTAATTGTAGAGCTGTAATGAGAACACGTGTATTTAGTTCCTTCCGAGTTATTTTCAGAATATAAATTAACGTTTATTGTTTCCAGAAGCCGATGCTGGACTTGATGTGAGATTCATGAAACTCGCAGGCAAAAACAAGGTACAGCGAGTGGAGATTAAATGTGCCGACATAGAATTTCACAGCTTCAATGCAAATCTATACTCCGGCAAACTGATGATTAACCCTAGTAAGAACACGGTAGCCGAGAATCTGGCAACTTACTGGAGCATTTGCATCCTGTACGTACTTTGTTCTCCAAGGGGAAACAATACACAGCTTCCTCTAGCTCCGGCAGGTATGATATTTACATATACACTTCATCTGTACCTTCTTATATGGTGGCATATTTCTGCATACATTTAGCCAGATAATTATCATGGCAATTTTGCCATATTACGTGGAAATATCTCAGTAGAAGGCCATTTTGATTTGAGATATGCTTGAATGGTCACAAATTAAACATTAGTACTCTGCCAATGTCTGCATACAGTTACGAACTAAATGTTTTAATAAAAAAAAAATCTTTCATGAAAATTAAAAAATTAAATATTTTAGTTATGGTCGACTCATAGTTTGTGTGGAGGTTATTTACATATGCTAAAATACAAGTGAAGACTAGAGATTCATTTATACACATGTAACATAACGCTTCTGATAATTTCATCATCCCGGCTATTCATGATTCCAGGAGTATCTACCACAGATGAAACGTCTCTTACCGAAGAAGATACACAACCAGTATACGTTGACGAAAAAAGTTGCCAGTTTCTTATAGCAGCAGGTCTAAACACTGAAACTCCAAGCAACCAGTACATTCGAGCTAAATACGGCTCACTGACATATGATTTGTTGATTGACGCTCAGGATATTATAGTAGAAGAGCATAAAACAAGTCGGAGGTTACTGAAGAAAGAATCTGTAATATCAGTAGTCCCCGAGGATGGTTCGCCAAGAAAGAAAAAGAAGAAAAAATCTTCCAAGAATACGGATAACAGTGTTACAGAGACAAGAACTAGAGTTTTTGTAGAACCTAAATCAGAGTCACAGTCTACTGTAAATAAGGATGATGGCCGAACACCTCATACATTGAACTCGACGCAAACAAAAACAGAACAGGCTGATCCTGTGCTCTTACAAAACGCTGTGTTTGTAAAACCAAAGAAGATAAAGAAAAGACGGTCGACCAAGCTAGAAGATATGCTAGTTATGTCAGATGACAGTATTACCAAAGATGAAGTGATGGTGACAAAAGTGATTAAAGAAAAAGGCAGAAAAATTGTGGTACGTAAAATATCGAGCCACTTAACTGAAGAATTTGCACCATCAGAGGACAGTTTAGATGAAGACATTAAAGAAAAAGAAGAGTTCTTAAAAGGTCTTGTTGTTGATACAAGAGCGTCTGACGTGTCATGTAGTGGAGATGAAGCACGAATCAAAACAGTAATTGAGAACAATGAGAAACAAGAAAATAAACAATCAGTTACAACTGGTTTGAATGTTCAGATGGACGGAGAGCTTTTCAAGAGGGAAGAAACTACATTAATCCGAGAAATTGTTGAGAAGCGAAAAAGACATGCCACCGAAAGCAGTGATAAGGACAATCATGCTACAACAAATAATGGGCTTGATGATAAAGAACCTTCCCCTGTAACTTTTGATCTCTACTCATCCAACACTGAAACTGTTGATAGTGTCCACGACGAAACAAGGTCAGATACCTCAGGCAGTACAAGGGAGAGCAGGTCCATGAGAAAACAGAGAATTGCCAAAGACAGAGAGAGTAAGTTTCCTTTGTCGGATGAAGATTTTCTGGAAAGTCAGGAGAATTTGAAAAGTGATACCAGCAGAGTACGGAAGCGGAAGAAATCAAAGCAAAAGTTTGAAATTCCAGAGACAACTGCCGAAGTTGAGGTGTAAATGCTGCTGAGAAAATGAAAACAGGAATACCAGAATAAGCAAACTATGAGATATACACTGATAGCATTCCTTACGTTTGATTTTTGACAAAAATGTCACTGATCAATCAATTTTATTATCGCAATTTTAAAAAAGATGTTATTCCTTTTCACCATGTAGTGAACACTCATTTTGAACGAATTTATTAGGCATTTTAATTTTTAATATTATCTTTTCAGAGTAACCCATATCATTCCAAAGAATACTCACAAACTATACATTTTATGTAACTTTTCACATTTATACTTTTATACTTCCTTATTAGTTCACATTGCAACATCATCATAATCATTATAATTATCACCGTCAGCAGCTGCAGCATATTTCATCTATGTCTCACCATGGTGACCAAACATGTTGTTATATAATATACATTTTTGTACATTTCATGCAATACAAAAACGTTATGTATGCAATTAAAAAAAATATTATAAAAGACAATAGAATATGTTCATGTTATTTAGTATGCTTAGAAACAGTAAACAAAGCAGCATTAACTACTGTAGAACTATTACTGAAGATGATCAATACCCCCCCCGAACACCCCACTGACACAGTACATCAGGCGCGTAGCCGCCGTTACATACAATACGCACGTGCGTATAGTATACATCGCAAGCAAAGATCGAAAACTTAAATGTACCGAAAATGCAATAAAAATGAAAGGTTGAGGGGGTGAGAGTCACAAGCGATAGATCCAGATGATCTGAGATCGTACCTGATTGTTCTCGCAAAAAAGGCCAAATATGGCTTTAAAATGCTCAAATATCTCGCTCGCTTCGCTTGCTCAAGTAGAACGATATGGAAGTTTTATTTTAATGAAAGCCTGTAGTCTTAATTAAAACATATAATCTTCTCAAACGACGAGCAGAACCTACATATAATTTTTCGCGATTTTCTCACTTCACTAATTAGAAAATCTCGCAGAATATTCATTTCAAATAGATGTACTATAAGACAGGGGGGTGAACGTAGCCCCGTTTCTTCAGAGGGTTAAGCGACGAACCGGTATCTGCGGAGGAAAAATGGCGGATTGTGTTGTTTGAAAACGAAAGTAGGGCCATATTTTGACGTGTAAGTATACTTTTAGCATACTTTGAAATCTTTGAGTACTTTCATCAGGTGAAGAAATATATAATCTTCAATCGGCTTTTCGTTTTAGCTTCGTAGGTGCCATACTTAGCCTGTTTGCTTGAACATTGTCTGCAACGATCGATGTCTACAAATGCAAAATGATCGACTCCCGATAGTCTTACGTCATTTCCAAGACAAAAAAGGGCTCTGTACTTTGTTTTACAAGTTAACATTGCAGCTATACCCACTGTAAATTGTTGTGCCGGTGACAGTGACTACATGGACTATATGGCCGAAAAAATTAGTATTATGCACTTGTTTGTCTCTGCAGAGAGTACTACGCAACTTTTGGTATCTGCCTTCGTTAACAAAAGTATTCTTACAGACATTAGTTAAACGGAAAAAGTGTCGGTATCGATGTTAATCATAACTTGATATTACACCGAAACCAACAATTATCCTGTATATCTTTACTTGTTCCAATAAACATCTGACTTGAAAATTCATAAATGTTTACCTCACCCACCAAGTCATTTACCTGCGTTTTGGACACCTAGTTACTCCAGACACTTGTTGTTGCTCTACAATGCAAAATTGTGATGTTGTATTTGGCTTAAAAATGCCTTCGCTAGATACTGGTTTGTGACTTAAAATCATGTAGCGATCGGCAGGCCATTAGACTTTGATATATATCTCTTTTGAGGTGTATAATAGCGTTGATTGATTGTCAAAGCAGGGATAAAGACTAACATTTACGGCCTGGTGGCCAACTGGACCATTAACTATTGAATCACTGTGGCCCAGAGAAAAATGTGGTGGTCCAACTATTTCAATAATACATTACGCAAATTCTATTGGAAAATGTTTATTATGTTATACAACAAGCATACATGTACTTAATTAATTAACATTTGTTTTCTCATTTAAGTTCAAAGTACACGGATACTGTCACACTATAAGGACTTTGAACAATTTCAACAGTCTCTGTTACAATCCAATGAATCCATTATCTTGGAAATACTACACCCTCTTCTAAATTAGAGTCAAGGTCAGACCCAGAACTGTCAATTTCATCATCAGATGAATAGTATTTCTCATGGCATCCTTCAGATGACATTGGTCTTGTTGAGTAAGAGTAGTAAACACTTAATGTTTGTGTGCCTGCTTCTTGAGAGTTGATATGGTCAGTTTGACATTCTACTTCAACAGTTTTACAAGGCTGAGATATACCATTTCTGTCTGGTTCAGCAACATTTACATCCATAAGAGAGCTGGGTTGAGACAGAAAGCTTTCTGGTTGTTTGACTGTGAGCTCAGCTGTCTGACATATCTGTACTGGCTCATCCTCTTGTTGTACTACCAAGAACTCAGCTGGGTTTCTCACTGACTTGTCCTTGAAGTTCATTCTTCTTGTTCTATTTCCATCACTATGTCACAAATAAATAGCATCATTGGGGTCAGAGTTCTCAACATTTGAGACATGTAACTTTGTAATTAAGAGGTCATTCAAACAACTCTGGCTTAAATTAGTTCTGATTTTTGTATTTTACAAGTGTCAGCATGGAAAACCCCCCTTTCAGCTTCAGCACTACTAGGACTCATAGTCTGATGAGATACATAAGATCTAAAATGTTTCTATTCTGGTGTCCATACACTTCATTGACTTCTTTCCATGAATCAAATTTGACCATACTGAAATGTAAATAGGACTTATGTTAATTATTATCGACGAAGGGACTTTCTCAATTCTTGTTGTCTTTAATAACCATGGTCACTGAGATATTATTACCTAGGGCCATGGGATTGAGTAGTGATAGAACTAGTGGCGGAATGGAGTGTAGTCATCTTTTTATGAAGTGGTTGAAAACATTTTACTGTTGACATTGTACATGAGAAAACGGACGTATGTTCAGTTCAAAATGTTCTCATAATCTGCTTATAGCCGTGTTCTTGCAAACGCGTGAGTATGATGGCCATTATGCGTAAATAGTCGTCAAACGGGTACGTATAGCGATTATGAATTAATGACGGCAGACACCAAAACTTGCGTAGTACTCTCTGCAGAGACAAACAAGTGCATAATACTAATTTTTTCGGCCATATAGTCCATGTAGTCACTGTCACCGGCACAACAATTTACAGCGGGTATAGCCGCAATGTTAACTTGTAAAACAAAGTGCGAGCCTTTGTTTTGCCTTTGTTTTTGCCTTGGGAAATGACGTAAGAATATTGGGAGTCGATCGTTTTGCTTTGTAAACATCGATCGTTGTAGACAATGTTCAAGCAAACAGGCTAAGAATGGCACCTAAGAAGCTAAACCGAAAAGCCGATTGAAGATTTTTTTCTTCACCTGATGAAAGTACTCAAAGATTTCAAAGTATGCTAAAAGTATACTTACACGTCAAAATATGGCCCTACTTTCATTTTCATACAACACAATCCGCCATTTTTCCTCCGCAGATATCGGTTCGTCGCTTAAGGTATTAGGATACTAATAAGATCGGTAAATATCGCCACATATCGTAACCGTACGTAAGTTTTACGGAACACCTTCGGCTACGCCCGTGATAGAAATAGTCTCTAAACTAAATAAAGAAATTTTCTATTAACTTCAATATAAACAGCAATAAAAATATATTATAATGCATAACTATAATTGAGTAATATTTGACGGTAAAATGACAAATACGACGCAAAATTTTCATTCATCACGTAATTTTGTCTTTTCTTCGAGAATATATATGAAAGAGAAATCTTTCGTGAATTTAGTTTTAGCGAATAAATTTGTCTGCTAACAAATCGCGATGGTTTCTTCATGCGAAAGATATATCATCCACAGTACCAATATATCTCAAATTTGTCATGCAAAATTATGATTTAATTTGAAGTTCCAAAATATCTCAAAAGTGCTCAATGTTCCCTGCGAGAAGGTCTAACTGAACATTTACTCACCATGAGTAGTGCTCTTTGATCAGTGTCCACTGAACAAAACTTACGGCGAGAAGTGCTCACTGAATAATGCTCACTGTGAGAAGTGCTTCTTTAGCGATTTCAATGGGAGAAGTGATCCGTCAACAATGCTGAATGTGAGAAGTGCTCACAAAAAAAAACCCCCCGGAAAAAGGCCCAAAAAAAAAAGGCCCTTTTAAAAAAAACCCAACAAAAAAAAACCCCCGGGGAAAAGCCCCCAAAAAAAAATGGGCGGCGGAGTAGTGCTCACTGAACAATGCTCACTTTGAGAAGTGCTCACTGAACGATGCTCACTGTGAGAAGTGCTCACTGAACAACACTCACTGTGAGAAGTGCTCACTGAACAATGCGCACCGTGAGAAGTGCTTACTGAACAACACTCACTGAATAACACTAACTGTTAAAATTTCTCACAGAGAAATGCTTACTGAACAATGCTCAATTTGAGTATTGCTCAATGAACAACACTCACAGTGAGAAGTGCTTTCTGAACAATGATTACCGTAAGAATTGCTCGCTGAACAATGCTCATCGTGAGAAGTGTTCACTGAACAATGCTCACTGTAAGAAGTGCTCATTGAACAATGCTCAATGAACAATGGTCACCATGAGAAGTGTTCACTGAACAACCCTCACTGAATAACACTCATTGTTAAAATTCTCCTGTGCTCACTGAACAATGCTCAATTTGTGTATTGCTCAATGAACAACACTCACAGTGAACAACTGCTCACTGAACAACACTCACTGTTAAAATTGCTCACTGAGAAATTCTCACTGAACAATGCTCAATTTGAGTATTGCTCAATGAACAACACTCGCAGTGAACAACTGCTCACTGAACAACAGTCACTGAATAACACTCACTGTTAAAATTGCTCACTGAGAAATGCTCACTGAACAATGCTCAATTTGAGTATTGCTCAATGAACAACACTCACAGTGAGAAGTGCTTTCTGAACAATGATTACTTTGAGAAGTGCTCACTGAACAATGCTCATCGTGAGAAGTGCTCGCTGAATAATGTTCATCGTGAGAAGGGCTCAATGAACAATGCTCACCGTGAGAAGTGCTCACTGAACAACTCTCACCGTGTGAAGTGCTTACAGAACAGTACTCACTTAACAATGCTCACTGAACAAAACTTATAAAAAATAAAGATGGCGTTGTGAAAAGGGGGATGGGGTACTTCTTTAAATATAAATGAATACAAATCATTTCATGTTAAAAAAAATAGTTTTTGAAAAATAGGGACAGATTTGCGACCGTGCGACCACATACACGCATCGCAAAGGAAACTCCCGATCTCCAAAGAAATCGGGAAACAATTGCTAACTTTAGTAACCTGTCAAGCCTCCCCGATGGGGATTTGTAAACAGGTTAATAAGTTAACTTTTACATATGTTACTTCGAAACTTTTACTACAGTATATATAGCAGAATTTTGTAACATTTCAAACAGTAGATAAATTTCAAAATATCAACAAATTGAAGTTATCATTAATTGATATTTTTATTTTTAAATGGAATTGCGTCATTTAGATTTTTAAAATGTGAAAGCAAAAAGTGTTTTAATACAGTCATAGCGTTTTTGTTATGCTTGTACGTATCGTGTACGTTTTAGCACTTTACATCAAATACAAATGACAATATACATGTTACATCGAACCAATTCAAAAGTACAACGAATGTGAAAGAAAGGTGTCAACTGAATGCTTTTGTTATGTCAGAATAAAATCTTAGGGACTGAATGGAACACTCTTCGATGATTATCTAAAATGTTCAGTTTAACAGACAGCGTTACAAGTTGGTCTTGTTAAAGAAGAAAGCTATCAGAGACCCAAGATGGCTGCGGTTTTCCTTTCGGTCTTCATATTTGGTTTCTCCATTGACTTGATTAATTATACCCGGTCTAATGGTGTAACGTTGTCCGTTATTCATGTTTTCCGAAGTCACGATTTGACAGTTACGGTTACCACGTCGTCAGTCTGTTTCTTCGTACGTATGTGAGCAGAACTCAAAATCAATGTCAGGCATTTATTCTAAGGTCTTCTGGTGACGTAAAGAGCACGTGAGGTACTGGCTGCAGGTATTTTGATGCTTTAATCTGCTATATCATAAACATATGTGTTTATAATCATTGGAAAGATCCATGAGCGCTGAACTATTTTATAGAATATGAAATATATAATACTAAAATTTATTATGGCACGTACGTTATCGACTGTACTTAAATGATGAAAGTCATAAACTTTGTTTATTATTTTACGCTAGTTTCAAACATATTGTGACAAGGAGAGCAAGTATGTTAAATATTTCTTTTTCTTGTAACGTAGTTATTTCCCTTAGACCAAAGCGCTTGGAGTAATCGGTTTAAACCGTTTATCTCTACTAGATCAACAGCTCCAAATTAGTCCAAATAACGAGCTTGATAAAATTTTGAACAAAAAATGTCGGAATATTTAATGGAATCTATTTGAACTAAAATATACTATAGACCTTACAAGCTGTGCATATGCCTTTAAAAAGATAAGTTAGTTAAACGAATATGGCATATTACCGTCAGCTTTACGCTAAACATAATAAATTATATCGTACAGTTTTGTTACATTGCCGTATCATATATTAGTTTACAGACTTGTCACTTAAAGGTCCAATACTAAGGAAAGCGAAAATTCAAATATACTTTAAAAAGCACAGAAATAAGTTATTTTTAATAAAAAATGAAAGTTGGTATGTAGAAATTCTAAATAAATCACAGTACATGAAGAAAGTTAAAAAGACCTGGGTAGTCATTTTGTCGATTCACTGAGATTTCAACATAATACACATACTTTTCTTCGTGTTCCAAACACTTTCTGTAAATTTTAACCTGCAAATCTTCATTATTAAGTGTCTTGCATAAGGTAATGTACTTGCCATTGAAATAACTGTCACTTAATTTTCGCTTAGTAGTGAACCTTACAGAAGTTGAAACTCGATCATTTATTGGAGTCCAGCAAAAATGAAAATTTACCATCTTAGAATAAATGCCTGACATTGCTTTTGAGTTCTGGACCATCTCAGATTCAGGTAAATGTATCGCTGTACAAACTTACGAAAAGTGAAATCGTATGTCGATAAAAAATACACAAACTGAAAACATCAAAACTTGGCTCGATTGTACATGTAAGCGTCACCAATGAAGTGAACGAAACTACAATGTACTTATAAAACAAAGAGTAAATTGTGACGGTTTCTCCAGTTTTACGCAATGACTTCGTTGACTTGTGCGAGTGTAGAAATAATCTAATAGTGAAAATTGTACATGGTATATATAATAATTAAACAAAATTACATATTATCATTTCACAGATTTCAGAGCATTGACAGAAACATTTTAGCACTCTTGTAAGTCAAATACAGCATGTGCAAAGCATGCGCGGTTATAACAAGATAGCTGGACAAACTAGTATGAAAGAGCGAAATCGCATGTATATTTACGTTATTTTTGTTCTTTCTACTTATAATATATTATACTAGTAGGTGAAATGACACTTGTACCGGATTACACGTACATGTTGTATGCGTATATCCCTTTGTTTGATGGGACTCTAACAGACCAGTATCTGTAAGTGATCTACATGTACGTAAACGCCGACTAAACACTATTGAATGCCGTAAATAATATGACCGATTTATATTTTATTCTCAGTTGTGTCATGGACCTATGGTGATGCAACATTCTAACACAGACGTCATGCATGGTTTATCTGTGTAAAATGTAGCTCTGCCTGCAGACGCTTTAGTCATTCATTACCTGTATTCAATCGATACGCAACAAACGCTGAAACGAAGCGGTATTTTGAAATCTGCAGTAAGTGTAATGAAATGACACAAACTTTATTTCAAAGCAGATTCACTACAGAATGAGGGTGCAGACAAAAATGAGAAAAACACGGGGACACTACATAGTTGTCACTTTGGCAGTTCAAAGTATGTGCGTGCGTACGTGCGTCCCTCTGTCCGTACATCCCTCCGTCCGTCCGGGTGAGCTTGTTCGAGACTGAATTTCTCATGCATTGAATAATCTAGTATTGTTCACTACAACTTAATGGTACGACGTACCGCGTGCAAGATATGTAGCTCAAATTGGAAATTAAAGGTACGAATGGACACATGAGATCTTGTCTGGGCTGTAACTTCCTCATGCAATCAAGGATTTTGAATTGACTGAAGACAATTGTTTACCACAATGGCAGAGCAACCAGGCCCGTAGCTCATATCTCGCAAAAACGGCCAATTTTAGACCTGGGGGTTCTGATTTGATCATAATCTTCGTTGAGACCCACTACACAATGCAACATTCCAAATATCTAAGATCTGGGCGTTGAAGATTTCCTTATATAAGCCAGGGTCACGATTTGAGCAATCTTGGTAGAGGTCCACTAGGTATTGCTACAAGTCTAATATCTAAGCTTTAGGCCTTATGTTTTCATAGTAGAAGATTTATAAAGTGTTTCATATATTAGCTTTTGTAAACTCAAGCGAGCCCCGGGCGGAATCAGTTTTGACATGGGGTCATAATTTGAGCAATCTTGGCAGAGGTCTACTTTTTTCCAGTTAAATTATAATTTTTGAAATATAACAAATGTAAATTTTAGAAAGTGCAAACATCCAAAACTTCATCAGTTGGCACCATTAAACAGTAATAACATAACTAATATCAGATACACTTAAATAAACCCTACTCCAACTACAAACACTGATATCCACTCTTGAATGATAGTACATGTATCTACTTACATTTGTAATAAACATGTGATACAAAATGTATGTATAATATGTTGCAACTTTATCAAAATTTTAATCTCATTTTTGCTTTCGTCTATTTAAAAAATCAACGCATTTTAGTTGATATGACAATAAACCTAGATATAGAAGAAAGTCACAATCTTACATGGAGAGAATACTCACTTTAAACAGAGCGACCTATAAACTACATTTCCAGTTTTCGTATCTTTTGCTTTGATCATAAGTTCAGTTCGGCCAAAATTAAAGGAGATTTCAGTTGAGCTGCTGTTCAGTTGATATCCATCATCAAATACAATCTCGAACTTTCCGATACATTCACATCCTTGTTCGTCTATCATCTTCGTGTCTTTTCGTTCACTTGTATACACGTAGATCATTACTCCCGTCTGGTTCTTTTTAAGTGGATAATATTTGTTAGCCGAAACCCATTCATCTATTTTCACCTCTTGACCCCGTAACACATGCGGTGAAAAAACTCCAGTAACATATGATTTGCCATCTATTGTAAACATCTTTTCTTTGGGATATTTTGAGCAATATGGCATCGAGACACCTACACCGTAGGTCATGCGAACAACTCTACATGTAAGGATATTTTCATTGTGGCCGAACAAAACGGCACCACGCAATACAGCCAATTCACACTGTAGAGGGCGCTTCACCTCGATTCCGAGTCGTTCTTGAATGCTTTTCTTCATTTCATCGTTCATGAAATTTGATGAAGCAAATCCACCTACAAGTAGAACAGAATGTATCCGACGCCCAAGGGCTTTCACATCGTTTGCAGTATCTGTAATATAACACATAATCTCTTGAAGCGAACTATTCATCATTTGGCGCAGTATTTCTCCTTTGAAAATTAACTTCCCATATTCAAACTCCACTTTATCTCTTTGATTGCGTCTTAGATCTGTAGCAAAATCCTCACTTTTTTCTCGTTCATAGTCTTTTATAATTGCATCGGGGATAAAAATGAGAAACTCGTCTCGGGCTCGACTGTGACGTAATTTTGGCTTGAGATTTCTTTTAGCTGTTTCAAATGACATTCGAAAGTCGTAAAACTCACTTGGATAATTCTGACTAAACTTTGCCCATGTAGAAACCCCTAAGATATCCGACATAAAACGGTAGAATTTTTCATCAACTTTGTGTCCCCCAGCCGGGCCTCCTGTAGCTATATGGATCTGTTTCATTGTTCCGTTCTCTTTTACTTCAATAGTTGTAATGTCAACGGTACCACCTACAAAATGGTTTAGTATGCAATTATTTCCACGCCGAAAAGGGATGTGTGCCTATTACGTTTGTAATAATTTTTATACGGTAGGTGATAATAATGACGTTTTATATTGGTTTCGCTTAAAGGGGCACTCCCTACATCTAGCAGATTATATTCTCGAAATATAGATTATATGTTCAATGAACGTAAAATGATAAATAAAAACAATTTCAAAGAAGAACCTTTGGTGAAAAATGCCTCATTTTACCACAATTAATCATCATAGAGGCTTTGTGTAATAAATCGCATCCACCCAGTAATTGTACAACAAGTCTGCATACATTATTGAATGGTGTACGGTACTGCAGTATATTTCAACCGCTGATTTTATCGATAATGACTGGGAATGAATAGCTGAAACTTTTAGATAAAGTTATAATACTTCAAAAGATTCTTTAATTATGTTTTGGGGGTTATTTAGTTTGGCATCGATTATAGGGTATGTCCCTTTAAATTTTACTATTCACGATTACTTATTGCCAACAACCATACCCTCTTACTTGTTTGTTTAATGGGGAGAATTCACGTTTCTGATGGAAGTTGAACGCAGCGTCTTGTTGGTAAGACAAAACCAACGTGCGTACATCACACGTTCAAGTATACAAGTTTAGAAAAAGTATAGTCGCTAAGATACACGGTTATAAATAGAGTAATGTGAAGTCAGATATGGAAGAGTCATGTGTCAGATCATACGAACGCAAATCCGACCTCTAGATAACATTTTCTAGAGTATTGACAGTTATCTTGGTAGTTGCCTAGTAACAGAAGAACATAGTTAAAATGAAATTCTAAGAATAAGATAGAAAAAAACATATTCGCCATTTACTGACGTCATCGCATACTAGTAAATAAGAAGTCGCGATCAAATCAAAAGCCACGTTATTTATGTCGTAGATATATAGGAGTCTTCAATGGACCAAAAAGGAACTTCGTTACAAAAATGTAATGATACTGAATAAGAGCATGTTAATAAACTGACAACTGTGACTGTTTTCGGAAAATACGTATTATCAGTGTTACATTAAGGTATATCAACCGATTTATTTACCTCCCATGTCTACGATCATGTTTGTTGTGCCAGGTCCTGTCAGCAATATTCTATCTAAATCTCGCGTCGGATCGTCTGGTGGGTTCGCTTCAGCAGTTGTGCAATAGACGGCTGCAACCTCGGGCTCAAGAGCAATACAGAGGTTTTCTCTTTCAATTCCAGCCTGGAAAGGTACATTTGTATGTGCCTTTAACAAAACAGTACCGTCATTTTCTCCCGAAGCATACATACCGCCTGCATGCTATTTGTAAATTGAAATTGAAGAAAGAAATACTATATTGTTAGTGCCGAGATGGAGAAAGTTTAGCTGGTGATGTTTATTAGAAAATGGAAATGGTTAGTCCTCATCAGGTCAGAAAACAAAGTGGAAACAGGATAACATAATAAATAAACGGCAGCCTATATTTATTATTTTATTGAAGTGTTAAATAATTTGGATCAATCCATTAAAATAAAACAGCTAACATTTCATTGTGTATTTGATTTTCGTAATGTTTCATTTTATTGTCGAGCCCGCTGGCGTTAGTTCGACATACACATGTACTCCTTGTTGCCACTTTGGCGGTTCGGTGTACATGTATGTGCTTCTTGTTCGTACGAATGAGCTTGTCTGGACTGTAACTTCCCTTTGTATTGAAGGATTTTAAATTGACTAAACGTAATTGTCGCAATCAAGATCCACATTGATAGCTCAAAAGGTCAAGGTCACTCTTGATTATTTACTGTAAGAAATTACCAAATAAGAAATTGTCGAGGCTGTAACTTTCCAATGCACCGGAGGACATTTAGTTTAGTTGGCACAATTATTCACCACAATTAGGTTATGGGATGAGGTGTCGTGGCCAAGACACAGGTTCGTAGCTCAAATTTGAATATTAAAGGCGAACAACGTACACCTGATACCTTGTCCGGTAACATAATAAATAAATAGCAGCCTATATTTATTCTTTTAATGAAGTGTTAAATAATTTGTTAATGCATCGAAGGAATTTGAATTGTCTTGGCACAGTTGTTCAACTAAATGTGATGGCTTGTCGGGCGCAAGACCTAGGGCCGTAGCTCAAGCGTCAAAATCACATGAGACCTTGTTCGGGCTAAGCCTTGAAGGACTCTGATTTGTCTTGGCGCAACTATTCACTATAATGGGACTTTAAGACTCGGGTATGTAGCTCAAATGATATTTATAGTAAAACATGGACAAATAAAATCTTTTCTAGATTGTAGCTTTCTGCATTAAAGGATTTTCCGTCAGTTGTTTATGTCAATGGGACGGGATGTCATGCACAAGACGCAATGGTCAAAATAACACTTAGATATTAAGGTAAAAATGGACACATGGACCTTGTCTGAGCTCGAATTTCATGATGCATTAAAAATATTTTGAATTGACATGGGACAATTATTCACCACAATGAGACGTCATGTCGCCTACATGACCCTATTGCTATAAATCAGTTACAGTTGGCGGGCTCGACATGTTGCCCGTGGGCATCTAGTTTCAGATTGTAAACCATACCAGCTGTGCTGCATCTCTCATAAGTTGTTTAGCACCTTCTGTCCAAATGGCCGGTGCAGTCAGTACCCATTTTGTCGTCATCTCCAGCAATCCACAATTTGCTCTTTTAAGATAGGTCAACACATGGTTTTTTATCCACTTGATGGACTCGGAGAATACAAAGACTGCCGGAAGATTGTTACCATTCTCACTGGTTAGAGTAATGCCAGCCGTGATTTCCTATATCAAAATTAAAGTTTACCGCTATTAAACCATGCAGCTTGACAAGTGTCTATAAAAAAACAATATGCATGTTAAAATAAAATTGTTTCTATTATGCTCATTACATGGCTTTCTCTGAAACACCAACTGAACAAACAGTACCTTCTATCGCCCTTAAATCATGATTTTTCCTAATTTTGCGTTGTATTGTAGATACTTTGTTGATCTCGGTGTCTACGCTATTTGAGGCCATGTCTGTAAAAAAGCTATGGCTGGTCGCATTTCATAACAGTGACACTAAATTGGTCCCCAGTCTGCTAAAGGGTGAAATTTGTCATCCATTTTCCCTTTATGAAGCCAAAAGCTTATTCTGAACTCAAAAGTGAGTCAAACACAGCAGCCAATAAAACTGCGATGTTGGTGACCTCCTTGTTAGCCCTGAAATGGCTGATTGCGCAAGTAAAAACAATCTAAGACGATAGTCCTTAAAAAGCCTGTAATGTATTCCCCTGACACAGACACTATTGGAAAACCTTTCAAACTTGAAACGAAAATTTGCAGTTCTTACGAACATTATTTGAAAACTACAACAGACAATTATTTTTCATTCTTGATCTGAATTACCTGACTCGCTCAAAAACCAAAATTTTGCAGTGCCGAACGCTGATAGCAGGACAGCAGGAAAAATGGACGCGTTAAACTGTTTGCCAAGAATTCACTACTTTGCATGGATAAATAGAAACTGAATGAAATTTTCAGGTCAGACTTTTTGGACATTTTATGAAGGAAACATAAAACCTTGTTATATATCTGCATTTTGAAGTTCCTGAAGAAGAACCATTTATTTGGCTGATCTTTTGGTCTAAGTTTGATGTATTCTTGCTCTGCTTCGTCACCAAACCAGGACTCTGTTTTATCAGGGTTAACCAACAAACATGTTGGTGTTTTGTATTGCGTCTTTGCTGTTCCCCATTGTAGATTCTCGTAGATTCTTAGCCGGTCCGACTTAAAATCCGCCCTTGTTTGGAATGCATATCCAGATCCAGTTGTCCCGAAATCTATTCCTATCACCAACTGATGCTGTATGAAATATAATAACAAATCAAAGTACCGTTCTCTTCCATATTCATTGTATTTTCGTTGACGCCAGTAATTATATATACCATAATAGCATACACAAAATCTTAGAGAGAGAAGCTACGAGAAGTAACAGCTGTACAAGAAGTTATGTTTGCCACACCAGATTCAACAACAACAAAAATAATGGAGAAGGCCTAAATTACCAACAAAATAAATAAAATTTGTCCAGTATATTTGACCAGCATGTAATCTCTGAAAGGCAGACTTAATGCTTTTAACTTGGAAAAAAATGAGCAAAAAATGAGCATATATTCAGAAATAGTAAAACAAGCATACGTACTTCGACTTCACGGTCTGCCGGTTGCCGAGATTTCGTGTTCATCCGACTGTTTGTAGTGTTTTTTTAAAGATATTACTGCCAATACCAAACTGAACAGAAAGTGTCGTTAGCGGAAAATTCACTGTGATAGTTAAGTCATAAACGATTTGTGTAATGATATAACCGTTATTTAAAGTTTAGCTTGGACACAATGACCATGAAAACAATGAGCCACGATCGATGCAAGATAGGACTTTATCCTTAATATCACATACAATTAAGATTAAATAACCATATCGATATGACTTCACATACTTTTACACGAGTACATTGTTTTATACATACGTAGCTGCTTGAAAAATGTGGACTATACATGAAAGGGAAAATGAAATAGGTTTTACAATTAGCTTGGTCACAAATTTTGCAAGTTACATTTACTGCAATTTGGATACAAGACAGTACATATCTTTTTATTTTGCCAAAGTACGGTTTTGAATAGAAAATTAATACTATTCATAGACAGTTTGTAATACTTTTCAAATATTCATATATTCGCGGATACAACAGTATATGATAAGAACCAATGTTTATGTGGAGTCTAAGTAAAAACATCGGTTTAAAATGTTACAAACTGTGTAGGATAACATTTCATACGATCATTACGCTGACATTCATCTTCTGGAGCATTACGCTGACATTCATCTGCTGGAGCATTACGCTGACATTCATCTGCTGGAGCATTACGCTGACATTCATCTGCTGGAGCATTACGCTGACATTCATTTGCTGGAGCATTACGCTGACATTCATTTGCTGTAGCATAACGCTGACATTCAACTGCTGGAACAAGCTTAGTAAAATAGTGATTTGGACATACTGAAAACCTGGGTATAGGTGAGAGATATGCATTGATATACTTGCACATGTAAGAAAGTAAGCAAAGAAACGTAAAAATCTTTTACAGTTTTCAATGTAAATCGCAATGCAAGTTATATATATGACATAAAAAGGTGTCAAAATAATAGCGCGGTCGTTTTATGTACTTGTTTTGTCTACTTCTTTTTGCTTAATTGAAAATGTTATTATGTGAAATCAAGGTTTTTATGGATACATTGTACATGCACTTTCAATTGGAACAAAGTTGATCAAGTGTCACACTTTATTTTATATGAAAAGTATATTATTTGTTTACCGGATTTATTCGGCCTTGTGTTATCTTGTTCAAAATTTCTTTTCACGTTTTTATTGAACAAGGGGTTGTTTTTAAGGAATCTAGTTTCGTAAAAGCCATGTCAATGTGGCTTCTCTTTCCTCCTCCGCGTTTACGATCTACACCATCACCTTGGTCACAGCAAAAAAGGAATCATTTCTTTCGGTTGCATAGCTTCTTTTCTATGGTAGCACACTTTTTTATTGTTTATAAAGCGGATATAATTGAAATAAGTATTTGGTCTGGAAGACCACATGAGTATTTCGGAGATCTTTTCATAGCTGTTGTGTCATGTGCGAAATCTAAAACAGAATGACTTTATCCTATCAATTAAATAGATGGCAGTCAGCAGATATGAATACCCTTCTCACACAGGCTATTTCCTAATTAGGTCTTCATATTGTACGGACCTTCTTTACTTATTATTTGTTTATTCTTTATCAGGACCTCAGTAAGTAAGTTCTTTTCCCAGCAGAAATTGCAGGTGCCCGTTAATATCGGCAATAGCATCTTTTATTTCTCTCGGTTACTATCAACTGTGCTTGAAAATCTATGTTTCTGCTATATCTACACTAAATAATTATAGTTTTTTATAATCTTTCAGAATGAGTCGACATATGGGCGCTAATATAAACTGCTTCCGGGAAAATGTAACATTTTACTTTTCTTGTTACAAAATGCACAAAGTAAACAATGGCCTTGCACTTTATAATGCATCAAAACCAAGGTGACAAAAGTTCCCTTAAAACTGCTCGTCCAAAGATTTGACTGAAAGAAATAAGTTTCTAATGCTGGCATCTATAAGAAGCAGACATCTATATAAACTGACAAATCAATAAACGGAAATAGAAATATAGCTGTTACATGCATCACAACATTCCATAGAGCGTTTCAAACGCTTCTGAATTTAATGTGACTTCAAATTATTTTGAATAGAAATTCGTTTTCTCCCCATACATTTTCTTTTCTTTTATTAATTTCAGGTTACATCGTGATGTTTGAGATCTGATTACGGTGTGGGGAATAATTCATTTTTTCAAAATGTTTGCCTAATCTGTGCATGAGCAGCTATAATAAGAATTCTAACACGATCCGCAACCTTTCGTATATAGATATAGAGGGAAAGAAGCTATACATTATTAATCGATAAAATACATTACGTTTTCCACGGGTAAAACGTGGGGTTAATATCGCACGCGTCCAATCGTTTTCCGTGCTTGCAAGTTACTACGGAATGTTGCTACGCGTCGAACATAGTTCGTGGTATTTTTCAAAGACTATTTCGTGTTAGAATCGAAATAATAAATGCATCTCTGTATTTTATCGTTTAATAAAATACAGTCAGTCATTCGGATGCGAAAAATTAAATCACTCGTGCTACGCACTCGTGACTTAATTACTACGCATCCGAATTCCTGACTGTATTTTAATAAACGATAAAATACAGGGACACATTTATAATTTCTTAAACAAGAGTGAAACTACTTCATTGTACTGATATATTTTCTACAAATATCTCTGTACTGAGGACATATAATGTTCTTTGGAAGTGAAACTACAAAACCCTTAATCCAGTGCTTATATTATATTCATTTTTTATTTTAATGATATATGAAGTGATTTATATACGTATGTTGAACCGTACATGTCCCGGAACGTATATATCACACGTGTGTGATATATTCGACCGTAAATATAACACGTGTTTAATGTGACGTATTCGTTTGGTCATTTTTGACAGTTTACACCGAACGTATATGTCTTTTTCACACGTGTGATATATTCGGCGAATTTTTCACACGCCTGATATATTCGGTCGAATTTTTCACACGCGTATATTTATTCTGGTCATTTTGACAGTTTACACCGAAACTTATTTGTGATACTTTAGTGTATAAAACTACTAATTATACTTTTGTAGGAAGTGGGTGGCAAGGCACCCGTCCCTGGGCCGTTTGCCGGAGCCGTTGTAACAATGTTTAGGAACCCCATAGAATAATAACCCCGGTCATTATTTTTTTGAAGAATAATGACGCCCCATGAACTATGACTAATTTTAGGTGGATTTGAATCGAAGAAACTAAATGTTACACAAAGGATATTGTAGCTGCAGGGAAATAAAAAGAGATACGATTGTTTATTCACAATTTTCAATCCTGTGTTTGACCTTTAACCTCTGAGTGTGACTTTGACCTTAGACCTAGGGACCTGGTTCTTGCACAATACACCCTGTCTTATAATGGTATGAAAATCCTTCAGTACATCCTTCAGTACAAAATCTCATTCTTCAATTTGACCTTTAACCTCAAACTGTGACATTGACCGTAGACATAGGGATTTGTTCATCTGTATGACTCTTCGTTTCATTAAGGTAAACATTTATGCATTGTTACATCAATACCCCTTCAAGTATATAGAAGAAATGCTCCGGACAAAGTCATTCTTAATTCGACAAATGACACTCCTTCTCATTGAGGTTAACATTTATGCCAAATATAAACACGATTGCTCCTTGCATGTCAAAGTTATGGTCCGGACAAAATCAGTCTGGACGGACGCACGGGCTCACGGGCTCACAGACGCACGGATGCACATACACCGACTGCCAAAAGCGGCGACTATGTCGAGCTCACCGCAAGTGGGCTCGACAAAAATGATCGAGGGTCATTACCATCTTACGGTTACTTTACATTGTTTCACCGGCCATCAAATATATCAAGTTTGATATGTGTTTAATTTATTGTGTTATACAGAAAAACATGTATAGTAATGTTTTTAATCAATGCTGTTCTGAGATAATTTCCTGTTAATAATCACCACTCAAGGGCCACACGAACGCAGTCGATAACTTTCAAGAACACGCGATCGAAATTAATTTGACCAAACATTATTTATACAAATTAAAGACATAATACAGACCACACCTTCGAGTGGGAATGTCTAGTTCCCATACAATGTGTTGGGACCGATCGGATCGACTTGTATTGGTTGTGTTAAGCAGAATCTATGTGGCATAACTTAATCAACAATATTTGATTGTTTAAAATATGTTTTTTTTTTCAAATTGATCAACATGTGACGTATTCGTTGAAAATTTCGTTTTTATTTGCCTTTTTCTGCATGTGAGATATTCGTTTTCGTGTTCCTATAAAATTCGAAGTCAAACGTATACATCACATAATATGTGCCATATACGTTTCACGCGAAGACTATTTTCGACCGAATATATCACACGTGTGACATATGCGGTAGAATTTTTCTCTCGTGTGATATACGCGTTCCGGGACATATACGGTTCAACATACGTAGTTTTATATATAACGATTGACAGCATATGAACGTTTTTCTGGTACACTGCTAGAATGAATTGAGAATATACTCGGTAAAAAAATCTTGCGACAAGGCGTATAATTCTGAATATCTCTAGAACGGTTGAATGAATTTTATATATTCATACATCAAATGAAAGAATAATGTCGGACCTGCCTCCTAATATCACTTTTATGGGATTTTAAGGCTATAAATGACGTAGGTGATCGTCATTTCAAACGTCAGAAAAACGACGATTTCTTTTTTCAAAATGAAATCTGTTTTCAAAACAAATGTAAGCAAACGAGTTAAACTTCGTTTCTAATTGATTAAAACTTATTGTAGATATATATTATAGGTGAGAACCAAATACTTGGAAGACAGTGAAAAGTTCATTGACCAGCTCATTAACAAGAATATAAAACTTGAGGCGAAATTGAAGAGCCAAAATGAAATGTAAGTTCTTTCTTCCCATTTAGTTTCTAATTAATAAATTTGTCTGCTGACAGTTTGCAATATAATATTTTTTTGTAAAAATTGTAGGATAGAAAAACAGTTTGGAAAGGATATTGAGATGACTGCCAAAGGCAAGTGTAACAATGCTGGTGAGATGATTCAACCGACTTCTTTATCGTCGAAATATCAGATGATGTTCGATGAAGAATGGAGAAGTGCCATGAAAGTTTTGTTCGGTAGTGAGAAAGAATTAACGGGAATAAGATTTCTGTCGAAAATTCTCGAGGTATTTACATAAAGATATACTTATTCTCAAGTATCAAGTAGTATTGGTTAAATGTATCCCCTACCAGTATATTTTTGCGGAATATATCCATATTGCAGAATTTATGCACATACAAATTGTGTTTAGCTGCTGAAGAGGAGTTTATGACTGCTTAATTGAAGGAATGAATCAAAGAAAGACAGATACTAGGGAAAAAGAAAAGAAAGAAACAATGAATGAATGAATGACCAAATGACTAAATGCATCTGTCAATCAACAAGGCATTGATTTAAATCTTAGATTTTAATTTATCATTGCAGCATCACGATTTTACACAATGTTAGGACCGCCCTAATCATGAACAGTTCGCTTGTACAATGAGATCACCAAGTACTGTTACTTGCAGTCCATTTATAGATATTCAGCATATTTTGTCATTTTAAAGATTCTCTCGAACTTTATTATGCATTGCTTAACATCGATAGAACTAACGGTCTTTCAGGACAATGTAAATGTAAGAGTCGAAGAGCAAGTTTTACTTGGTGGACATACGTGTTGTGCAAAGTCAAACCAGACATGTCAAGTAACAATGAATTAACATGTTGACGTGTTAAAGGTGTGGATAAAAGCTAAACTAAAATTGAAAATGATTCCATGACTGATAATAAATGAAATGTGTTCGTCGTTCGTCGATCCAATAAAATTAAATTTTCAAGGTAAGGGATTTGAGTAGGATGTTATAGAAAAGGGTTAAGTATACAAATAAATGTCAGTGTTCTATCCCAACAAACCACATTTTGACACTTAAATGTTAACAATAAAACTAAAAACGAAGTGTACGACGGTATGACTAGGATACCGGCGGGACCGGCGAGGACATGCAGACAAAACGAAGAGCAAATTAGGCTTATAAATGAAAGCTTGACCTTCCAAATAATTCCAACAAGTTTTGGATTTTTCTAAGATTACTGAACTAAACAACAAGTGAGATAAGTTAGAAATAATTTACTATAGAAATGATTATAAAATTGATGCAGTATCACCAGTCTGATTATTAATAAAGATATGAAATAAAATCTTACATTCTATACACAGTTTCTATGTCTCAGTTGAACCTTAAATCAATGTTAAATCTAAAGTTCTTTAAGTCAAGTACTAAATACTGGTTTCCGGTACTGTCGAAAAAAGAACCACTTCAGGGAAGTAATATAAGAAGCTTTTTTCCAATGCCAAAACTTGCTTGGACATAAAATGCTTTTACTTTCCAGCAAGCATGTCTACAAACAATGTTGATAAAGCGTGTTAAAACCAAGAAAGAGCTAGAAATATGTTTTCTCTTTGATATATTTAACAGGAGTGTCAATCATTCTGCCAAACGAAAGCAAAGGAACACCTGATGAAGTTTGTTAATCCTTATACAGATGTTGAGGACTACAACGTTGAAAAAGTAAAGTTAAAAGTTTCTACACCACAGAGTTCCTTATCAGATTGGAGCTGAACATGTGGCTCAAATATCAAAGTTTTAAATAAAGTTATCTATATGAATATTTCGTGTCCGAAGCATAATTTGATAACGCATTTGAATAATATGAAATACGTTTCAACAATATTTTACTTAAAGCTATGTGACACGTGCTAATTATGTTGCCTAGCTAGTTAAAATCAAATCTTCGCGCGCAATGATAACTAAACTACCCTTTGTATAAAACGAAGACTGTTGGATTTTCTTTTTGTTGTTAAGGTAATAACATCAAGTGAAGATCTGCACTACTTGTACAAACTACGTCGGACAATTGGCCTTCATGAACCTAATAGTAAAGGTGTGATTAGGGTAAGAAATTTACTGGGTTTTTTTTCCGAGACAAAAGTAACATACTTAGAAAAGTTTAACTTTGTACTTATTTTTTCAAAGGTCAAGTAAAATTGCAGTGTATATATTGTATAAAAGGAATTTACTCTTCACATTACAGGTTGAAAGACAAATGTTTCTTATAAATATCAAAACAAGTGTGACTCGTAAACGCTGAAATTAAATTGAATGCATTTACATCGCTTCAACCTGGAAACTGCAGCAATTTCTTGTATTTTCTACACTTATAATAATTTTATGTTAGATAAATATGAAAATTTGATTTATTTCAGCTGTTTAAAACAGAATGCGAGAAAAAAGAAGACTTTCGTAGTGTCGCTGAAGAAATAAAAGAGACTGTAGAGAAGCTGGAATGTCTGGAGGCTTACATAAAAACATGTTGTGATCTTTGCTGGCAATCAGCCATCTCAGACCCAGCTGTGTTACTGAAGTTTGATGTACTAGGGAAGCATATTGACGAAGTTAATGACAAATTTCAAAGGTATCCTTATAAGGGACAAACAGAAGAAGGTGTTAATAATACAGTGATGCAGGTAGTCTGGCCTGCTGCGGCGATGAAAGATGGATACAATGAAATTCTTATTGACAACGCTAAAGGTTCTGTTATTCTTTACTCTAGTTCAGCTCTGTGAGCTTACAATGATGAAAAGACATTTGACTTTGTAAAGCGGTGTCCTTTTATGTGTATGACATAACTACATATAGCGTATGGATATTAGGTGGAATACTATTTTTCGTGATGGTAATGCTTTGTAACGACTTTTATATAAGTGTTATACATGAGTGTACAGAAGTGAGACCACACGTTTAAAGTCCCAGAAGCACTTCAAATGTAGCATTACTTGTACCTATAATATTACCAAGAAAGATATCTAACCGGTGAAATTGGCCGCTATTTGTTCGAAAAAAATATTCCTGACATTGCTTTTTAAATCGCAAAGACACAATGCTATGAATATAGCCAGGTATTTTTCAATGAAATCGCAAAAAGTAAGGAACACTGTCTGAAAACATTTTTTCAAAAAACATAAACGAAATGTACACATCAATATTGTTTTAGACTAAATATAACAACGTACATTCTATCATTATTCTAAACGTACATTTATTACCTATTTACGAGTATCTAAAGTGAAAAGGGGACCTTAACTCTAATATAATGAAATATATATTTACAAGCAAACGAATAAACAAAAAAGTTACAATGATTTTAATAGTTTATCAAGAATGCATAAGCATGTACATTACAACGTTTTGCTCTAATTAATGTTTCAACTGCAGATAAAAAACATTGATACACTGTGGTATTGTTTCAACCTCTATCTTCAAGTAATATCTAATCAATTAAAAAGTGACACAAAACAAATACGTATCTCCAACCTGTTCCGGGTTCGATCAGTCAAACTGTATCATAAATATCGGTATATTCTTCCTGAGTAAAATCCATGACTTTATAATAATATAACAGCTAAAACGAAAACAGTCATGTGTTGATTAAGATGATTAACAACATTGTTTCTATACTGACAAAAGTCTACAAATAATCTTATCCTAATAAATGTCACACAATTTTAACACTGAAGTATTTCAAATGGGCTCAAACACTGCGTAAGCTGTGATTTATACAACAGACGTTCGTAGAAATGCATTTGAAAACCATTCACACTAACTTTCACATTTTGTTTCGTTCTATGATAGCAAACATGATCAGGATCATAATCATGCATATATGTAGCAATAATAAGAGATTTTTGAAGAGCCATTTTATCACTCGGTACATAGTTAACTTCACAAATATAAGAAGGACAGTGCATATCCAGTTTTTCACAAATATAAAATTTTATAATGGTGTGAGTTTCGTGTGCGACTTGATATCGATATCTGATTAATGATACCAAAATGTACCTTGGAAATTTCTTTTAAGTAATTGAGATGATCTTAATTCTACTTAGTACACACATATGCTGGTCTTGTTTTAATATAAATTGAAAACCAGTAATTTCAGTTATAAGATGATTGCAACATGCAATGTTCAATCTGACATATCTATCTGTATGTTATTCAATTGATTGGCAAAACATAATTGACTTCTTTAACTTACAGAGTTCCTGGCAAATTGTAAGTCAGTTTGGTATACACTACAGTATTAAACTGTATTGTATTTCTAACAGCACTCATTTACATTTTACAACCTTTTCCCGTACGTTTTGAACCATAATATAATGACATCAAAATGTATCTTCTGAAGCTCACTTGTTATCATTGATATCAACTCCAAAACAATTACACGACGATGCTAGCAGGTATGTCATGAGTTCCTCGCAATAGATTATTTTTGAGTACTAGTGTCAAATTGTCAGCTCTTGTATTATCAACTAGTATATATACCATAGTATGTACAGTAATTGAAAAAGTACAATAATACAACTCTGAATTATACAATTTTTTTCCATCTCTAATCACTCATTAAAAATGAATCTAGTCAATCAATACAACAGTTAACGGTCATGATAAGTCAACCAAAGAGTATGTTTACTTTAAACAAAGCGACTCATATACTTCATTTCCAGTTTCAGTATCTTTTGCTTTGATGATAAGCTCCGTTCGACCAAAGTTAAATGAGATTTCAGTTGAGCTGCTGTTCAGCTGACGTTCTCCACCAAGTACAACCTCGAACTTTCCGATACATTCACAGCCCTGTTCGTCTGTCATCTTTGTGTCTTTCCTTTCACTGGCAAATACGTAGATCACTACTTCCCTCTGGTTCTTTTCAAGGGGGTAATATTCGTTAGCAGAGATCCATTCATCTATTTTTACCTCTTGTCCCCGTGACACATGAGGTGCAAAAACTCCACTCACATATGAATTGCCATTCATTGTAAACTTCTTTTCTTTAGGATATTTTGAGCTAAATGGCATGGTTACTCCAACACCGTACGTCATGCGAACAACTCTGGCTGTAAGGATATTCTCATTGTGGCCGAATAGAACAGCGCCACGAAGGACAGCCATTTCACAGTGTGTAGGGCGTTTAACCTCGATTCCGAGTCGTTCTTGAATGATTCTTTTCATTTCGTCGTTCATGAAAGTTGACGAAGCAAATCCACCTACAAGTAGAACAGCATGTATACGACGCCCAAGGGATTTCACATCGTTTGCAATATCAGTGACATAACCGATAATTTCTTGAAGGGAACTATTCATCATCTGGCGCAGTATTTCACCTTTGAAAATTAGTTTTCCAAATTCAAACTCCACTTTATCTCTTTGATTGCGTCTGAGAACTGTAGCTAAGTCCTCACCCTTTTCTCGTTCAAACTCTTTTATAACGGTATCGGGGATAAAAATGAGAAACTCGTCTCTTGTTCGGCTATGACGTAATTTTGGCTTGAGATTTCTTTTAGCTGTTTCAAAAGACATTCGGAAGTCGTAAAACTCATTTGGATAATCCCGACTGAACTTGGCCCATAAGGATGGCCCAAAGATATCCGACATAAAACGGTAGAATTTTTCATCAACTTTTTGTCCTCCCGCAGGACCCCCTTCAGCCATATGGATCTGCTTCATGGTTCCGTTCTTTTTTACATTGATAGTTGTAATGTCTACGGTACCACCTACAATAACATTGATATTATTTAAAATGAAACATGAAATAATCTCAATCTACTCCGCTCGTAGTAAAGAAACTTTATTTTCCTAGCAAGTTGTTTTGAAGACTGTTAAAATTGGATAGTTGAAAATGTTTACAAGACTGAGAAAAATACACTATTAAATGTACAACTGGAACTTCTTCATAAACTGATCTATTTACCTCCCATGTCCACAACCATATTTGTTGTGCCAGGTCCTGTCATCAACGTTCTATCTAAATCCCGCTCTGGATCGTCTGGTGGGTTCGCGTCAGCAGTTGTACAATATACGGCGGCAACCTCGGGTTCTAGAGCGATACAAAGACAATTACTTTCAATCCCAGCCTGAAAAAGTTTGCATCGTATTAGCAAAATAAAGATCACGATAAATGTTCTTTCTTCACGACTTAATGTTTAAAATCTTCAATGTGTATTTGTTTTGGAGTAATGATTAACATAATCCAGTAAACTGTAAATGACCATTGCAGATCATCACACATCAGTACAGCCTGTTTATAATATGTACTGTTTGCTATTCAGTCAATAAATTCTAAGCATACCTTTGAAAAGTTAATGACACTGTCCAAATTGAAAAAAATATAAGGGTAAAGAAAACAATACCTGCTGTGCTGCTTTTCTCATCAGCTGTTTCGCACCTTCTGACCAAATGGCCGGCACAGTAAGTACCCACTTTGTCGTCATCTCCAGATAGCGACAGTTTGTTCTTTCAAGGAAATCCAGTACATGGTTTTTCATCCACTTGATTGACTCGGAGAACACAAACAATGCAGGAAGTTCGTTTCCATTTTCACTTGTTAAAACAATGTCAGATGCGATCTCCTGTAAAAAGTTAAGCTTACCTGTTCATGTAAATTACCATGTATTGTACCAATATTTGTATGCATTAAACAATGTGAAAGCTCACACGAGCGTTTTTGTTGTTATTAAAGATTATTGCATCTATATAAAATTATTCCTTTTAAATGTAGAAACAGCCGTCCAGAACCTACCCATGAGTTTAAAACACACCAAAAAGACTTTTGTAGAGCAACTAGTACGTAACATACCTTGCCATATATCTGCATTTTAAAGTTCCTGAAGAAGAACCATTTATTTGGATGATCTTTTGGTCTAAGTTTGATGTATTCTTGCTCTGCTTCGTCACCAAACCAGGACTCTGTTTTATCAGGGTTAACCAACAAACATGTTGGTGTTTTGTATTGCGTTTTTGCTGTTCCCCATTGTAGATTCTCGTAGATTTTCAGCCGGTCCGACTTAAAATCAGCCCTTGTTTGAAATGCATATCCAGATCCAGTTGTCCCGAAATCTATTCCTATCACTAACTGAGGCTGAAAAAAATACATTTTGCACGTGGTTTTTTTAGTTACATGGTCCTAACATGTGTTAACAATGAATAATTTGGAAATTAAAAAATCAACGTACTTCCTTTCTGATGTTCATTTTCGATGTCTTTTACCAGTTTGAACCCTTACAGGACACAACCACATACTTCAAACATAATGATATAAATATCTTTACAGGTAGATTCCACATATATGCTAAATAACAAGTAATTCATTAGGACTCGTGGTAGGCAGTTAGTATTTTTGTATTAAGTTAGTATGTAGTTAGTATTAAAATACTAATAGAATGAGATTTCCAAATATGTCAGCTTGCGAAAACGCGCTTTTTAAGCAGTTTAATAGCCTATACTTTGGTATAGAACCAATTCATTCAATATTTAGGCAAAATAAGTTTCAAAACTGTTTCGTCATGTTTATACATTTACTTTCAAGTTTTGTTTATATACTGTGAATACTGAGTGTACTTGCCGTTCACATATACATGTACTATACATTGTGAAAGCTTTAAAAATATTAGAAATAGAGTCCAGTATTACATCCTGACTCTACATCAGATCAATGTCTAAATATAGACCGACTTGGAAAATTCCGTTTCTATTCAATAGATACTTTAGCAAATCAATAGTCACGGTGTATATTGCTAACACTTTCACATTATCACAACTTGAAATGTGTGTATGTTTGATGCTATTATATCATTGGTATTTTCACATTTCTTTAAAACTTGAATATGGAATGATTGAAAATATGTTATTAGTATCATCATTATGGTAGTTTAACAGAAATAAACTCAAAAGCATACGATAATCAAGGTCCTTGAGTTTTATATACATAATGACTTTACGTATGTTCACTCGTCATTTCAAAATTTACAAAAGCAACAAGTACATGTTACAATAAAAAGTTAAAATATAATTACTGTAGACAAAATGTTTATTCTACATTTATTAAAGTATTTAAGATTTACGCTACATTTTGCGTTACTTCACTAAACATTCAAAGCGTTATAAATATATCAATTGTTTATAACCCAATGAGTGTGCAGACATAAGTTTTATAAACGAAAGTCTAAGTCTTAGCTTGCAGTACAATATTCTTATCTGCAAGCTCCCGCTCGCTCATATCGAGTCCACGGACCTCCAAGGGAGGAAACAGTTATATCTGGAGCGCTTAGTGATATGGAAAATACAAGTTTATCTCCCCTAATAAATGATGAAAATATCTTGACATGTTAAGTAAATGGCCGTCTAGCTGATTTTCCGAAAATAAGATTATAATATCTATATTTAGGTCCGACTTTCCCAGCTGATTAATACGCATGGTCACACAGAGCAACTATTTGTAATGTGTTGTAATAAGCCTTGATCAGAAATAAAAATCTTGAAACTTGAAAACAATAATGATTATTGTTTGTTTATTTAATTTACATTAGTTTGAAAACAAAGTGTCAAAATTGAAGTTTTACATCAAACTGATTGTGCATGAAAAGAGTGTTAGGAAGATTTTACTTTGATTTTTTTTATCGTACTATATTGATAAGCGTAGGAAAAAAGTTCCAATGATTGTTGTTTGGCACAATCCAATTCTAGCACAAAGACTATGGAAGGTTATCACCTTCCTAAAACCATATCAAATCGAAAATATGTTAGCCACCAAAAGGTGGTTTGTTTCTGAATTTATCACATGTTCAAGAATATAGCCCATTTCAACTCTTTCATAATGGACATATTTTCTTTGTTCTATATATCTTCTTAAAATATTGATTAAATGAAAACGGTGGAGTGAAACCCAGCATTCCATTGAAAATGCAATGCTTATCTTTCACTCAGTCATATGAAGTTTGGACCCACTCAAACCTGCGCCTGTTTGATCCATTTTAGTAAAAGTGGCCCCATAGCAAGGTTGGCGACTTGCAAAGCACTGGTTCATTAGGAGAAGCCATTTGAAGATTATTCTATTTTGAGAAATAATGGCCCCTCTTTGTCTTGGACCATAACCATTTTCTTTCTTTTTTAAAAAGACTCAATGCAAGGATGCTACAGATTGGTTGGTGACTTTCCAACTACAAGTTTTTGAATAGATGAATAGCGGCGTCTTATGTGCAGTGGATCGGCACCATTTGCTATTCTTGGAAAGGCGTCAATGCATGAATGCTACAGATAAAGTTTGATGATTGTTCAACCATTCGTTTATGAGAAGAAGCCGTTTAAAGGTTGTTCTAATTCTAATAATTACTGACCCTGTGTGCAGTTATTTGGAACGATTTCCTCTTTTTTTAGAGGACAATGCAAACGGTTGCTGCAATTTGAGTTTAAGAGAAGAGCTTTCAGATGAAATGTTGACAACAGACCACAAACAACCCACCGGTCAGCGAAACTTTTATCAGGTCACTAACTTAGTTTTCCGAGTCCAATCTCTGTTTTCCAGAGTTGGGTCGAGTAATTTACATTTTGTCAATATATATTTTGTTGTGAATTTATGACTTGGCATGTTTTTGCTTAATGTTGACTTTACTCTTGTTTCATGATTGATCTTGTATTTGGTGTTGTATGTGTCGGTTTGGTTTTGGTGTTTGGTTTTGTCTGTTGTGAGTGTATTCCGTATCGCTTTCTCCAATGAATAACTAATAAATTATGTGAGCTAAAGATGGTATGAATTAAACATAGTGCAGTAGTTATTCCATCAGTAAATTCATTATTTTAAGCACGATTAGGGCCTTTTATCAGAGTGACATGTGACAGGACAATATTTACTCAAACATAGCATAATTCATTCGGCTCGTCGGTTCTATCGGTCTTTTGGATCTGATATCTTTTTAATTGCCAAACCTCCGAAAAAATCGAAACTTCAAAAATTATCTCGCTAGCTTCAACTTCAAATTAATTGGCTTCAATTTCAAATTAATTAGCTTCAACTTCAAATTAATTAGACCAGTTCAAACAAAGATTCTCAATAAAAATTCAGATAGACAGACGTACCTCAATCTCTTTGTCACCAGACTTTCGAAGACTCGAACTCGAAGCCATCTAGGATTGACACGCGAAACCGAAAATAAAATCCAACTTCATTGAACCTGAATGTATGAAATTCCCTAATGATTTATAAATCCGTTGTTAACTCTTTAATCAAATATCTAAATATTTTTGCAGAAAATGTTGAAACGCAAAAGAAGCTTACGTTTGTAAAACGAAAGTGTAAATATGGGGAAGTACCAAAATTTCACATATGGGAATCCAGAGGTTATCTTGAAAAAAAAAAACACAAGCATATAGAAAGGAGTCGAAAACGAAAGTAAGTTGACAAATATGTAATAAGATTATGAAGGAGTTCTTCAAAGCAGGTTGGTCAGAATTTTATTCAAATTAGGTTACTAAGATGCTTTATTTGTTTCCCATGATAACCACTTTAGTGGCACAATCTCTATTTAACTGACTAGAAAGAGAAAATATTTACGGAATTTTTAAAGTGTTTATAAAGTCACATGCATTACTCAAACTTGCAAATTTTATACATCTACATTTTACGTAAAAAGATCGGTTTTAAAAGCTACAAATTATGTAGACTTGCAATTAACACAATCGTTGCTACCGGAACAAGCTTCAAAACACAGTAGTTAACAATAGTAGATCTATGCTACTTAATGTGATTTTTATTAAAATTATTTTGTTTTAATATATCAGTATATTGGGTAACAGGATTGACCATACCCCACGCCGGGAATCTGTTTGTAAAACGAAAGTGCAAAAATTGGGAAGTACCTAAATTTCATGCAAAATATTTAGAAATAAATTCTATATATACAGTAACCCAGAGATCTATAATTCAAGAAAAACAAAAAGTTTATTGATTTCGCTGAAAGAAAAGGATGTGAATTTGTACGAACGCACTAACAAGAGGAAAAAGGATTATGAATTAATTCTTCAAAGCCTGGGGTTGAATAGAACTTTGTTAAAGATAGGTAGATGACCACCAGCTCTATTTAACCGACTAATAATTTTGTGTTCGTATTATGTGAAAAGAGAAACATCAAAGTAAGTACATGTACTGTATACATTCCTTGCATGTTTTATATACATATACATTTTAGGTAAAAAGATCGGTTTTAAAAGTTACAAATTATGTAGGATTGCAATTAACACAATCCTTGCGTTGACAATCATCTGCTGGAACAAGCTTCGAAACACAATAGTTAACTGGACAATTGATAAGCCTGGGTAAGTGCTTTCATTTGATGTGATTCAGTGCAGAAAATGTTGGTCTTAAAATCAAAATTTGATGTTCAGATTGTTTACTATTTGTCGACACTTCGGATGAGGATTTAAAGTGCTCACTGGTTGTTATTTTGACCCGGTGTAGAACAATCTTTAACCAGGTTCAAATTTGACCTAATGATCAAGTCGTCTGATCCATTTTCATGACGATCAGGCACAAAATGCGGCTGTAGTGTGTTCATACAATAAAAGTGGACAGACGACGAACGACAGGTAGACGGACATTCTAGGTGATCAGAGTGGTTCACCTTTAGAACTTACTGCTTAAGTACTTAGCACTTCTTTAGTTGTATAAAACAGTTTGCTTTATATCGAAAACAAACATGAAAAGGTAACTGGTATTTGTTTCTGTTTTCAGAATGAGTCGACAAATGGGTGCGGTTGTATGCAGCTGCCAGAAGCATGTAACAACTTATGATTCTTGTTATGTAATATACATATAATAACATGCAATAAACCGTTCCGAAAGCAGTGTAAATTGAAAGTAGACGAAGACGTGTTTCCATTGTAATATGAGACATTTGTTAAACACTTACACCCGTTTTCCCCACCCCACCCCACCAAACCCCACCAGTAACTGCAACACAATAATAGCTGATGATCTGGTAACCAAGAAATCATAAGAGATCAAAAGGTGTCTGTATCCTCCTCAGTCAGGGAAACAGTCAGTAAAATGGTTTACCAAGATTGTGTACTTACAAGAACATTCACGTTTTTCGATATTTAAAATACTAGAAGTACAAATGTTTTATTCATACAAAAAGGGAACACTCCCAGTTCTACTACATGATTAGAAATTTGGAAGCTGTTTTACAGGGAAATCAAGATGAGTTGTGCACTCAGTTAAAGGAGCAGATCAAAAAGAACGGGATGCTTGAAGAGGAAGTAGACAAACTAAGGAAGAAAATAGAGATCCAAAATGATATGTACGTTTCATTAGTGAGCAAGTATAATTTTCTGAATGAAAGTTTTCATCCATATTAAAGCAGGTTTTTTCAATGTCTTAATTAACAGTATATATCTAGAAAATGCCAGACTCGTCACTAGCAAATTCTCTTTTTACAGGATAGAAAAACAGTTTGGAAAGGATATTGAGATGACTGCCAAGGGCAAGTGTAACAACACAGGAGAGGTTATTCAACCGGCTACTTTATCATACAAAATCAAGACAATGTTTGACCAAGAATGGAGAAGTGTCATGAAAACGTTGTTCGGTACAGAAAAAGAACTAACTGGCATAAAATTTCTGTCAGAAATTCTTGAGGTATTAAATCATGATGAAACCCATATTCATTTTGATCACTAAATTACTGGAAGAAATTGTCCATGCAGCAAGCTTTTGATATAACTTAGAACACGGCCTCACTCAGTGCATCCATTTAGGATTTGTTCAAACTTGGTGATTATTGTCAGTAAATTAGTAAATTCAGGGCAATCACAACCACAGCGCCCGAGAATGTTTCTGTACGTTTCTGTACCACTGAGTATGTACGAACATTATTAGATTGTTCAAATTTCTAGCGGAGCTCCGCGACATGTCATCCCGTGTTGCATGCTCATTTCAATTACATTTTAACAATTCTGGTAATTCAAATCTTAATGTAGCTGGTGTGATACATGCTGAATGTGTAATAGATGAGCTAAGGTAAAGACGTATTTGAGCCGATTTTAAGTAAAATTAAAGATACATGTAATAATCATTTTTGAAGACAATTGTACGTATGAACAACTTAAGAATAATATGTACTAAACAAAACTTCTAACGCACCACCTACATTTTTCCTTCTTTCATGATTTAATTATCAACCCTTCCAATATCTGCCAGCTTATTTTTAGCTGTCGGTGTACGAAAGTTATCATGTCTTGCATTTATGAAGGCATTGGGTACATACTTTCGTTACATGAATTTCAAAATTATCGAGTGGTACAAATCGTATGGCAGATATTTAATTTAATCAACGCTTTAACCGCGGGTTATTGTCTTGATGCTCTTCCTTGTGAAACCCACTCTTAAAATTATCTTCCGAATGGAGTTTGTACCACTGAATCATTTTGAAATTCATGTAACGGAAGTATCTACTCAATGTCTGCATGAATGCAAAACATGATAGCTGTCGTGATTTTTCGATAGCCAGAAATAAGCTGACAGATATTGGGAGGATCGATAATTAAATAATGAAATAGAAAGGCAGGTGGTGCGTTAGAAGTTTCGTTTAGTATATACGTACTTCAGGATTCAGACAATCATTAGAAAATCTTATTAAAATCTTCTCCTCGAAAAGCTGCGCTAATGTGCGAAGAGTGTCGAAACTTAAGTTGATCGGATTTAAACGAGATTGATTATTACGGGGGTATATATATGCATGTTGAATATATTCTACAGCTGATTGAAGATACTGTTCAGCACTTGATGTTGAATTATTCTTGAAGAATCGGGCAATAATTCTTCTTTCCCCTTTATAGTGTGCGGTATGTAATTAAATTCCCATGTACCATTTGGAGTATTTAAATCAAGTATTACCTGCATATGTTTCTTCTTTGATATATTTCACAGGACTGTCAATCATTCTGCCAAACGAAAGCCAAGGAACAGCTGATGAAGTTTGTTAACCCATGTACAGATGTAGATGAAAACAGTGTTGAAGAGGTAAAATTGAATTTTTTTTCTGTCATATTACTGGCATTTCTTAACAATATGTCTGGAAAAAAGTTCATGACACATTTTCTATCGTGGAAATTTATTTTGATATAAATGTCAATGTTGATTTTTTGTACATGGCTCCGTTTCGCTGGAGGCACTATGTTGGCGGTGACCGCGCCATGCAAGAACCCTCGTTATGCCGTATCCAGTGTTTCTAGCCTTTGCATGCCTCAACGAAACTTTTGTCCGGACACTAAGTTTTCCGAGTCAAGTCAACGGTATATGTGTTTCCCAGGGTTAGGCGAAAATAATTTACATTTCGTCAAGACACTTTTGTTGTGATTTTGTTTTGTTTTGGATTTATGATTTAACATGTTTATTTTAAGTAATCGTAAATATAGAAAAGTGTATAATCATTTTGAAGCTATTGCTTCCAGGTGCTACAAAACTACAAATACACTAATATTTATGCATATACACTTGAATTTTACTGATAATACTTTGCAAAAACTGGTCGACTCGCCCAGTAATATAATATAACCTGTATTTGTCTCGGGGAAACCAGTGCCCATTTGTCACCGCATAATAGCGGCCGTCTAGTACCACTGAATGTTGGGTCTCATTCATGCAAAACTTTAATAAACTCACTTAGTAGCAATCTGTTATACTGGCTTAGGGAATAAACCACTAAATTCTGTAGGATACGGAATTTGGAGGAAATATTCGTTCAATTTAGTCGAGGATCACCTCTCAATCCTATTATTGTCGCTTATAGCAAATACAAAACTTGTAAAACAATTACTTAACTCGACTTTTAAAACTTTTTTTCTGTTGTTAAGGTAATTACATCAAGTGAACAACTGCACTACTTGTACAAACTACGTCGGACGGTGGGTCTACATGAATCAAATAGTAAAGCTATAGTTAAGGTAAGTGTTTTCAAAGTTTTAGACAGTGCAATTAGACTGTACAGTAATAAAAGTATTTTCTGTGCCGGTGGCCTTGCTTTTTTGTTATACCAACCTGTAGGTTACATTATCACTACCAAATAATATACATATAAAAAATTTTTTTGGCAGTTCACTTTAAAATTATTCTAAAAACCATTGCTTGACAGATTGGATGAAAATCAGTTATCAAGTGCATAGGAGTTCAAGGTCGAGATTATGCTTTTTCCGGCTTTGTTTTGTCTTTTTTACATTTATGTAAGAACCAAACTAACAGAATATGATCTTATTTTCCCCGGATCTTAACTTTCATATTTTACCACTGAAGTACACGGTAGACTGAAAAAAGAAAAGGAGTGACATTCGCCATTTTTTCCAACACAAACTGCTAAGAGTGACGTCCCTCAAAAAGTGGTTCTTCGTCTGCTAATGTGACGCAACATGGAACCTACACATGTAAACATAGTGTGGTGGCAATTTCAAAAACTGGCGGAAAAGATTATTTTTTAATGAAGCAGTCATGGACTATTATCTTGTCATACCATTTGAACAAGGCAGTGGCTAGAGTTACGGTACCGTAACTCTAGCCTCCGAGTCTAGAGTTACGGAAGTTCCGTATCTCTAGCAAAACCCTATGAGGAAAGGCTAGAGTTACGGAAGTTTATAAAGGCATATGTATGTTGCTTTAAATATGCATGATAATGTATTGTACACTTAAATATTTCACCAGTAATAGTGAATAAACCGATCTGTCGGCAAATGGAGCGTCTTCATAGCCGCCATTTTGGTAATACATAATACATTGGCGGAAATATCATTGTAATGTTCGTCTTTACTGGAGCGTTCCATTGTAGTTGGACAATTATATCACATTTTGTGCGAAGCATGATAGAAGTTAAGTAAAATATGTTGTTGACACATGTTGTTTTTGTATTTAATTGTCTGACTACATCTAAGCCACACATCGAGAAGGCACTCAGATCGTGACAAAAAATAATTGTAATCGAAAGTACAGCTGTTAAATTTAATAATTTCGTTTTTTTGTTTACGTTTATCGTGCTCTTAGAATTCTAATATTCTTCTTTTCTTTATTTACTTTTGCTTTATTTACTTTTGCTTTATTAACGTTGCTTGTAAACAGAGAACACATAAATATGTGCAAGAGTATACAGCATGACAATGATAGTTCCGATATTAGCATTATATTAAGTATAACCAAAATGGCGCCTGTGAAATTGTCGTATATACAACAGACCAGTTTATTCACGATTACTGGTGAAATATTTAAGTTAACAACACATTATCATGCATATATTAAAGCAATATACATACCTTTATAAACTTCCGTAACTCTAGCCTTTCCTCGTAGGGTTTTGCTAGAGATACGGAACTTCCGTAACTCTAGACTCGGAGGCTACAGTTACGGTACCGTAACTCTAGCCACTGCCTTTGAACAAATTGAGCACACTGTCCACGAGTGTTGCAGAAACAAAATGGTGGAAAAAATTACAAAAGGGCCTGAAACTTGCATATTTTGCATGTAGCATTGTCTAGTGAACATATACTATGTGTCAAATAATGAGCCCCGGGTCAAAATTGCATATTTCAATACAAGACTCATGTATTTCAGCTGTTTTCTGCACAATGCAAGAAAAGGGAAGATTTTCGGACTGTTACTGAGGAAATTCAAGAGGATGAAGAGAAGTTTGAATGTCTGCAGGATTACATAAAATCATGTTGTGACCTTTGCTGGCAATCAGCCATATCAGACCCAGCTGTGTTACTGAAGTTTGATGTAGTAGGGAAGCATATTGACGAAGTTAATGACAACTTTCAAACGTATCCTTATAAAGGTCAAACAGAAGAAGGTGTCAGTGATACAGTGATGCAGGTAGTCTGGCCTGCTGTGGTGATGAAAGATGGAGACATTGATATTCTCATCAACAATGCTAAAGGTTTTGTTATTATTTACTCAAGTTCAGCAGTATAGTCTGAAAAATGACAACAAAAAGAAGTGACTATGTCACCAAGGATAATAATGTTCAACATTATTCATTAGGTGAAATGCTATTTTTGTTATTGTAAATGTTTGTAGTGAGTAAAAAAAGGTGTTGAAATGTGTAAAATAAAAAACACAGAATTCGGAATCCGTTTTTATTCACAACTAATAAATGTAACATTTTCACCATGAATTACAGTAAACAACATGTATCAATTCACATGATACTTTCAACTCCATGCCTTAATACTCAAGGTTTAACTTAAGTATCAAGTCTCAGTTAAAAAACAGGTCAACTATCAACAATCTGTTCCCAGTTTGAGAAGTGCAACTGCCTGAAAATGGTTTATAGTACAAGAAGTGCAAGTTGACTCTAACCTGATGGAAACACATTACTACATGGTGCAATTATGCCTCAACAATTGGTAACTGCTTTGTCTTTTACACTTAGCTGATTTCTTTTATTAAAGCCTAAATGTTTCAAATGACGGCAATAACAACTTCTAAAGAGTTGGCATCTTCATGAAAGCAACAATGCCATGTCAGACCTACATAAAAATTAAACTTAGGAACATATATCCCTAGGACATTTTGAAATATACTGACTGATCAAAGTATCCAACGTAAGTTATAATGTAGTAGTCTTCTTTAAAAAAAAAAAAGTGAAGAGGTAGGACGAACATGAACTGCAGGAATCTGGACTTGTACACAATGTAGGTACATGTTCTTTTAAAAAAACAAAATACAAGTGTGTCTTTACACAGAGTTGGTAGTAACTCTTTTTATATTAGAAGAATCTTGGCCCAAAACCTCCAAATCCCCCAAAGGGATTGTTTCTTCCGCCTCCTCTTCCAGGTCCTCCTGGTCTGCGCGGAATCAAACCTGGGTCAGGGCCTGGGTCAACATCTGGTCCAGGTCCTATCAAATCGTACCTAGGTCTAGGTAATGTAGGTAGTCTAGGACCCATCCTGCCTGGTACACCAGGTAAACTACCTGAAATTGAACAGGACACTTCTTTTAGATAAATTTTCTGGCTAAACTATCACTAAATAACATTAGGCTTTAGATTCATTCCCCATCTTGCTCAGGTGTAACTTAAAGATGCATACCCTAAAACTGGATATATCTTAAAATAACTTAGAAACTATATACTTCAATGGAAGAAATCTTCCAAAATCACAAAAGATTCAGTCAAAAAAGCTGCAATGAAAGTTTAAAATTAGCGAAATAAAACGTGTTGTAGCGTTGTTAAGCCTTGATTTTGTAGTTGGTTTTAATTTTTGGTGGATAGTGATTTATTATAAAAGGTTACAATATTGTCAGTTTGCACAAAAATGAGATATTTCTCGATATATGTTCTTCTTGCTAAATGCATTTACTTATTATTTCATACACATTTAGGGTAGTTTAACATTTTGAGAAACTCATCCGCTAGTTGTAGGGTATGCCCAGCTAAATACCATTCAAATGCTGACGAAGTGTAAATTACAGATGCTGTGCTAGTAGCTATCAACTTATGTTCACAACAGCTGCCCTCTACACCAAAACGTTTTTTTCTTTTTTTTTCTGTTGCTTTGATATTTGTTAAGGTAAACTCACAGTTACTAAAATAACATTTTTTTCTCAATATTGTGTGCTTATATAAAATTAAACTACAAAATAAAGGTATTGGTCAATGAAAAACAATGAAAAGTAACTCTTACTGGGAAAGTTAGGATACAGATCATAATCCCCTCCAATAATCCCTCCAGGCACAGGTGGTATCCAGCTACTTGGACCACTGAAAGGTGTTTGTGGCCCCCAATATGGCGGTGTTATAATCTTCATTCGGTTCATCATTTTTCTCCTTTCCTTCCTTGCCTTGTACTCTTGTTTGTAGAACTGAAATCATCCAGTAATGTTTAATATTGTTATCTCTTATACTGTATCATGATGTCTTTGTAACAAGAACACTTCCTTTTCTTTAAGTTTTCGAGTTATAAAATAGGGACAAAAAACAAAGATAAATTCTTCAAAGATCAATGCGAAATATCAACTTCAACATATACCAGTCTTGTAGCTATCTATAACCTGTTTCACCATCTCCACAATTTTTACCATCACTTGACCAACTTTGTACAACACTCTGAACCGACCTACCAAATCTCTACAGTTATACTACCAGCTTACAACAACCACTGTACTAGCTCTAGTTAATCTATTCTCTGCAACCAACATGTCATCTTCATAACTTCTTTATATTCTCTCAAGCAACAATCCCAGCAGACTCTCTGTAAGCACCTTGTCCTCTTTCTTCAGACACTTACACCAATTCTCTATTACTATTACATTTAATGTCTGTAACAATTAACCCCAAAATATAGATATATAATTCTAACCAACTCTCTACAAGTTCTCTGTTAGTAATATGAAACCGCTCTAATACTATCTTTCAAACTCTAAACTATCTTCATGTATGTCCTGTTTATAATCACATGACATTGTACCAAGCTACTGACTAACTCTACCAACTCAAAGACTACACTTGTAGCTCTCTATAACCACTTCAGTATCTACAACAATTTTAGCAACTGTCTCTATGGAAACTTTTCAACATTAACTTTCCCTTATAACACTCAAGACGTTTATTATCTCCCTCTTACAGACGTCTACCAATGCCATAAGTAAGTCTTCTACATGTTAATCAGATCTTAGCATAGCTTTTGCCTTTTCATCTTTAACTTGCACTATCTCAGCAGTTCACTAAAACTAGTGTTGATAGATGGTGTTTGGACTGAGTTTACCCAATACAGGATAAAATATAGAATGTGCACAAAGTGTACATCTGATAAGCAATACATAATTTACCTCTTTCCAGTTTTGTGATAGACTATTATTGTCCCGTCTGTCTGAAAAGAGCAAAGAAAGCTACATTTTAAATATATATGTATGCAGTTTAAAAAAGCAAATTCAGTGAATTTATATTCCAAATATAAGCAAATAGCTGGAAAAAAACAATTGGAAAGTGTATTTGTCTGTCTGTTTCAGAAAAAGAAACCATTTTCAAAATTAACCACCCCACTGGGGCCTCATCTCTGAGATTTTTTTTCCTTCTTCAAGTTACAAGTCATAAAGAACTGAACTGTTGTAAGACAAATTAAATCAGTACTACTACTTTCAGACAACAAGAATTTTTTAGTTTCTATATAGAATAATTATGTAAGAAAAGCACTACATTCAATCTACTGATTTTATTTCATACTTCTTGCTGATACATTATGCACCTTGTCTTGAACTAATTAAAAATGCTTGAGAAGCAAGTTTGTTTGCCTGCTCTAACTACATATTAAAATATGTTTGAGCCGTAGTGTGTGAAAATCTACATCATTACCTTCATCTTTAAAGTCCTTGTGAAGAGAAAGTATAACTTTTTAATGAATAAAACTAAAACTAGACCTATCACTAAATGTGATTAATACCCCCGAAAGACTGCTTTATAAACTGAGGAAGTTCGTAGTAACAAAATACCTTGCAAAAAAAAAATTAAAATAGAGATATTGTTCTTGGCAATAACTCTGTAATTAGTCAAGAAAGAGTTATGGTTCTTGTACACTACACTTCCTCTCATTGTGCTAGACCATTGTATGAAGTTGTATTGAATTCCAACCAGTAGTTTTCAAGTTATGCTCCGGACAAGGAAAAGTAACAAAGGGCAATAACTCTGTAATGAGTCAAGAAAGAGTTATGGTTCCTGTGCACTGCACTTCCTCTCAATGTACTTGACCATTGTATGAAGTTGTATTGAATTCCAACCAGTAGTTTTCAAGTTATGCTCCGGACAAGGAAAAGTAACAAAGGGCAATAACTCTGTAATGAGTAAAGATGGAGTTATGGTTCTTCTGCACTGCACTTCCCCTCAATGTGCTTGACCATTGTATGAAGTTGTATTGAATTCCAACTAGTAGTTTTCAAGTTATGCTCCGGACAAGGAAAATGCAACAGACCGCCTGACTGACCCACTGCCCAACCGCCAGCCTGACCAACCAACCACCGGGTGACTCCTATATACTCCCCCACCCCAAACTTCGTTTCGTGGGTATAATTACACATGTCAAATATTATAACTGAGGTTGTCCAGATCTGCTCGCTCTGAATCCACACTTGTCCAAAGAGCCTAATACTACCATGGTTTTCAAACAGAGGATTTATGTCTTGTTGATTTATGAGGTCTGTTTTTGTCACTTTTGAGATTTTTGTCACACTTTTTTTATTGTTAATCATAAAGTAAATTAGTAAAACTTCTTATTATTTATAAATTCTGGTACATTTTTAATTAGTAGCAAAACACACTTACTTCCAAAATTTCTTAAGTATAGACATCTCCATAAGTATGGATCCTTGCTGACTTCTGATAGTTCTGCATTCACCAGTGATACTTGAAGTAAACTTCGTACATCCAGAAAGCTTAATATTCGTAACTGGAACAAAGCAAACACTGTACTAACAAGAGCTGTCACATGACAGCACGCTCGACTATTCGAAAGGTTGTTGGTAAAATGGGTTTTTTGTCAAAGAACAGGAGTATTGTGTAATTGTCTGTAAGAATTAAGGTCAAAGATATGAAACTTGTTCAAAGACCTTTGTAAATGTACATTACATTCAAAGCCTTACTCTGGATTCTGTAAGCCAAGTGGAGGGAGGAGGGGATAATTTCAAAGAAATACATAACCTTGTAAATTTGATCATGAATAACTCTGTAACTTTTCAAAATTGAAATGTATAGAATTAAAAAAGCATGACCGCTGCATGCTGCATAATTATTCTATGACATTTCAAAAGAAAGCCATTTTGAGTATTTCCATGTTAGTCTGGTAAAAACTGTGACAAAATTCTAAGTTAAAAGGGGCATAAATGTCAAAAATCAAAAACATTGGTGAAGATGTTGACAGTAAACATACATTTGAAGTCCATAAAAAAAATCAAAGTTAAAGTTAAAAAGGGGCATAAGTCTGTCAAAAATCAAAACAGAGTTATGGGGATTGTTTCCTCAGATGTAGATGTTGATGGTAGACACATACTTTGAGTTTCAAGTCAATACCTTTGATAGTATTCAAAACATTTGACTTTATAAAATCTTTTACCAAATATTCTAAGTTAAAAGGAGGGGCATAAATCTGTCAAAACTCAAAACAGAGTTACGGGGATTGTTTCCTCAGGTGTAGATGTTGATTGTAGACACATACTTTGAGTTTCAAGTCAATACCTTTGATAGTATTCAAGATATTTGAATTTATAAAAATCTTTAACCAAAAAATCTAAGTTAAAAAGGGGCATAAATCTGTCAAAAATCAAAACGGAGTTATGAGGATTGTTTCCTCAGGTGTAGATGCTGATGGTAAAGATATATTTTGAGTTTGAAGTCAATACCTTTGATAATTTGCAAGATATTTGAATTTATAAAAAACTTTAACCAAAAATTCTAAGTTAAAAAGGGGCATAAATCTGTCAAAAATCAAAACAGAGTTATGGGGATTGTTTCCTCAGGTGTAGATGTTGATGGTAAAGATATATTTTGAGTTTCAAGTCAATACCTTTGATAGTATTCAAGATATTTGACTTCATTAAAAACTTTAACCAACGCAGACGCTGACGCCGCCCCCCCACACCCACCCCGGGGCGAGTGCAATAGTCTCCTTATTCTTCGAATAGCCGAGCTAAAAATGTTGAAATCACAGCAGACATGGCAGGAAAAGATGGCAAACATTGGACAAATGGAGGTTGTAAGCCCAATAGTAACTAATATTGCATGCCAATATAATCTGGTAGGAATCCATTTCTCTAACTTGGAATCCAATCGCAAAGTTTCTCTATAGCTTGGTGCCTAACAGCAGAATGATAATGTCCTCTTGTTTTTGTCAGACTTTTTTAATGAATATACATACTGTACCGTATGCATTATTCTTACAGTACCTCACACATTTTATAATTCAGACAACAAGCTAGCAAATATCTGCCCTCACACATACCTTCCAAATATCCTTGTGACTTTGACACTGCAGAAGTGTTTGATTGAGCAGTATGTAATTTACATTCTAACCAAAACACTATGCTTTATGAATTTCAAAAGAATTTTTTTATTGATTGATTTAATACTTTTTTATTCTCGACAAAAGTTACTACAATTACATGTTTTATACAAACAGTACATGTACTATAAATGTACAGAAGACATCAAACAAAGTGTATAATACAGACCTTTATCTCCTGTGTAAGTGCTAGCAGGCCAAATACATCCACCAACCCTGCCGCTGCAAGTAGAACATTCAAATTGTACCTGCAGAGTGTACTGAATACAACAGATATCAAGTGAGCGTTAGAAAAACAAGTTGAATTGTGTCTCTTTCTGATATTGGCATTGTCTTAACTGGAAGCGAAGGTAAATGGGAAAGTTTATACTGGTAGTGTATTTGTATGTGAGATACACTTAATGCCTTGTTGCAATAATAAAAGGTTTAGGTAAGTAAAAGATATAAGGATTTCTAAACAGGAACGTTCTTCGACTCTTTGAGAACTTAAGTAACATCTTCTCCACACAACAGACTTGACTGACAAGCTATAGGTCATACCTCTATACATCTATGTATTGCTAAGTGACACATCCTCAATACACTATTCTGTGTAAATCCAGAATATGTTCCATTTTCATTTATGTACAAAAATGTATACCATAAACATGCACTTATCTTTAGAAATGATTTATGAATACAATGTTTTGGTTTATGTACATTCTCACAATGGTGTTAAATATTCAAGAATTCTGATGAATATGTAGAAACCACCGCAATAGGTAAAATAATCAAAAAGGCTTCTTATGAAACAATCCAAGAATACAGCAGATTTTAAGTAGTCTATGCTTGTTTACCTGTCCTGATATCATGAACCAAAGGGTTTGCTATAGAATCCTTGAACACTCTTGACAGCTTGGCTAACTGGCAGTAATATGAAGCGCAGTCTGAAAAAAAATGTCTTTAAGTTGCCAACTGATATTTAATTGCAGATTTACATCAAAGAATCAGACAGTGTTTTTTAAAAAAAAGAACTGATAATATGTGTGTCTGTAGCTGATATCTGTGTCCTACCATATAATGTAGACCATGATTGGTGTGCGTATGACTGAAGTTGGATCATCTATATTGTTTACAATGGAAGACAGAGTATGAGTTAAGGATACACTTCCAGAAAACACTACACATAAAACACACAAACAGGTACATGTATACATGGTGAAACACACAGACAATCCTACCTAATGTAGTATACACATTACAGGAATCACCTCCAGTACTAAAATACATGTCTTCTTAAAATGTATAACAGGTTAAGGCATCAAATGTCTTTAAGTCTGATTAAAAGAGGGGATACAAACTGTTTCTATGTTTCTATATGTGTTGTTAAGCACAATTACATGAAATAAATATACTTCAATACTTGTGCTTATGAGCTCCTGACTCAGCAGCAATACATGTATTAAGATGTACAGTTCGACCCCGACTATTCAACAACCTATTATTCATATACCCGGTGTAATCCGAAGTCAATATTCGGTCCCGACATGTTTTATATATAAATGTATATAAAAATAAACGGGTTATTCGAAATGGATTTTACGAATACCTGGTGTTATTCGAAGTGTTTTTTCAGTCCGACTGACAATGTTTTGTAAGGAATTTCACACCTATTATTCGAAATGCATTCCAATCAAACTAATAATTGCTCAGCTTCTGAAAACGACACGCGGTCAGCGCGTTAAATGTGCTAAGGTGTGAAAATTACATACTCGTTTTAACCTTGTTTGTTTAATACCAAAGGAACAACTTTTGTTTTTGTTTGAAAGTCGGTTAAAGATGTTCACCTTTAATTTCGAATAACAAACTTGTGACTACCAAACTACCATGCCAATTTAAAGCATGACTTTTAATTTAACTGTTTTACGTGTGCAAAAGTAAGTTGGGTTGAGCAATCTGCCAAAGGACCCGGTAACGGGGAGATACCCAGATCAGCTGATATGTTCCTTTCCATTCGTACTGAGCAATCTGGCACAGGCCCCGGCCCCGTCGGGATACCTAGATCAGCAACGAGTGGGAAGGGTTTAAAAAGGAAAAATAAATTAAATGTTTGATATGATTTATTTCTGTTTCCTTTTCCTTTCATCTAAATGATATACGCAATGTATATTACGTTAAGCGTTCGCGCTAGCTACATACATGTATATATTGACGATTTACATAACAATCAGCTGGCCATCTTCGGGACTTGGATTATTCGAACCCATGGATTATTCGAAGTAAAATCTTGGTCCCCGGCACTTCGAATAATCGAGACTCGACTGTATTTCATTCATACAAAATATCTTTATCATGTCTCTTAGTTAATGTCCAGTAAAAACTTCATCACTGAATTAAAGTCTTCAAAGGTAAATAATAAGGTTTTATTTTGTTCAAATTATTGGTACTACAAGAGTCTGAATTAACAGATCCTGAAGGTAAAGACCTGCATGTTGCTGAGCCTAACTGAGGTGTGTTTACAGGAAACTGTCATCAATCAAGATGTTTTCTCCGGCAAATTTCTGCCCCTGAAATCTACACAGACTATGACCAGTGTTCACAACAATACCATCTAATCATGATTAATTCAATGTATTTGTAGTTCAGTTGGTAGAAATTGGGTAACCCATTCACGCCATTGGACAAGAAATGTTAGTCACCAAACTGAGATCGACCTGTCTATATTTCAAATTTTAACTGATAAAGGTCCACTACCTGAATCAGTATGTGTAAAGAATAAAATAGCAATTACCTCCATCAGTAGAATGTACATACTCTTCTGGTTTTAACGTGCACTGTCTGGTTGCATCATTTGCCCCGAAAACTTTACCTACAAGATTAATTTCTGTGTTAACAGATAAAACCAAGGAAAACAGCATATTTGGGAAATGAACTAGAATTCTGTCTGGGTTCTATTGTATTAATAAAGACTACAAACATGTACACGTATCTTACAACAGGACTTATTAGATTGTATATAAGATAGGTGGTATACAGCACTGGTTTCCTCACAACTATGAATTCAACAGCTGTATACATGTAGAATAGACTCGAATACATAATGCATGTAAAACAAATGCCACAAGCAAACAGAGAAATACATGAACATGTACAAATACCAAACAACAGGCGTCATGATTTTAACAATTTTGATAGAGGTCCAGTAGGCAATACTACATGCTAAATATCTAAGCTCTAAGCCTTGTGGTTTCAGAGAAGATTTTTAAGTTTTCCCTATATAAGCATATGTAAAATCAAGTGACCCCCACAGCAGGGTCAATTCTGACCTGGGGGTCATAATTTGAAAAATCTTGGTAGAGGCCCACTACGCAATACTAAGTGCTAAATATCTAAGCTGTATGCCTTGTTGTTTCAGAGATGAATATTTTTCCTATATAAGCCTATGTAAAATCAAGTGACCCCAAGGCAGAGTCAATTTTGACCTGGGGGTTATGATTTTAACAACTTTGGTAAAAGTCCAGTAAGCAATGCTACATGCAAAATATCTAAGCAGTAGGTCTTGTGATTTAAGAGAATTAAACATTTTAACTTTTTCTTTTATAGCCTAAGTAAAGACAATGCTGCATGCCAAAGGAGAAAAGGTAGACTTCTCCAACACTTTACAAATATCAGGAATTTTCATAATTTGAACAATCTAGTGACCCCCACCCCCGGTTGATAAGAAAACGCGGGTCCATCTGAGCAATTTGATGGGTCCACTGGCAATGCCAAATATCTTAGATCTGGGCTTTCCTTGAGAAGATTTTTAAATTTTTAAAGCTGTTCCTTTCTGTTAGAGTTCTGCATATAATGGAATTATTTCAACATCTGTGATAGGGCTTCATTTAAGGAACATCCATGCCACGTTTTATTAACATAGGCATAGTGGTTTCAGAGATGCCATTTGAAGGGAAATGCAAACAGAAAACGTACAAAATACGACAAACGATTCTTATAGTTCATTCTAACATTTTGTGCCAGGAGAGGTAAAAAGTGGTTGGAGGTTAGAAACACTAAGAATGAATCAACAATATTCTATATACTGACCATGAACCATTACAGTATTTCCAGTAGGTATAACTGTAATACAGCATGTTGTGTCTGTACAGCCTGGGTAGGTGTAAGTGAATTTGTAATAAGCCCCATACTGCCATTGATCTGGTAGCTTTGGTGCACCAGATGTCACATGCTGAAAATTTTAATATTAGTTACAAAATGGAGCTAAATGACAAATTTATTGCAGAAAATGGAATACTAAACAAATTCTATCTGAACTGTTTGAAGCAAAACACACTACATTAACTTTAACATGTACTTCATAAGTCTTTTTAAAGGGACATAACCTATAACTGTTTCAAACTAAATAACCTCCAAAACATAAATAATAAAATCTTTGGAAGTATTATAACCTAACCTGAAAGTTTCAGCTATGCATTCCCAAACATTATCGATGAAATCAGCGGTTTAAAATATATTGCAGTACCGTAAACCATTCAATAATCTATGTAGAGTTGTTGTTGTACAATTAATGCCGACAAACATACGAAGTTTGGTGAAGATCAGATGAAAACTGTTCAACTTAGAGAGCGGACAAAGTGAATTTGGTCAATTTTGCATAAATCAAGGGCCATTATCCACAAGTGCCTGGGTAAATTTGGCTGGTTATCGAACTTGGCCAAGATATTATGCCAACAAACATTTTGACCAAGTTTCGTGAAGATCAGATGAAAAGTGTTGAACTTAGAGAGCGGACAAAGTGTTGACGCTGCCCACCCACCCACCGACCCAACCGCCCCCTACAAGTTAGTCCGTCTGGGAGTATAAAAATTGTAAGTATCAATGTAATATCATGTGTGAACACCAAAAGTAGTTATTTTCACTTGTGGGTACAACACTTGTGAAAATATCCGTTTAGGTGCCCACTTGGTAAAATTATAACGTGATATTACAATGAAACCAACAATTATCCTCCATGTCTTTTTTCCCCTTTAGTGGATAACAGAACAAATTTTAATAGGTTACATGTACTACATTATGAGTTGTCAAGTATTTCTGACCTCAACTTGCCTGTTAGTGAGGACCACTTAATGTTTTACAGATATTTTTGCCCCTTTCATTTCATATATGAATTTGGAGCTGCAGTGGCACAGTGGTAGGCTAAGCGCATGTGCCTCAAGATCCGAGGGTCCCATGTTGGATCCCAACCAGTGCCACGGTGGTTGTGTCCGTAGGCAAGACACAGATATTTCCACTTTGCCCCTCTCTCTCTTCAAGATTGATTTCATCTGGAATGAGTCTCGAGAGTGATTTATCAACTTGTTTCCCAATCGAAAATAATAAATTAGTATAAATCACATATGAATAAAGTTCAAGTCTGCATATGATACAAATATGTATAAATGAATAGAAATTAATTGTGGAAATATTAAATGACCAATAAGATATGACACAAGAAGAGAGTGTTTTAACTTATACCTCTTGGTTTACAGTAAATCCTGTTTCAAGCATTAACACATGTAGAACAACACAAAGAGATTCTGAAGAGTCCTTTGGTCCTGCAACCTCATGAATTTCCCTTAACAGAGCAGGCACAGTTCCATTAGTAGCTTCTCTACATAAAACTGGTTCACTAAGGCAACGAGTAACAACAACAAGATCAACAGTATCATCTGTTTCCATGGTTTCCTCATAGCTGGTGTCTTGTTGTGCTTTTTGAATACATGTTTTCATTTCAGCACTGGTATCTAGCTCCTCTGGCTGCATACTACATGCACCACTGGTACCTGGTTTCTCTAGTCCATCATTCCTTTCAACACTGGTACCTGGCTGTCCTGTATCCGAGCTACATGCTGAATGAGCTGGAGTTTCTGCCTGTCCACAAGCATTGTTTTTATCATTTGAAATGCTATTTTCATTTTGAGGGGCAACCAAAGCCTAAAAATAAATATTATATTGATCGTTGTTATGAAATCTATACAGTGAATGTAGTGTTAGAATTTTGATGATAAATATGAATAAGTTATGGCTGCTGAAAAAGTCAAGCCTGAAGATTTGTTTTCACTTTACATTTCATATCAAGCATGTATTCTTTATAATATTTTATCAACAAAGCACAGTAGAAACTAGTGATTCCAGGAAGGAGTTTTGGATAAGTGCTGACAAAGTCTTCTGTTTTCAGGTTCCTGCAACATTGACCTTTGTGCTTGTGAGTTGTGACCCCAAATTATAATACACACAACTGGACTTCAATCCCATGCTCCCTACACAGTTTTATGAAACTCCAGCAAGGGTATGAGAGGAATTGTCCAGACAAACTTTGTGATGCACAAACAGACTAACAGCACAAAATCAATATACATGTATCTCCACCTCATTTCATGGTGGGAGATATAATTACTAAACTTTTTGGGAGATATAATTACTAAAATTTTTCAATAACTTTCACAATAGCCATCAACCCAAAAGTACTTTCAGTACTTTGATACTCTAACAAAGTTGAACTCTTATAATAACCATCATAGATCTATCTGTCAATCTTATTCATCAACTCTACCTACACATGACAAAACTCAGGACTAACAGATCAAAACAGCTTGGAAATTTCATTTAGATTCATAGGGGGCTTTAGGGGCTGTGCCATAATTTAATTTCCTGTGCATGTGAACAGGACTGGTGGTGTGGCAAAGAAGGGGTAAACAAGTGTGCAATATACACAATACAATATCTGAAAGTACACAAACTTCATTTACCTCATTTTGCTGACTGCTGCTTTCACTTGTTCTCACAATGTAGATAAGATCTCCACTAACAATATTACAGTCTCTCACAACTTTCAGATTTTCATCCAGTGGATCCTTTTTGTTAAGACTCAAGAAGAAGTCTCTGCAACTAAACAAAACCATTCCATACATAACCGAGCAAGCTTAGAGAAGCCTGGTTACTATAACAATGAAATGTAGGTTATAAAACAAATGGCCTACCGTTTAATGTCAATAACATTTTAACGGTTTATATCAGTTTATTCTGACTTCAATATAATCATTACACCATACTTGCATTAAAATTTTGTCTATGTGGGTTAGGAAGTTAATTCACTGAAACTCAATATCTTAGTACTGAAGAACATAGTCTTGTATAATATACAGTACTCAGGTATTCAGTAACATCTCTATAAAAGACACATATTAACTGTTAGCATCAATTTGTACCACCAAGCAACAACAAGATGACTCCAATATACCCTTTTCAAACCTTGTTTGAGAGAGGTATACATAAGGGCACACATGAAAGAAAACAACCCTACCATGTTTAAGTCATTCAACAAAACCAAAGATAAATAATACAACAGTACATAATTCTATTGTAGTTTCATCTATTTTTGACAAAACAATTCAGTTTTAGACAAAGACATGTATATTCATTCAAAATTTTGATTAAAATTTCCAAACTCTCAAATTTAACGGTATTAATTTCATTGCCCTTATTTACCAAAAGACGAAAAAGTCCTTTTCTAGTTGGGCACCACCTCCATTTATTTTAGTTTTTTAGGACACCACAGATATTATCAATATACAAAAATTGCAAAGTATCTCCCAAGCTGGAAATGTATTGTGAAAATATAACTAGATAACCGGATAATATCACAGATATTAAGTAGTTATCTAGATAATTAACATGAAAGTCAGTCAACTAACATACGGCAGTTATATGCCACCATAGGAAATCTGCACATTATTTGGTCAGATTTATATTTAATCATCGTTTCATATCATAGTCATATCGTGTTATAAATGAATTGTCCTTGTGACCTTAATCGGAACATTCAACGATTTGCGGCAAAGATCTTTCCCCGAAGCTTCTCAAGAATGGTCAAATGACAACTGTCAAATCTGCAAGATGGTGGCTAGTGGCAAAAATTCTGACCTGCCCAAACTCTACAAAAGTTTGGGCAGGTTACATTTAAATAAATAAGGCAGTGGCTAGAGTTACGGTACCGTAACTCTAGCCTCCGAGTCTAGAGTTACGGAAGTTCCGTATCTCTAGCAAAACCCTATGAGGAAAGGCTAGAGTTACGGAAGTTTATAAAGGTATGTATATTGCTTTAATATATGCATGATAATGTGTTGTAAACTTAAATATTTCACCAGTAATCGTGAATAAACTGATCTGTTGTATATACGACAATTTCACAGACGCCATTTTGGTTATACTTAATATAATGCTAATATCGGAACTATCACTGTCGTGCTGTATACTCTTGCACATATTTATTTGTTCTCTGTTAACAAACAACGTTAATAAAGCAATAGTAAGATAAAGAAAAGAAGAATATTAGAATTCTAAGAGCCGATAAACGTAAACAAAAAAAAACGAAATTTTTTAATTTAACAGCGGTACTTTCGATCACAATTATTTTTTGTCACGATCTGAGTGCCTTCTCGTGGTGTGCTTTAGATGTAGTCAGACAATTAAATACAAAACAACATGTGTCAGCAACATATTTTACTTAACTTCTATCATGCTTCGCACAAAATGTGATATAATTGTCCAACTACAATGGAACGCTCAAGTAAAGACAAATATAACAATGATAATTCCGCCAATGTATTATGTATTACCAAAATGGCGGCTATGAAGACGCTGCTTTGCCGACAGATCGGTTTATTCACTATTACTGGTGAAATATTTAAGTTTACAATACATTATCATGCATATTTAAAGAGACTACATATGCCTTTATAAACTTCCGTAACTCTAGCCTTTCCTCATAGGGTTTTGCTAGAGATACGGAACTTCCGTAACTCTAGACTCGGAGGCTAGAGTTACGGTACCGTAACTCTAGCCACTGCCAATAAATAAAGATATTTCTGACATTTAAATGTGGTAGATAAAAAGATGATAGTCTGACAGGCTGAACTAATTAACCGTTGTCATATTTCTGGCACACTTATTGGTACGATTTCCCTACAGAGCAAGCTTCAGTGTACTCATCCTGTCAAGCATATAAACCAGGTATCCTGAAGTTCTTAAGCTAAGCTGGAGTCGTCATACTGGCCATTATTTGATCATGTTCATTTCTTCATTTGGTAAGAACTCAGTCTTTACCGTAGATTTGTGTAAGATGTCATGCGAACTCGCACAGATAAATGGATAATAAATGTACAACTCATTCATTATTATCCGAAAATAATACGTCCGAATCTGAGACTCTTAATCAAAACAAACGCAATACCTGGATAAGGAATCATGGTAAGTACTCAGAACGTTGTCTGACAGATCAGCTACAGTCAAATGATCTGAAACATCGTCACTGATTTCGATGACTCTACAGCATTTTTCTAAACGCAAACGCAGTTTCATTTTGGGTTTTTTTTACTAAAACTAAAGTCTTCACTGATTGTAAAACCAAACTAGGTTTTCTTTTTTTGAATTCTCCCTTACATTCTTTATTTAAGGGGAGCTTACTGAGGAAAGCAAATTCAATGAAAAGGGTTTTGTAATAGAATCGGACATAAGCCATTATCGATTAGTTTAATAAACGAATCGGAAATAACTTTTTTCTGTCTTTCAGATTCGCCACTAGGCCTATCTATCTTCCTTCGATGTCAATAGACATTTGGCGCGTCAGCAACAGATACATTTAGTAGACTGAAATATAACAAGAAAATTAAAAGATAAAGAAAAACTAGGTTTGATTTATTCTCGGCTTCGCCGTGACGTCTACGACCGGTACCAACGGATTATGGTCGCGTTCATTCTCATTCGGCGAAAGGTTGAAAACTCGGTCTTTACCGTTGACTCAATGCAGTTTAATTTATTTTAAACGAAACAAAAGCTTTTACAACAGAATTATTTAAAACAACTGATGTTTCAAGGTAATGGAAGATCGTCGTCTTCTTTTCATTTCTAATCTTGGTTATTGTATTATTTAAAGTTAAAGATGCAAAGAGACCAGCGATGACCCGAGGAATCACCTTTCCCGAATGTAAATAATTTATAGTACCCGGACCGAATAGAGTAAAATGTAAAAGTAGCTAGCAGTACTGTACAGCCGCACACGGCAATTTAAGTATGGTGCAAAAACATGGGGTGCTTTTAAAACGTAAATAAACTTACCTATAGTGCGTAAACTTTTTTTATTTTGCAATCTAAATTCCTAATCAGTTATTCCTTATCTGATAAATAGAGGATACATACATCTACATCTACATTGTTACTCCAACAATCACTTACTGATTATAACTGGAGGACTATTAGCATAATAAAACGTTATAAAATTCACCATGTGTAACACAGTGGTTATGTATACAGTTAAAACTTGGTTAAAAATAAAAACGGTATTCTCGAGCTTAAGAGCTTGCACTGGCCTTGATGTTATAGGGTAGATCATTCCAGTATCTGATGGTACGTGGGAAAAGGAGTTCATATGATATTGAGTGCGTGAGAATGGTATGAAGAAATTAAGGTTTCTAGAGAGTGTCACAGATGGTTATGGTCTACGATGACAAGATTGTTATGTATTTTATAAAGTATTATCAGAGAGGCATTTATTCGTCTTTGTTCAAGAGTTGGCCATTTTAAAGTTTCAAGCATGGATGTAACGCTGCTATAATAAGAATAATCATTAAAACATATCGTGCTGCTGTACTCTGTACTCTTTCGACTTCATAGTTCAAGTTTTTTTACCACGGATGCCAAACAGTGCAACCTTATTCAAGTTGCGGGCGAACATAAGTTTTTTAAGCTTTTTCTTTTAGATTTCTATTATTAGATTGAATGTTTCTTTTAATAAATATGAGCGTGTTTCTAACTTTAAATGATGTGTTTTCTATATGTTTTTTCCAACTAAAGTCTTCACTGATTGTAAAACCAAACTAGGTATTTAGCATTTTTTGTTGAATTTAGTTGCGTATCATACATGTAGTTTGTAAGGAAATATGATTGGATTTTTCTTTTTTGATATTCTTATTACTTCACATTTATCAGGATTAAACTCCATTGACCATTTGTTTTCCCAAAGTTCTAAATTTTGCAAGTCGCTTTGTAATATTTCAGAGTCAGATGTAGAATTTATTGTTTCATACTCTAGTAAACGCTTGTTGTTGAACGCCTAAAAAGTATGTGATTTTTCATTTTCAAACCATATGATCAAATAAATTCTTCCTTCAACATTACAGCTGGTTTGTAACATTGTCCGCATTGCTTGAAATTATAATGAACATTTTAGAAGAAATAAGGATTTAATGTGAAAAAAAAACAACTTTTCCATTGCTGCAGTAGAATAATACCTGTTAATTTTTACAGATGTTGTCATTTAATACTCTGCACACATATCTAATCTTGCGTGTTTTTTTCTTCTCTTTTTTTGTAATTTGATGCCATAATCAGTTTATTTCTTCGGGATAGAAATGAAAGACATAGATACGAGTAATACGACTACCTGTTTTTTACTTGTGTATTATGAAAATTACCTTTGATCTGGAAGAAACTCTATGTTGACACATATACAATGACACCAATTTCAATGGAGCGAATGCTTGCCTTTCACTAGAGACAAAGAAAAATGTAAAACAAAATATAAGAGTATCCCATGCAAGTCCTTTGAAAAAAATACTTACATGTTGAGTATTTTATGTCTTGCAAATTAACATCAATAACTAAATAATATTATCGATATAATACCAAATACTGAAAATTTCATGAATCTTCGCTATATACACTTAAGGGAACTTCTAACGCTACATTTAGTCTTTATGCATTATTTTGAAAACTGCTGTAAGAATTAACTTGAAACTTCACACGAATAATAAATAGTATATTAGACAAATATTGTATAATTTTTATTGCAAACGACCGATCGGTTATTAAACTACACTCGCTCAAAGATAATAATCCCTAAAATCGAAAGTCGCAAAATTTGCCGTTTTCGCAATGTAATTGGACGGAATGCACGCATAAAAGTCACTGCTGCTGGGCCCGCCCTGTGTGCGGTCACATTTTATTTTTCTCGGCTTTAAATGTTTCATTCTACATTGATTAAATACCTGATAAGGTGACAATATTGTACATGTTTTCGAAAACGATGTTGCTGGGAAGACAATAGCCAGTAATTAGAGCGCCTGTTTATTCTGGTTAAGGGTACCGTTAAGCTGTTATGACACTTCCTAAACTGTCCGAAAATTAAACCATTATGAACGTGGAACCTGTGGATGATCGCTACCACTAACAAATGTTATTATAATGAATTTAATCTCCATTTCATACATGTTGAAATTTGAGTTAGGAAAACAGCTAGAATATCTATACAGCAAAGGACTCAAATTGTTGGTCTAATTGTATGGGAAATTTTTGCAGCTTTTTTTGGTTTGCGCTTTGTGATATTGTTGCCGTTGTTTAAAGAATTCGAGTTTGTGATTTTATTTTTAATATTTTATGAATAAACTATTGTTAAACAATGTAGAGATGGATTAACAGATTAAAATATTTATTTTAAACCTGTGAAATGCGTTGTTCATTTTGCGACTTTCGATTTCGAGGGTAGCGTACAGTATACGTGCGGTAAATTTGTATAAGCGCAACCACCAAATAATGTATTAGTTCACTAGCGGCGAAATACAACTGTCCACATGTTGTGAAAATTTGGTTAAGATATCTTGTATTTTTTTCTGAGATATTCAAAAATATTGAAAGGTAGCGTTAGAAGTTCCCTTAAGTGTAGTAGATGTAAATGAAGATGTAGAAAAAGGCAGATCTTGTGATATAAAAGTATCCAAGTCTTTTTGGAAATGTGTAAGCAGTCAAAAACATACACATAGAATTTATCATTTGAGCACCTGACCTCAGCATCATGTGTTTTTTTATACAAAAAGCAGCAAATTCATGTATTCTAAATAATTGCACAAAACGCAGAAAAGAAGAATTGAAAGCTCTCTCTTGAAATTTAACGGTTATTCCAGGAGTTTATTGACTGTTCGTCTATTGACATGCGCATTGGCTAAGTAAAACAATTATGAATCACTAAGCTAACGTTAAGATTCTGTTGCGTAATATTTGGAAGAGAAAACTTAAAATATGCGGAAAAAGCAAGAGCACTACTAACAAATGTAAAGCTAGACAGAGGGAGTAACTAGAGGGATCTACATGAAGTCCAAGCCAGCCGGAACACTGCAATGATGTTGTCTACATGATAGATATATAACGGTTACAAGTTGCTTGTCGTATCTTGTATGAAACTTGCATGAACTTATGGTTTTACACCTGGTTAGTTAACAAACGTGTTGTGTGTTTCTGTTTTCGACATGTAGGTACCATATTTGTTAATATTACATTTAACGTGAATTACACATTGTCAATGTGCGATGCAACACCAAACCGATGATGCACTATGCTGGTGAAGGCATTGAAAAATACATCTGCTTTACGTTCATCATTTAATAAATCATTTCCAACTGCCACTTGAGTAATAGCACCAAAACATCTCATTATTATTTAAACCCTATGACCCGGCAAGACCTTGTAAACAAAGTTTTTAAATGAAATTATTTTGTATGATTCCGACATTTATTTTACGTCATGCACCGAGAAGTCAATTATGATAATGATCATTAAGAATGTTCGGTTACATTGTCAAAAACAAATTGACAAATAAGGTCTTCTTTCTTCTATTCCTTCTCTTGTTATGTAGTAAACAAAAAAGTAAAGTAGCGAAATATGACTGTTTTTTTCTTTTGCAGATGATCTGATAACACGACTTTACGGTTGTTTACACGTTTTAGGATTTGTAAGAAAATACAATTGCCAATGAGAGTGTCGTATTGGGTTACAAAATTACAAAGAAAATAAGTCAAATGAAGTTCCATTGAATTCGTTAAACATTTTGTATCAAACACTCTGTTCACTTATTTATTTTTCAAATATGGATGTCTAGACCAATTTAGAAGGTGAGTTCTTTGCTAATGTTAAAACATTTTAGTTGTAAGTTAATATAAGTACACATTAAAGAAGTAAATACATTTTACAGATGATGATAATTGCAAAACATATTTGTATAATGGTACCAAAAATAACGTAAATACTTGTAGCTTTTTATACGTGCGAAAAGGTCCATTTATATTATAATTAAAAATAAACACACTACAATATTTATATTAAACAAGAAGAAATGCATAATAAAAAGATGCAACTTATTTGTTAATCACTAAAACACCTCGATTCTTTTCGTTAATGTCGACTTATTAAATGTGATTTTCTGGTTCCGCTCGGATAATCATTTTTGACTGTAAAACGCCGTATTGGTACCTAATTAAGGGTTTCTTTTAGTAGTGAATGCTAGAAAAGTTAAATACCGGTTGTATGTATATGTTTAGGTCACAGTGGTTGCTGTACATTACTCCACTTTGATTTAATAAGTATAATTTTGATATTGTAGTCACTCAGTTCTGTCCGTTTGGTTTCAAATTCACTGCTCTATAGCTAATCAATAGCTAATTATCACACTCGAACAAATGTTTTTACTGGCAAGGAATCTTCAATGTCGATTACTCAGCTACAAATTTTAATTTTAGGTAACTTTGCATGTCAGGTAAATAATTTATACTCCGGATGGCTCACTGGGTGTTTCGATTTTGAGTTTTGGACATGCTTTATAATCTGATAAAAATATAATAATCTGATAGAAACAGCAATAAATTTATGACGGCTTCGAGACCGCAACATCTGGAGTCTGTGCTGTGATTTTTAACAATGAGCAGAGAAAAATAGGTATCATAGTTTTCATCTAAAATAACAATTCTACATAAAGTTTGCAAGCATTATGCTAGATCTCCTATTCTGCTCTATCATTTGTTTTTGACAAAACACAAAAGTAATCCAGCTAGGTCTAGAATATGATATTACAAAACACTATTTTGTAATACAAGGAATGTTTCATTTCGTTTAAAAGTATATCTAGAGCATTATCGCTTCCTTTGTTTTATGAGTATTGTTTGTAAGGAAGTTTATTACACGGTTCATTCAAAACTGGCCTTTAGTTTGTTTTAAATCACGCCTTTTCGTCGGAATCAGATAAATTAGCATATTGATTACATGATTTTACTCCATGTATTTTATCTTTCTGATATAGAGAATACGGATAGCTGTCTAAAGAAAAAAAAATCCGTTTACCTTCAGTTTTATAATATCATTGATGAGTTTTATATTACATAGCCTTCAGGGAATGACTGTCTTAGACATTTACTCAACATCTTGTGATCCTTGCCAAACATGAAGGCGAAACTGGGATCGGTAGTTACCATGTTTATTGCAACGTTTATGAGCTCGCAATGCGCACAGAGATTAACAGATGGGCAGCTTTATATAAAAAGGTCATGCAGATGGTCATATTTGATAGAGGTAAACTTGATCAAATAACCAATGCTGTTTGAAATATTATGAATATAGCAAAGTGTAGAAAAAATAACTTATAAATGACGTACATGTATTGGCAATAAGTGTGAGGGCACTGTATTGATATCTATCTCTTGTTAAAAGCTAAATGGACCGGATACATTATTTGAAAACTTAATACATATCTCGTTACAGAAATAAGCATTGTTTAAAAATTATTTTGTTTTATTTCAGGATATATACAGTGTTACAATGCAAGACGTGGGTCCAGGTTTGTTGTCTATACATAGTTTCGCACATGTGGGATTATTGCAAATAACAGCTTCACACTACAATAATGAAATTTAAATATTGTTAAGTAGCTGCACGTTATTATAAAGTTTACAATAAAGTATCAAACCTGGTGTTAATCTACCATTCAAGCAACATTTAGAGACTAGCGTTATGGTATAATTTAGTACTTATATTCCGTATGTATTTTCAGCTTGTCCAAAAGGCAGTATCGCTTCAACATCTGCTAATAGTTTTGTTCCGAGCAACATATACCAGCTTAATGTGAAGCCACGGAAGAATGGTAGAGATGTCGATATAAATTGGGGTAAGTGGATTCGAACTTCCAAGTAACATTATACTATATCAGTTATGGTCATCTGACAGGAAACATGCTGTTTTTAGAATGAGAATGAGAAGGAAACCTACGATATTATAACATGAGGCACTTAGGAGACCGTAATTATGTCATAAAAAGCATGGCACAAGTTTTACACGAATGCATTTTTTTACTTTCTATTCATGAAATTTCAGGTGCATTAAATTAAATGGTGGTGCAAAGATCGCTCTTTATTCTTTCATTGTAGATAGCTAGAAATATTATGACTTATTGTTTTTCATAGAGTATTCAGGATGCCACACGGAGTTTTACATGGAGTTTGTAGCGCAGTTTAAACCCGACTTTAGGATAGATGAGACTCGAAGAAAATGTATACGGTTCACAGTGAAGCGTCTATCAAACGTGAGTAACCAACTGTTAAGAGCCATATTTGTTTTTAACGTTTTATCTTTTGCATAGCCTATCTTAAAGTCCTGCAAGAAACATACAAAAAGTGTATGCCAATTAAACCTATAGATGAAATACATAACAAGTCCAGTTGTGTGGTTTTGTTAAACATACAAACTTAACGAACGATATCATAATGATGCATTCAAGAACAAATACAAAATGGAAATCATTTCAATATCATAGAAACCACTGCTGCAGAAAAAATTGCAAAATAATGGGGAAAAAGAAAAAACACCCAGCGTGTACAAAGAAAATGGTAGGTTGAAGACCTCCCGTTGACTTTACCGGGAAATTGTGTAGTTTTAAACAGTGGCCTGAACATTGATTGTGACACAAGGACGAAATTGGAAAGACCATTGTAAATTCGGAAATAAAGCTACAATACTAATGCAGAAATATTAAACCCATATACATGTACATTGTAAATTGTAAACATTAAATAAGATGCTAAGGTATAATATAACCCGTCTTTCATTGAATAAGCATTATTAAAGCTCTGGTGTAGCAATATGTTATGTTGTCCAATTATCATACAGGTATTTTGTCCAATTATCATACATGTATTTTGTTCTACCGATCAGGATATAGCACAAGCTCGACTATATTTCAACTGTCTACGAATAAATTCGATGGACGTAGGTACTCTCATGGTGGAAACTCACGTCAAGAGCGCTTTAGGGACAGCTTATTGTTTAGCGAAGACTTCGTCGAATTCTAAGAAAACATTCAATTTGGGTTCGTACAACAAAAATATATGTCTGTAATCTACTTAAACTTTACTGTTCTTTTCCTTCTGAAATCAGTACCAATTGCTTTAAAGTGATATTACCCTTCAAAGTGACCATCAAAATTTTTAATGAAACATTAATCAGTGATTTATACTCATAAATAATAAAAATTGCCATAGTTATAACCCCAAAATAACAGTGTAACAGTTTCATTCACATTGAATATAGAGGAAATCTGTAAAAATATTTTTTGACTATCCTAGTCAAAAATAAGAAGTGAACCCTTTTGATTATGTATATCTTTATTTGTATTTTACAATAATAGAAATAACTTGATAAAAATTATTTTTTTTATATTTTTAAAGCATCCACTGGGTGTTCGGCATCATTCTTAACTATTCGTGTGACCATTTTGAAGGGTAATATAACTTTAAGACACAAGTTCACTTGTATGAAGACTTTTTGAAGAGATAGACCATATTAAACCTTATTATTAAAGAAATGCACATGACGGAAATAGTACTTATTTGCATTGACATGCTTTGAATACTCATTTTATTATAATAGGTTGCGACATTGATAGAACGAAAGTTGAAAATATCACCTGTTTGACAATTGAATTCAGCGGACTGGACCCACATACAGACTATAAAAAGACTAGCATTGTATTAAATGGACCTGGAAAACGTACAAGCATATTTAGCGGATCTGATATTACAAGTATGCGATTTAGTAGTGATCTGGTAAGTAAAATCAAGATTTAGTTAAGAATACTGCAGCAGAATAGTTAAATTACATACTTAGAAATAAAACCTTGATTCTTCGAGTCTTTCGTAAGCTATAAATGCATGCATGAAGCATAGACCTGACCATATAATTATACTGTAGCTAAAACTTAATACAAGTAATGCTGCACTTATTTATGCTACCTAGTGTAATGTTATTACTTAACATAATTTAAAAAATATAGTGTTTTACACCAGTAGCTTTCCTCTTAATTAGAAAACCTTTATTAGTGTATGTTTATTAGACACTGCGATGACTGACTTACTGTTGCCGTACAAATAAAACTTGGGTACCTTGTTTTGATAGGGAATACTGTATTTACCTGTCCATGGGAAAGGTGCATACGATGTTGAAGTAAGTGTTGCTGTCTGAATATGGAAGCTTTTTATATCTAAAATATTCCTTCAAATATTCATTAATAAATCCTTACAAACGTTGTTTAAGTTATTGCAAATAAAGTTTTAGGGCTGTATTTATTATCAGTTTTGTTAGCTTTTCTATTCTATTTATTGTTATTTATTTGTTATAACTGAATAGTAATATCCTAATTATAAACTATAAGTGGTAGATGTTTGACACAATAACTCGACGACTTTCAATTTTCAGGTTAATTTAGTGTGCAATGCATCTGGTGAAGTTAAAGAAAAGAAGTTCCATTTAAAACCTTTTGTAACGGACGTTTGTGCGTGCCCAACATATATATACCCATGTATGTACTTAACCTTCTTGAAACAAAAAACAAAGTAAAAAATCAGACAGAACTACATAATGTATTAAAAAATATACTTCGCGCCGTATTTCTGAGTGTACCTTCTACTTTTTCTTCATACGTAGTATCTAAAAGTTTACCATTTGAATGTATCAGAAAATACAAATTTATAACAACTAATGTATAACAGAAAAAGAAACCAAAACTTTGAAGTTATTTGCACTGTATATGTATCTCATGATTAAGTAAACAAATCCGAAGAAGTAGCATTTTTTGGAATTATAAGTAAAATATACACGAGTAAAGTATGTTATGACTGCTTATTTATGTTACAATATTTTCAATACTCATTTTATTTTATAGGCTGTGACATTGGTAAAGTGGAAGTCAAAAATGTCAGCTGTTTCACAATTGAATTCAGTAGATTGTTCCAACTTACAGACTTTGAAAAAACTAGCATTATAATAAATGGACCTGGAAACTGTATGAGAGCATATACTGAATCTGATATCATTCGATTTAACGATACGGTAGGAAACGTTTTCGGAAAATTTTATATTTTTTAGAATATTTGCCTTAAGCTGAGTTCTATAGTAACGAGACTGGGTCTTGAACCTTGTACTTGGATTATAAATTTGATGAGAAGACTAGCGGCCTGCCATTTCTTCCAGTCTTTAACAGAATGTATGCATGCATTAAACATAAAACTGATCAAATAACTGTAGCTAACAGTTAACCAAAAAGTACTCAAAAGTATTGATGGAATGTGAATTTTTGAAAGATGACTTTTTGACCCACAACACCAATTTTTATGTTGAAAGTGTTTAAATGTGACTGTCATACACTTCAATCTAACACTTATTTTTTATCGTTCATCACTTAAATTCTCGTGTAAGACAGCTTGCAGTATCCAACAGTCTTTATTATTTTGTTAAAGCGTGAAGAACGTTTGTCACAAGTGGGACACATATTGCAGATTCACCCTATTACACTGTTATTTCGTTGTCAAAGGAAGTTACATTTGTAGCAACCAGTCTTGACCTAGGGCAATTTACATCGCCGTGACGACATACCGACCTCAGTAACAGAAATATGCAATATTCCATACGAACGGACGTGACGTAACGCCGTATACATTTGAACTATAGTCACGTCAAATCGCGGAAAACTAAATAAGAAATACATCACACACATCTATGCATAAATATATTTTTTCAATATTCCATACGTAATTGCGTTTATACAGTGCTACTAGATTTTGCAGTCGGTACCGCGACACCGGAAAAATGATTAACATTGGCGCCTTAGGCAAAGAATATTGATTTTTGTTAAATAATATAGATTTCTTTGACTGTATTTCTAAATCAAACTAATAACATTTTCGAACTAAATATATATATATATAATATGGCGTATGAATGATTGATATGAATTAACTTTGATGTAATATGGCAAAATGCCAATGAGTCCGAGCAATCACATACGGATGGTATTCACACTCCAATAAACTTATAGTACATATTGATTCCTGTAGACATGTTTTGTATTATTTTCTTGAACCATATCGAACTATATTGCATGGCGTCTGAATGATTGATATGAATGAACTTCGATGTAATGCGGCAAAATGCCACTGAATCAGAGTAATAACTTACGGAATGTATCCACCTTCCAATAAGAATACTAAGTGATACAATACGTCATATAAATAACTTTAACATTACTTTAAACATATTTTTACGTACATTTATCACCTTTAGTGATTATTTTCATTAGGAAATGGAAATATCGATTTTTATACTATTTGATACCGGTATTTGAATGCATGATAAACTTTGATATCTTGCTTTTAACAGGGAATACTGACTTTGTATGTCCAGGGAAACGGTGCATATCAGGTTGAAGTAAGTTTTCCAGTCAGTCTAGAATAAGGAAGCTTTCTATGTACAAATAGTTATAGTTAAAATCTTCAAACAAAGTATTCATAGATACATGTATATCAGCAATATTTGTCGTTATTGCCGTTGCATTTCCTCAGACAAGACTGCATCATATTAATTTTCTATGTGGCTTTCAACGTTTTATAACCGAATATTAACATAATATAGAGAAGAAAATGTTTGGCAAAATTATAAGTACTGTGCAACGCATTTGATTAATTTCAGGTTAACGTTGTCTGCAGTGCATCTGGGGAAGTTAAAAACGAAACGTTCCATTTTCAAACGTTTATAACAAACGCTTACGCGTGTGCAGAATATACCTCTACAAGTCATTCAGCTTGCGCATGTATGATTTTGTCCTTTCTAAACTGAAGTTATCATAACTGAATGTTCAGACAAAATGTAAAATTTAGGACTACGTTTTACAATTATTTCAGTGCTTCCTCTACACTTGTTACTTTAAGGTTTACACATTACAGTCATACATTTTTTAACCTACCGTTGTAGAAGCTAAATGTAGACAAAATGTCGGGTCACAACAAACTTTTGTTATCGCAAGACAAATAACCATGCAACCTCTTGCGTCAGCTGTTTTTTTTGTATGCATTCTTGTTCATGTTACTAGAAATATATACCGGAATGGCAATGCTCCCATTCATAAAATATATACCGGAATGGCAATGCTCCCATTCACAAAGTTTTAACAGAGCTATATTCACGTTTCAAATTTCAAATTGACTATTTTTAGACAATAAAACGCCGAGGACAGCACCGCCTAACAACTCATTATACACAGTGATCACTGTGGTGTCAGGAATTGGTATTGTGGCACTCGTAGTCATAGTTGTCTTCGTTTATCGTAGAGGCAAGGATACCCATTCAGGTGAATATTCAGATGAATAACAAAGAGGAAATGCTTAATGAATAAAGAAAGAAATGCTGATGAAATTATTTGAATGTACATTGTTTTTAAATTAAACGATGTACAGAAAAATCAAAGTAGAATCCACAAGTTCTCTTGGTGCATGTTTGGTATTACATGTACTTGAAAGTAATACAAACACTAAATCTATAGTTTTCTGATATAACCTTATAATAATTGAAACACCCGCGCTTTATGGACATTTGGACGCTATAAAAACACTAGGAAATTCTGATTTCAGAGAACTAACGTTTTCAGCAGTGACATTTGCTTGGTCGAATCAAAGGCAAGCAAATACCAGTAAACATTGTACATTTAATATGATAATCGTGTGTCAATGTGTACTGCTATCGAGACTCTGCGAATAATTCAACATTATAATGAAAGAAAGAAAATAGACTTTATAAAAATGCATGTGTGTTAGAAATTAATATTAGTTTCTGGCAAATCAACACCACACGTAGCGTTTTCGTGTACTGTAGATTATAGGGTTAACTGTTTTGTAAATGGCCAAAGGCAATATTTATTGCTGATATGCCAATAAACTTGAATTGAATTGAATACTATAAATAAAGAAATTGCAACTGTAATTTTGATATTTGCGACTGTATATTAATACGGTTTTTAATGGTCGGCAACATTTTTAACGGTGACGGCGTAAGCCGGAGCTGTTAAAACTGTTTTCGACCATTAAAACCGTATATACTGTCGCAAATGTCAAAATCACTTAATAGTTAACCCTTTTCTAACGCACAGTGTGTTAAAATGCGATGATTAAAACGCCATTTGATTTTTGCGACTTCATATACGTTATTTTATAGTCGCAATTTAAGGCGACGCAACCAATTAGAAATGACATTACGTCCATAACTGCGTTAGAAGCTGACTTGTTTGTTCAACTAACTAGCATAACACTAGAAGGTGGTGCATTTTAAATAGATTCATACAAAAGATAGATTAAGACATGCAACAGTGGCATGACACGGCGTTTTCACTTTTATATTCCGTTGAACATATGTGTAGGTTAGTTTGAACAACAAATTATCATTTCATTTTCATTATTTCAATTAACAAAAGGACAATTGTTCACTTTTCATTAAACATTTAAGTCACATTTAAAGGATCCCCGATGCAGTTTTTAAAAGTAGATTTTATATTTCCAGAACAAAACATCAATGCCAACAATGGCAGTGTGTATGAGCTGCAGCAACTGTCTAGAAATGGAGGAAATATTGGCAATAATAATACCCATAGAGATGTATTGGAAACAACACAGTTACATGAGGAAGAAATCTCCAGAGCCAGTTCAGACGAAATTAAGTGACTATCCAGAATATAAATCTTCATCAATTATTTGCAGTGGTAAAATGCATTGGATTATGAGTGCATAAGACCGGTAAGCTGGATGTTGGTTGCAGCCATCTTATGGCAGCATGTATTCTGTGTTACTGTTCGTGAGACTTGGATAGGCATAAGTCCATATGACTGGTAAAACATCATGTCCAAGAAGAAAAAAGCAAATCCGTCGCACAAAATACTGTGCAATAGCTTACGCATAGCTCTATGATTCAACAGTACTCGAGTTGTTTGGTCAAAATAGGAGCATACTACAAACCGTATTGTAAGCTTTAAATATGCGGCTACAAATGATGCAGAAACTGAAGTTTCTGCAGATCTTGCAAAACTGGTAATCGCTGCACTTTGCCGATCGTCTGTATAGTATATACTACATGTACTATTAGTTGCTGTAAAAGCAATTGAGTTAAGTTGGCTAACTGACGTGCTGCTTGTCGCACTTGATATTACAGTCATAAGGTTGAATTTGACCAGTGTTTGCCAGTATGAAATTGCAATAGACGTAAAGTATTTGTGCAACATTTGTGTTATTTATTTTCTTATTTATTCTTTGCACTTATCACATTACATGTATCATCATTTTCGCTCATCATATTGATTCGATTTTGTATATACAATGTATTTATATATTGTATGTGTCAATTGTTACGTACTTAGCAACACAGTAAAGCGAATCTATTGTTTGTTTTAATTTATTATTGATGAAATAAATTTCACACAATTGAAGACATTCTGCGTTTTTTGACTTGATAGCCTGACTTTAACACCATTCCATCACTGAAAAAATAAATATTCAAATGTGCTTTAAAATGATCTGCACATTTGCAACATATAAAATCATATACATAACTACAGTTACAGAAACGTTCTTTAAATACAAATATAAGGAAAACTAACACTTATGAACAGTTTTCATCTTGATATATCTATTACGTAACCCTATGTTGCTCCTTTCAAAGTGCAATTACTCGCATATTGTGAGATATCTTTCGCTCACCTACTTATCCAACTGACTCTGCCTGAAGATGCTGAAATATCAAAACGGTATGAAGAGTTTAATTAGTTGAAACGTAATATAAATACAGTCTAACCTGCCTATAGCGGTCAGCAAGGGGACTCGGCGAAAGTGACCACTATAGACAGGTGACCACTATATCCAGGTTTTCAATGATATGATAAAAATTTGATAAAATAAAACAATATCTAGTTACGGTAGGTTATTACATTACACATATGGCATATCAATTTATATGATGCACTTATTAATGCTTTTAATGTAAAACAATATACAAATGTACATGAACATAATTAGTTAACTTTCGTAGAGAAGTCTGTTATTTTCTTCTGATTTGTTGAAGCTGCAATCCCACACAAAATTGATCAGCAAGTTTTCGAGAACTATTCCGACATTCAAACGCTTTTATTACACGAACTCGCTCTTCTAACGAAAGCGCTTTACGTTTAGGTGAAGACATACTGGGGAAAAAATGGCATACAGACTGCCTTGTCATAGATTTTTATACCTAATAATGTTTCAATAAACCTGTATAGTTTTGATCAAACTAACGCAAAATCACGGGAATTCATAAAAAATCTCATGCATAAAGACGACGTCGCTCAATCATTGCTCAAGATAATCACTAAAATATCAAGCAAACCAAACAAACTCACCTAAATTATCTAATCCTTTGAAATTTATGTATTATTCACACATATTCAATGATCATAATCCACATTTAATGGGTTTCAATCAGCTGTTTATTTAATGCTTCCGGCTAATTGCCGTAATACATGTACATGTATTATTACTTGCACGATATATTTTTAAAGTTCTCGTTCAAAACCCGTCACTGGCCGTTATATAATCAGTTCCGGACTAAAATAAGTGGCCGCTGACCGCGTTAAACAGGGTCACGCTATAAACAGGTTACATTTAGAGTAATTTCCTGCCGTCGCACCTTAGACTGACCGTTACAGACAGGGTCACGTTATATACAGGTGACCGCTAATGCAGGTTAGACTGTACTCAGATAGCTAAACATAAGGTAAATACAAGAATGAGCTGTTAAATATACTAATGCAACTTCATTACGTTATTGATAGATACAAGAACCATATATAAGCAAAAAGATTGCTAAATGTATTTTGACTGCTGCACTCACATAAAAAGCAAAATCATTTTCGTGATAAACACATGAGTTTTACATTATATATGTCTGAATAAACACAGACAGAATACAAATGCAATAGTCAAACTTTGTAAAATATGAAAACTGCTGGTTTATTAATTTTAATAAAGTTATACCCCATTTTAAAACTTATGTTCAGTTAATTCTACAAATAATGGTTGTTATTTTATTTTAATTGCTTATAGCCCCGGCCGGCCGTGGGATTTCCCCCCTGGTGAACTCGCCAAGACCCAAGGATGACTTCCATGCATACTGGTACCTAGCACAATTTGAACATCTAGAGAGTTTTGTTATACCTGGCTTTCCTTACTAAGTTAAACTCGTTCACCCTTGTGCGCAAGAATAGCGATTGGCGATATGATTGGGGGACATATGTATATGACCATTTAATAACCTGAATGACATTATCAGACATCAAATGTTTTCAATAATGTGAAAAGGTTATTTTTGCAATACTGCAAACAATAATTATCAACCATTACTTATTGCTAATTTTGTAAATCAAGGGATCGCTGTTAGAAGCGTTTTTGAAAACTCCTAGTCTCCGATGGAATTCGCAAAAGTATAGAATCCCAAAGATTGTTGAGGCAAGTAAACTATAACCAAAAATTAAACCATATGCGATTTCGTTATTCGTTTGCCAACCGGTTTCCTGTAACAAAACAATATTGTCCTGATTTAAACGAAACTAGTTAGAAAGCAAATGACAATAATCCATTGAATGAAAACACAACAACAAACAGATTATAAACAAATTATACCTGAATCAAGTACTTCTCGAATGAGTGCTGTTCAGAGACTGGCAAAACTGCAAGATAACAAATATTTATTACAGGTCCTTAAGAGCTAACAGACAAAGCATAAAGGTAATGTTAATGTTCATTTAATTATTCAATTTCGTACTTTCTGTGTCATCTGAAAACATGTACATATAGCATAAGATGACATATTAAGCGATATAACCATTTTCGAAATCACCGAATGAAATGGTCTATATATTTGCCATGTGCACCGGTCAGACATGCAAGGCTTCGTGTCAAGTATACATAGCATGGCCACTGCATTTATATCAATTAAAATGCTTTTTCAAGTCATGTATCCTAGTTAAAGCTACTACATTTATAAACATACCACAGTCAAAGTCTAACGTAGACGGCTATATATATATATGTTGAGACACGGGTGCCGTTTGCGATTATGGTGTGATGTATTTTAATTTCCTCATTATTAAAGTCAAATCATGTCATTAGAGGATATGACATATACACTATACGGTGATCTATATACGCCATCGAACACAGCACTCACAAACAGCAAGACTTCTACACGCAGACGAATGATTTCTCAAACTAAAAGAAAATGCGTGGACATTCCACTTCACCTATGGCATAGTATAAAATACCATCCATTTGTCATTTAAACTTCCCAATGTGTAAGAATGTTTTCGTTGATGATTTACATATTCAATTAATAATTTTTTACTGCTGATTATCCTGAGGACAGTAGAGTAGCCGATCTGTTGAATGAGTTCAGTCAGTTTGTTATTCTCTGCTGCGGTCAGCACTTTGATGACAAGTTGTTGGTCGGCGTCAATCAGGTTGTTGAATGCCGCATTCGCCTTGACCGTGTTCAACGTGTCCACTAAACTTCTCCTGCCTATAACCTGAAATGTAGAAATACGCGCTGTAATTACACGAAATCGTGCCGTAACTTGGTAGATTGTCTTATCATATAGACGAAATAGTATCTATCGTATCATGGCATATCTGTGTATGGAACGAAACTATTAGTTTAGTGTGTCTTTGGTCATTTCTGTTAAGAGAATTTACTCCCGAGCTCTGTGAACTTTAAATGATTTTTAAGGCTAAGTGACAAAGAATTGCTAATTATGTCCTTCTGCAATACATGCACGTGTTAAAAATAAGAAGTTAAATATTTCATAAAAAATTCAACTTTTGGTAGAAATTGAATAACATGTACATTGTAGTGAGAAAAAGTGAAAAGTTTTGGCATTCCGATTTTGTTTGGAAATAGGTTATCACGTTTGTCATATATATATGCATACATAACAGATAATAGCTTTCTGTCCAAGACTAATACTTTCAACTGCATTGTTTTGTTGTAGAACTGAATCGTGGAAGACTTTATTGTCTTGAAAGCTAAACTTTAGTTCCATTTGATGTAAACTATGACTACTTTCAAAGTCGGTCTCTGTTTAGGTAGAATAAAAAAACAAGGGTACCAAGACGGCCCAATATCGCCCACCTGGATACCATATGCTATAATAAAAGGTCAACAAACGTTTCGATCAGTTTTGATCTGGAGGTTCTGATTTTAACTTTACAAAGATCCGCTACATGATGCAACGTTCTCAATATTTAAGCTCTGGTCCTTGGGGTTCTAGACAAGATTTTTGAAGTTTTCCCTAAATATGCCTATGTGAAATAGATAGATAGATAGATTTATAGATACATGTAGATTTATTTCAACATAAAATGTACAATTTACATGGCAACTTATAATTAAAACATACAATAAAACAATAAACAAACATGTATGAATTAATATAGCCATGCCAATCAACATTATATGTTAAGGATAACACAAAAAGAGCTAAAACAAACTCTTATTTCCATTGTGGTCCTTAAGATATAGTATTGTATGACATAGGAAGATACAATTTATCACAGTAAAAATCACCCACGCAAAATGCCTTAAGAGAAGTTTGTTGTATAAAACCCTGATTGAAAGACATTAAAAAAGTCAAGTTAAGCTTAAAAATGTTCCTTAACCTTGCATTTAAATGAATACATAGTAGTTGCATCCCTCACATTTTGTGGCAGACTGTTCCATAGACAACAACCATTGTATGCAAATGATTTTTTCCAAAACTTTTGACCACAGGGAGATACTTACTGATATCTCTTACTATCTGACATAGAAAAACCTTAAAGGGGCCATTTTCCCCCCCGAGTCGTGAAAACCTTTTTAGGGTCAGTTTTCCTCCGGGTATTTGAACAATCTTGGTAGAGGTCAGCTGAGCAATGCTACATGCCAAATGTCTAATCTCTTTGCCTCGTGGTATAAGAAAATAAGATTTTTAAAGTTTCCTATTATTTTCTATAGTTTAAACAAATTCATTCGTCAAAAAACATATAAAAATGCAATCCGATGTACAATGCAAAAAGCGAATGGATGGAACCGAAAGTAAACTGCTTGTAAATTGGTTCATTCCACGATTTCTTATAGAAATCTTAATGTTAAATCACGTGACCCCCGGTTGGGGTCAATTTTGACCTGTAGGTCATGATTTTAACAATCCTGGTAGAAGCCCATAAGCCAATGATAATTGCCTAATATCTACGCTCTGGGTCTTGTGCTTTCAGAAAAGAAGATTTCTAAAATGTTCCATCTATTATATTATGTAAAATCAAGAGACCAAGGCAGGGTCAATTTTGACCAGTGGTTCATTCCACGATTTCTTATAGAAATCTAAATTTAAAATCAAATGACCCACGGGTGGGGTCAATTTTATCCTGTGGGTCATGATTTTAACAACTTTTGGAGAGGTCCACAAGCCAATGATAATTGCCTACGCTCTGGGTCTTGTGCTTTCAGAAAAGAAGATTTCTAAAATGTTCCCTCTATTATATTATGTAAAATCAAGTGACCATCGGGGAGGATCAATTGTGACCAGTGGGTCATGATTTGAACAACTTTTTGAGATGTATGCCCACTGTCTAAGCTCTGGGCTTTATGGTTTTTGAGAAGAAGTTTTCTTTCATTTCCATTGGCATGGCAACCAGAGTTCTGCATGGAATGAAATTATTTGTACAACTCAGAGAACAACTCCATGCAATGATCATCCCTACCAAGTTTCATCAACATTGGCGCAGTTGTTTCAGAGGTGATGTCGTTAGAACAAAATGGCAAACAGACGTACGACGGACGGTGAGCGATCATAATAGATTGTGCCAGATGAGCTAAAAACTAACCGGAGCCGACGTTGTGTGACCTTCCTCTCTTGCAAGCTCCTGAAAATATATTGTTCACTGTATCTTTACTTGTAATAAGCGCCTACAATAGGACATTAAGCCGCTGCGATATGTTCTTCAACTAATCATTATCATAGGAATCGGTATTCGAATATTGTTTTCTTTGATCTACCAAACATCTTTACGGTAAGCATTATCCGTTGGTTTCATGTTTTCAGAAGAACAAAGGAACTACTGAGTACTTTGTTCAATTAAGAAAAGAAAGACATTTAACTAATTAACATTTACATTTGATTAATACGTACGTTCATCAGATAATTAGTGAGTACATGCGCCTCGGCTTGCGGAAGCTCTGAAATAGATGTTAGAAAATTGCATGTAGAAGTTGTGATAATGAAACACATATGTTCTAAGTCATGTCTAATGTACACTAAGTATTGTATATGGAGCACATATTCTTTGATTATGTAAACAAGTCATAATAAATATAATAAAATTCAATTACAGCCTTCCTTACATTTTATCATGCGATATACAATATAATGTTATCATTTTAAAATTCCCTAGAAAAATAGAAATACATGTAGTTTTAAGAGGACTTCATCACATTTTTTAATCACTGTCAACAATTCTTGCGTACTTTTGATTAACTTCATAAGTAATTCTATAAAGTTTAATAAGAAACCGCTGCAAAACAAAGTCCAGCATTATAACCGAAAATATGGTGCATAACGTGTCGCAATATTATATTTTATATATACATGTATGTCTATGTCGGTCAAAACTTTCTGGGCGAGTAAACACACAATATTACACACTATTATCTTCTCCATGAGTGATGCAAGAACCGTTTAAGATGTAGATATTGAAAGAAAGTTTGCTATTAAGACAGAACATTTTTGTTATGTTAATTTATCATCTAAATTTAATACCTTTTCGTATGAAGAGAAATGTCTTGCAATATTAAAAGTTCCATTTATTTATGCTGTACCTTGCATTGGATATCTATTGAATTTTCCATACTTTTTTTATAAACTATGCATGATCGGTGTTCAATAAAGTGATGTTCAAGAAGTCTTTTAAAACATTTTTTCAATGAGAAATAATTTGGTGCACAGTATACAAATTTTGAGTATAAGTAATGTTTTGTAATATCTGTTCAATAACATGAAATATTTTCATTCAATGTTCACAAAATGTTCTATTTTGGAAATACAATTTTTCAGTAAACTGAATGATCCAAAGTATGATTAGTTATAACAAGTCATTTGATTAAATCCTGCATTTATCAACTTGATATGGTTGGCCAATGAAATCCCTTGACACAAAATGAGAAAGTATTCCATGATTCCAAATTATTGAACAATTATTCTAAAAGATCTCACAAAATTAATTTCTTATTAAAGAAATACTTTAATGAGTCGCTGAACCTTTATTTTGTCTGACGGTCAATTATTTATCTCAAATATTTTTTTGAAAATGAATGCTTCAGCATATTGGATTATTGTACCACAAAGTTAATATAAGAAAAACATGATTTTCGCATTAAAGAAATATCAAATTTTTTTTCGAGGATATCCTTTTATTCTACGGAACAATTATATATGGTTTGGCATAAATATTTTGAAAACGTAATAAATATTCAAAGTAGGGCATCAATAAATAAGATAACATACAATAAAACAATATACTAGCACAGATATGTGTATACGCATCCAAAAAATTGTACCAGCACAGAACGCATTTATAAGCGTCCAAAAATCTGTAATTGCACAAATACAATATAGTTTCTGGACTTTCAATTAACTCATATAAGTTAAAAACTTACTGTTGATCACAGCCAGCACAGTATGGAATCCAACTTGATCAACGTAAGACTTTAGTTCCCCAGCTTCAGTCTCAGACACTAATTCAATGATTAGTAACTGGTCAGGGTGGGAAAGATTTTTGAACACGGGAGATTGATGTACGGCATTCAAAGCGTCAATCAAGGACGCAGTGGATACGTAAAGGGTTGTTGCAAAAACACAAAGAAGAAACAACGTGTTCATTTTCTGTCTGCAATATAGAACACATGCTAAAAATGACGTATGAAAACAAAAATGAAAATAAAAAAGGAATAAACAAACTAATTAAAATGCAGAGTCATTAAAAGTATGACACCTCTGATATCAAAGTTATTAGGAGAGCTATCCTACTTGTCTTCGCGTCTGCGTTAGCATCGGCGTTGGTTAACACTTTCGAAACACCCCATTTTGTTTCAAAACCTATATTGCTTTGAAACTTAAAACACTTGTTAACCATCATTACCTCCATCAACAGACAAGAGTTCAAAATTCTTTGAAGGCTTTTATCATAATTTTTGGCATTTTCTACTTAAAAAATACATTGAATTTGGGTAAAATCCACTTATTGACTTTACCTTTTGAGATATTGCTGTGAAATACTAGGAGTACTCTTGTCAAGGACTTATTTTGAATGATGGCCCTTTTTGACTTTTCTAGGTTGAAGAATTAATTTCAAACGTTGGTGTAGTGTCCTATGAGCTTTGATGAAACGCAGCCCAGATATCAAACACTTAAGTTAAATAACTCATAACTTAGTACATGTATATTGCCACGTTCGACCCTTGTTTACACTTTGAAAATACACAGATAATTGTTTTGCATTTTACTTCCAAAAGTTTTGGTTGTTAGTAAGCATTGGGACAAGTCCAGCGCTGTCCTATTGACACCTCTTGTTTTATTATCATTCCTTGCATTATTACTTAATTTAATTGCTATTCGAAAGAGTTGTCTCAAATGTTCGATAACTGTCCATTCTGCGTCTGTCATTAACTTGTTATTGTAAACAATATAAAGAAAAATTAGAGTGCAAACGTAAGCACTTGATATTATCACTGAAAGGGTTGTACAGAAACAATCTTAGGCAACTACATAAGTGAAGCTTAGCATCAATCTCAGAAGAGTCAGTTTGAACATTTCACATTTCGGATATTTAAACAAAGTTCAAACTGTTCTTTTCCTTCATATGCACATAGTTTCTTGCAATATTTTGCACATATACGAATAACACCCAGACGTTCACAAATGTAAACATAAGGAAATGTCAGTGATCGCAAATGTAAACTTATTTCTCAAAAACTGAAAAATAAATAAAATAACCATAAAAGTAGAGGTAATACCACCAACAACAAACAAAGCGCAACAACAGCACAAATATGGAAGACAACAAATAATGTCTGAATATCCATGAATTAATTTTGAAATCATTAATTTATCTATTTTACATTTCAACAAATATGGGAGTCAATACCAGTGCTTACAGCAGCAAAGCAACAAGAGCAACTAAATAAAAGCTAGAATTACCTACAAGAGTAGCGACGGTACTAATTGATTTTAAGTATATGTATACATTATATAATTCAGTTCAAACTGTCCACTGATAAGAAACCATTTGGTGTTTATCACAAAGTCGGGGTTAATATCTATTGCTATGTCATGCTTACATTTGTCTGTAAATGGAAAGTCACGACAGTAAGGTTGTCCGAAGTTGCATTAATTTTTATACGGTATCCTGCTATATAACTGGGCAGTTTTTCGGTCAGTTTTTCATAACCACTATACTCCAATACCCCGTCTTTCAGCGTTCTCACATGAAGAGTGAAGTCAGAAGTATCCATTTACTAGCTTTTTATACCGTTGTTTAAATGTATTTCTACACTCAATGATACAATGAGAGAGGAACCAGCAGTCTTCCTATTTGTTGAACTATTTTCATCCCGTATGAAAAACGGTCAAACCTATGAAGAAAGGCCACTGGTCAGAGGAAACTAAAGCGTTTTAAAAGACAGGTGGTCACTTTTCAAGAGTGTTTCTGCTACCGATAAACAGTGCATTTGTTATGTCCCTGTTGAAATTTATTCCCAGTGTCGCCTTGACTATAATTTATTGTAAAAATCTTATGGAGCATTGTTAGTAAAACACTGTTTATTTGGTATCATATCATACACAATGAAACATATTTACAAATAAATATTAAGTATGATAAAGTAACGAAAACGTTTCAGTAATGAAGGATTTGTAAACACGCAAACACGCAGCAAGAACAGCATATATGCTGTTGTTGGCTTTAAAGGTTTGTGACATTCCAAAACTTTATGTGTGTGGCTTAGAAGCTGCTTTTAACACTAGAAAAGAGAGATCTTATTGACAGCATCTTATATCGTTATAAAGAGCTCACGGTCTGTAGACAAAATTTGTCCGGGCTATATCTCGGCAACCACTGGCTGAAATTCAATGAAACCCCACAAAGTGTTAAGTACCAAGTCTAGTTGGTTGAGCATATCCTGGGCATGCTCCGCTCGGATTATTTTTTATTAAGTTATATTGCGCTTTAATGTTTTAGACTTACATTGTACATACAGATATTTTGGTCAATGCTATTTTTAGGAACCTCTGCGACGGAAGTCAGTAAAACCTCACAGAGGCTGCTGCAATCAGATAATTTTTCAATAAGCTATTACCCTTTAGTGTTTTTATGCATGTAGTGTACATAGAGATGTTTGTCCGGGCTATTTCTCAGCAACCATTGGTTGAGATTCAATGTTAATTAAGAGCTGTGATTATTACCAAGTTGTGCATACGACCTAATAATATTTAATTGAAGTATTGCCCTTTTATTATTTCATACTTATAGTGTACATAGAGATGTTTGTTGCGCGCTGTGTTTCAGCTACCACATGCCAGAATATAATTAAAATTCACATGAATAATAAGTCGTAAGCTTAGTTGTGCAAATTGTCAGCATGTGACAACTGGATAGATTTCATTGAAGTATTGCCATTTTGAATTTTTCATACACATATAGTGTAAATAAAGATGTTTTAGGCATGCTAATTCTCAGCAATCTCTGACTGAAAGGCAATAAAATTTCACAAGAGTGATAAGTACAAAGCGTAGGTCAAAATATCTCCGTTATGTTGTGCTGGGATAATTTTTGCTGGAACTTCTTGAAACATTTTACATGTTCTGAAAAGCAACCTGAACCATCACCCATATACAGTGCTCTTATTCCTTTATTGTGTCCAAGCAGGTTGAAGCAGCTAGCAAAATGGTAGGATGATAGAGTCAATGCTGTATATGGGTGTATGCATCATGTACCTTTAGTGGTAGTTTTCGTTTTATTTGTTAAAATGATGCTCTTAAAATTTCAATCGCCTGCTGTTTGACCGAGCAAAATGCGTTCTGTTGGAGTGTTTTATACCAGGTTATTGACTTTGTTAGGTAAGTATCAAGCAATAACATTAGTAGCAATAATGTAACGCCTTCGCTATAAATACTGCTAACCAGCGACATATTTTGTTTGGTTGTTCTCTGTCGCGCAATGTACATTCGAATCATGAACCTGAAAGCCATGTGACTGGCGACAATGCTCTGATTCTGCCTCAACCCTGATGAACATTTTTGGCAACGATTGAGGTAATTGCATGTAAACATTCAAATACCCTGTCCAAAAACTCGGGTATTGACAGAAGTCCAATAATATGACATCTTTACATTAACAGGAACTTGGCATTCTTTCAGACAAAAGTATCTGATCTTAAGTCAATTGTCAGATATGGGTTCTTGAAGGTGTTTACGTTCTTCCTAGATCATTCATTATTGAGCATCTCAATTTCTATTCTTACTGCTTTATGTGTTTCATGACAATCTCTTTCACAGATCCATCCCTGAGTTCACTTACATGGTTACTTTTGAGTTCCTTGGCAAGTTGGCAAACATCATGCACAACTCTTTAATGCCACTTTTAGACAATTTAGCTGGCATTTCTGAATTTTTAGCGGCTGATGAGTCTGAATCACCACTAAAAAGCTACCATTTGTATGCTTTATCCTTGTAGCGGTTAAGTAGCTGAGATGATTTACTACATGTTTGTACTTCTGTTTGACGAAAAGAAAATATTACTTACTCGCTCTCAGATTTTGGTGAAAAACGAAATTCTTCGAACTGTCTAAAATTAGCATGTTTTGCGAACAAAGCATCAAATATTAAGGCTCTAGTATGAATTCCTGTAAAGGATTTCTGTATTAAAATAAACACTCTAACAAATTTTAAAGCTTTACAAAGATTTGAAATCCAAGTATAAACATATAGTGAAATGGTGCCGTTAAACCAAACTCGCAAACATTTTCAACATATTTCTCAAACTGCTATGTAAATTTTTATGAAACTTGGTCAGAATGCAATTCAAAAGTTCACTCTTTACTCAATAGTTCGTCAAGTAGACGTCAACAACGTTATATGTGAAAATGTAAAACGATTTATGTATTTTCAACATTTCAGAAGAAGTCCAGTAGGCCGAAATATTTAGTAAAGAGTGAACTTTTCAAGATGATGATGAGATGAGAGTGAACTTTTGAGTTATTTCATAATTATTCTCCCTTCGGAGTTACTTTTTGTGTATAGTTGGTCAGAATGATTGCCTAGGTCACCTTTTATTTCGGTGCTTCTCCTTCGTATGACAGTATAATTAAATTGTGTAAGGTGGTCATTATGTGATAGACTAAATAGAAATAGCTTTAAGCTTCTGATCCACTTTATAATATTTACATAGTCTAATTATAATTCGACGTTGAAGATAGCGAGATGGTTTTTGGATGGGCGCTTTCTTCAATGGAGGTTTGACAACTTTAAAAATTTCAGATCCAAAAAACGGGTCAACCCAACGAGCTGAATGAATGAGGCTAATATTTACATAGCTTATTTCTGTCCTTTCCGCATTTTTATATATCCAATTCACCCATTTCGTCTTTTGATCTGTCCGTACCAAGAACGTGTCTTGGACGGTTCTTATCCTCGGCACGACCTAGTTCCGTGTTGAAAGAAGAACAACAAAAGCGATAAAACATTCAGCTAAAGCTCACTGGTTCACTTATAGCCACATATATCAGAGAGATTTAAGGTATAATTGTCTACCAAAAGAATCCTGCATGAGTAATGCTGGTTTAGAATTAATATAGTTTATAAATTTCTATGACAAATAAGTTTTCCTTATATGACTAGCCAGCTGATAGATCAGAAATTATACCAATAAATTAATTTGATTTGATTTGATGAGAATTTTATCAAGGTCCGTCCAAAAGAGCACTTATGTTAGCTTAATATTTGGATGAGACCCCGGCATGTCTCCCGTCATGCCTAAAAAATAAAATTTTGAAGCCAGAAATAGGAGAAATTTACCTGACTGCAATTTCCAGCCAGTGACCAATAAATTAAAGAGATTCAGGCACATCATATTCTCGATGTGTCAGTTAGGTTCATGTGATGCCTGTAGTATTGTGTGCTGAATGTAGTGTGATTGTCACCCGTTGCTTTCAGTGGATAGCCATGCGCGAAAAGGGAGCAGAGTGCGTACGGTAATTTCCTCTGCCAGTACATAACCTCTCAATGGACAAGCCCTATGCAGTGCTTCTTCGTGGCGACATTGTTAAAGAATCATAGGCATGTAAGATGCTATAAATGCTATAATATATGCATAATTATGTCCTGTAATCTTACATATTTTACCATAAATCATGAATAAACTGATAAATGATTTTTTGTATTTAATTGTCAAACTGTTTCGAGCAGATGCAACCAAATTATGGCCAAAACTTTTACTTTTATTGTTATTTCATCAAAAGCGGAGCTGTTAATAAATCTGAATTTTTCACTCGGTTTCATTTTTCCTTCTCGTTTGATTATATAACAATTAATATATCTTTTTTCTTTAGCTGGCTGTTTGCTTCATTAACTTTGTTTGTAAAGAGAACACCTGACTGCATGTTAAAACAGTAAATTAATCAAGATCAATACATTAATTCTAACAGTCCGACTACAACAGCTTGAAGAGGACAGCAATGTTTCCATGACATGCCATATTAACAATATATTATATTAGTATATCCAAAATGGCTATTGCGGAACTGCCGTATTTACAACATATAGCTGCAGAACTTTTGGTGTTCACGAGTGAAATTAATGTGATATTACACAGATACTTACATTTTTTGACCGCAAAAAAATTTGACCCGCGGAAATTTTTTCCAATGCATCACAAGACTCGGCAATTTTACTGTCGTCTGTTGGTGAATATATGAAAACTAAATATTGACTAACGTGTTGAAATGTTTACTGACAACATTTGTTCTTGATGGAATGTTGAATCTACACGAATGTATCGGGGGGCATTATTCCGCACCTCTCCATCCCTCATAAAGTAATACAATAATTTTCCAAAATTTGTTTCAAACAACCTTCAGAATTTGGTAATGCTAATCAATATTTAATTAAAGCCCCCTGAACTTAGTCTGCTCAATTTTCATTGTGTTAAAATCGCGTAAATTAAAAAAATACAAAGAAAATCAGGAAAATATGTGACAAGCAGGAAACAAGTTATTTTTAATTTTTTAGCTGATGGGGCCTTGGAAAGGAATGAGCAGCTACCTAGTTTAAGAATTATTAGAATATATCACTAAAAAGCTGCAGGACACAAATAGAAAAATAATAAGCAACCCTAGAGTACATGATCTGAACCCTATGGCCCCATGGCTCAGCCCTAAAAATTCTCACCTTGACTCTTGAACATTAAAAATTTAGACTGAAGAATCAATGACCCTTGATTTATTAAAGCCTACTGGACACCCATTTTTTTATGAAATTACATTTTCAGTCAACAATCCTAATCTTAAACAAAATGTTTTGACATTAGTGGAAATCACTGTCAAATTTTACTGGCATGATTTTAACTGAAATAATCTCAATTGAATATTGACAAAGACTGTTGGTATTTAATTGCATGGTTCCTGCTGTCAGTCGCCAATGGTGCCAAATGCGACAAAAAATAAATTCTGGCGCTAAATTCTTTCAGTTGGGCCCGGCAATTCCCTGTCAATCAAAAATCGATCGTCTTCTGTTGGCTGTTTACGGAAGAAGTAATGCATCAATGCGCATTGCGCCCTGCCGTCCTTCGTGATCAGAGGTGTTAATTGATAGACAATCATAAAACGAAATATAATAGACCTCGGCGAATTTATGATACGTTGTTCCTAACACCGATTTAATTAGCGATGCTTGGTTGACATGACTCTGTGTATTGTTACTATGTAATTAACAGATTGTACTTGGGCGATCATAACACAATTCATGTATACCCGTTTTCCCGATAATCACGTGTCATAACAGACTTATAATTTCGGCATTGTTTTTTGGGGTCAGTAATTAAATTTTTGACTTATATGGTGCAATCTCAAGTTGCAAATTGTTCTGGACGTAAACGTTTCCTCAACATGAATGTATCTTTGTCAATATTCGGCGCCTTCAAAACCTTCAGTATTCGTTAAAGTGATATTACCGTTTAAAGTGACCATCATAATTTTAAATAAAACATTAATCAGTGATTTATAATCATAGAATAATAAACACTGCTGTAGTTATTACCCAAAAATAACATTCTGCATCACAGTTTCATTCACATTAAATTTAGAGTAAATCTGTAAAAATCTTTTTTTGACTATCCTAGTCAAAAATAAAAAATCCACACTTTCGGTTATGTATATCTTAATTTGTATCTGGCAATAACAGAAATAACTTGGTAAAACTTATTTCTTATAAGTTTTAAAGCATCCATTGTGTTTTGAGCATCATTCTTAAATAACTATAAACCAATGTCAACATTTTGAAGGGTAATATAACTTTAAATAAATCCATATATCTATATATGAAGGTAGATTGATTTAACAACAAAGATTAATCTCGTAAACTATTATTTATTTAAACTTACGTATAATCTAATTAAAAAATCCCGACCTACCAACCCTGTTATTTTTATAGCTCACCTGGCACAAAGTGCCAGAGTGAGCTATTAGGATCACTCACTGTCCGGGGTTGTCGTACATCGTCCTTCCGTCCACCATTTCCTTCAAACGACATCTCCTCTAAAACCTTTTGACCCCTGGGTCAAAATTGACCCCGCTCTGGGGGTCACATGGTTTTACATAGGCTTATATAGGAAAAACTTTAAAAATCTTCCTTTCTGAAACCACAAGGCCTAGAGATTAGATATTTGGCATGTAGAAATGCCTAGTGGACCTCTACCAAGATTGCTCAAATTATGACCCCCTGGTCAAAATTAACCCTCCCTGGGAGTGGGGGAGGTCACTTGATTTCATATAGGCTTATATAGGAAATACTGTGAACAAACCACAAGGCAGACAGGCAGAGAATAGATACATGTATTTGGAAGTTTACTTAGAGCATTGTGTTGTGGACCTCTGCAAATTATTTCAGAATCATGACCCCTTGTAGTATAGCCAAGGCAGTCAGGTGAGCGATATAGGGCCATCATGGCCCTCTTGTTTGGCCACATGCCACCACTACTTTTTTTTGGCCTTGCCATTCCATGACACCACCATTTTAAATTTCTATTGTTTCATAACTCTCTAATCGTGTTCATATATTTCCCTTCCCATCTCTTTAGTACATAATTATATTGATATTTAATCACGATTCCTAATAAGGTATAGTATAATTAATTTTGTAACTGATTATTTATTAAATAATTGTCAATGTTTGTAAATTATAAATGAAGATGTATTCAAAAACATTATACAACCGTTTAATTCACCATTCTTAACTATCATTGTTCTTTGCGCCTGTTTAGTCAATTGCAATGATCTTCCTTGAATAAAGTGTTTCAGTGGCAAACAAATTGGGTGTAAAATATTCATACATCTGTAACTTGTAAGTATCATCTCTTATTTTCATTGTTAGGAAGTTATATCTGTTTAATTTACAAAAGGACAGTGCATAACAATTTGATGTAAATGATACATAAATGGTGACAGAAGGACATTGAATTTGAACATCGCTCCTCATTGCATTAATTTCATTCATAAAACAATAAGTTTATACATGTATCTGCAAAAAGAAATAGGGTATAGGTGCCAGATGATAATGTATTATCAAAAAAAGAACTTTGCGACACCAAAACTGGAAAAAAATATCTGTCTAAGACTCCTGAAAAAAAGTTCTAATTTTGTGAATGTGCGATAATGCGCCACTTTCAGACCCTGCCAATTTAAGACCAGACAAAAAATGCCAAATTTTGGCCCCAACGATTTTAAGCCTTACACAGTATCCATGCTGTGATCTTGCCCCTAACTATATCTCTTGTCTCCCTACCCTATACCACTATCCCTGCTGTGAGCCCTTCACCATATCTCTGTCTCCCCATCCCGCTGTCCCAGCTGTGATCCTGCCCATAACTATATCTCTTGTCTCCCCACTCCTTGATGGCATCCCGCTATCCCTGCTGATGCGCCAATTTAAGACCAGCTGATTGCTGCTGAAAATGCTAGATTTTAGCCCCAATGATTCAAAATTTTACACATGCCATGATCCTGCGCTATACAACACCTCTGTCTCCCTGTGACCCTATCTAACTATCCCTACGTGATTTTACCCTTAACCATATCTCTGTTTGCACACTCCATCCCACTATGCTTGCCATGATTCCTGCCCTGCCCAAACCACACCTTGGTCAACTATCCCTGCCATGATCCTGTCCTAAACAACGTCTCTATCATCACACCCCATCCCAGTTAGTTTTGTCTTCATACAGTCAATATCTAATCTCATCTGCACTTGATGGACACTTCATTTAAAACTTGTGTGTCTTATTACTCTTTCTTGACAACAATCGGCAAAGTTATAAGGGATTGTGATGGATTTAAGGAACCAGAAGATTGAAATTTGATACATTGCCATTGTTGTCCAATACAATAACATTAGAGTGTCTAGTCTATACTGATGGATTACAGTTACAGGTTGCTATTTATTTTCTCGGTTGGTCTATATATTTACTGTGTATTTCTAAAAGGAAAGGATGAAGCAGCTATATACAAGGAATCTATAATTCTTGAAAAGTGATAAAGCTGTTTGTAGCTGTATGATAATTATGGTAATACTAGTAATAAGGATAATGATGATAATGATAATACTAGTAATGATGATAATGATGATAATGATAATCAGACATACACATATTTACATGTAAATCAAAAAACATCTTATTTACATAATGGCCTTCAACAATGTAAAAGAAGAAGCAAAACAATGTACCAGCAGTAACGAAATATGACCAAAAAAATTATGAGTTCGTAGTTGTACATTTCAGTCTTTACATTTTTCAAATAGTCTATCTGTTTTGAAAATTAAATATACTATGAACATTCACATAACTTTCTCTTTGGTATGACAGACACTTGAAAAGTTAGTTTGGAAATATGTTGTTATAAGAAAATTTATGATTAAGAACAGTCTCAGCAGTTTCTAAGTGATACCTAGTAGATACTTTTTAGCTCGACTTTTCGAAGAAAAGGGGAGCTATCCTACTCGCCTCGGCGCGCCGCTCGGCCCCCCCCCTTCCCGGCGCCACACCTTGGTTAAGTTTTTCGTACCACCTCACTTTTATTTCAAAAGTATTAGAGGTATGGCTTTGAAACTTACCATACTTGTTTACCATCATGACCTCCATCTATAGACAAGAGTACATAACTCTGTCAAGGTTTTTGACAGAATTATGGCCCTTGGCCCTTTTGACTTAGAAAGTGTATTGAGCTTGGTTAAGTTTTTCGTACCACCTCACTTTATTTCAAAACCATTGGAGGTATTGCTTTGAAACTAACCATACTTTTTAACCATCATGACCTACATCAACAGACAAGAGTTCATAACTCTGTCAAAGTTTTTGACAGAATTATGCCCCTTTTTTACTCAGAAAATACATTGAATATGGGTAAAATCCACTTATTGCCTTAACCCTTTGAGATATTGCTTTGAAACTTTGAATGCATGTTAACATCATTACCCCCATCTGTAGGCAAGAGAAGGTAACTTGTTTTAAAAATTAAGGCCCTTTATTGACTTAGAATCTTGGTTAAGTTTTTCGTACCAGTCCACTTTTTGACTAAACTGTTTGAGATATTAATTTGAAAGTTGGAATACTTGTTTACCATCATGATCCCAAAACATGGGCAGGAGAAGGTAATTCTGTCAAGGATTTTATTTGAATTATGGCCCTTTTTGACTTAGAAACTCAGTTAAAATTTTCATTCTTGTCCACTTGTTGACTTAACCATTTGAGATATTACTTTGAAAGTTGGAGTACTTATGTACCATCATGACACCCATCTGTAAGCAAAAGAAGATAACTCTGTGAAAATGTTTCTTTATTTGTACTTAGAAATTCCTAGTTAAAGTCTTGTGTGCCCTTAACTGTCAAAGTTTTGTTTTATAGGCAAGCACTTAAAAGTCGAGCGCGCTGTCCTACTGACAGCTCTTGTTGTATTTGTATTATGTTTTGAGTTCAGTAATTCCACTTATATCAAATGGAACTAAGTATGTATTTTGAGTAGGTACATGTGATTCAATACAACTATATAATTGTTAGGTGTTGTGCAACTTTTTTTATAAGATATATAGTTCAAACTGTTGAGTACAGCAGCTGCTGCTGATCTTGTTAGATACGTAATAAGAATTTCTGTCAATGTATATAATAATATAACGTTAATTTTAGATACAGTCAAACAAAATTAATATTGCATAATTTTCTAGTAACTCTACCTTTAGTTTGTCTGCCCAGATGCATTAGGTGGAGTTTTCTTTTAGGTTACATAATTATGGTGGTATTAAAGCTGCTCGCTCTCAGTTACTGTTGAAAAAAATATTTTTCGAAAAAATTGAAATTCTTATTCATAAATATAAAACTAAAGTCTAGAATAAAAAATAAGCAAAAATCTAGGTAGGAATTTGCAGAAATCGATTGAAAAGGTCGGTTACACGGCACCGCTACACTATTATGTTTATATTGAAAATTCAAAAGCGTTTGCAACGCTTTTGAATTTTGTGCGTATTTCTCTAAATTTAGAGATGTGCGTGACCTGAATTTATACTGGAGCCTTTTCATAAGCCATATGTTATAAAATACGTTATTTACATACAGTTTGAAGAAATTATTTTTTACCAAAATCTGAGAGCGAGCAGCTTTAAAGTCCTGGAAGATAGCAACACAAAACATTGTTAACCAATCAGAAATTATCAACAGATGATATAATCTAGTAAAATCAAGGGAGACCACTCAACCAGGCTATTCTCACAGCTTACTCCCTAAGCTAAGAACATGTCCAGAAAAATACGTACAATATGCATTCATTAAAATATCTTTACTAAATAAGTGTCACAGGTCTCTTTTAGTGGTGTCATTATATGAAAATTGACACCCTCGTTTGCCCGCCAGTGTCCTATATTGATTTATTGCCAGATATAATTATTGTATGCCACTGACAAACTATTTTCATCATGATGCTATTTCCGAAATCAATAGCAAGATGATAGACAGGAACACTAGACATTGTCTTGTGATTTTGGAGAAATTCGAGGAAATTAAAGAGTGCTATTTGTCGTATAAACATTCTCTCGTTATTGGGAATACCAATCTGCGGACTGATACTGGTAGTTCTCTGTTGATAGCTTTTTTTATGGACTCCTGTTTATTTTTCTTAAATATATATTTTTTTAGAAAGATTAGTGGACTATTGACTTAATTAATCTTTACCAATGTAGCTTTGGACTTAAGGAAAACATATTATGGATGTGTTACTTGGTTTAACAGTGTTGCTCAACTGAACTGTGAAAATAGTTCAATAGGATTTATAGATTATTTCCAAAAATAATGATACAGACAAACAGGAGACTATACTAATATTGTTATGCAGCAAATTTTAGCATTTTCTTTAAAGATATGAATAATACTTTCTTTCGGTATTTTTAATTGTATCATGACATAATTTTCAAAGGACAAAAAAGATCATTTCCTTCTTAATATTCTCACCTTCATCAGAATCTATCAGATAATATTTTATGTCACCCCTAAGTTGTTATGGTTAATAGAGTCATATAGATGTCATATGGAACCTCATTAAGATGCTGTCAGTTACTGACCAATCATTTTACATTTTGCTTTTTAACCAATGTTATTTTATTATTTTTGTAAACTTCATTGTTCTGTTTATATTTTCAAGTTTTTCATTTCATAGGGTGAGTTTTAAATGGTGTTCCATTACATCAGTGGTTATCCACATTGGGAATTTTACAAATCAATTCATTAATGGTGTTCCAATAGAATAAACAGTGTTGCTGTTGATATAATTAAAGTAAATAATAATATATCAAAAATTACAGTGGTGTTCCATCCATGTTCCATAGACCTGCATACAGCTTTATAATAATTGTTTGAGAATTCAGGTACAAACTTTTTAGTTAGTCTAACTTTCCTGGTGTCTCTGGTTACAAATTATGAGCTGTATATGGAACTTAATTTTATTCGCTAAACAAGAAGATTTTGAAAAAATCCTCAACTGAAAGTGACATTGTGACAATGGCTACAACCTCAAAATGAAACAAATGTGGACTTCTTCATCGCAGACCTGTGTGTGTGGCTGAGAATGCAGTGCTTGTAGGTGTAACCAGTATGGACATTTCTTTAGAACCTGTACTTCCTACGGTCAAAAACTAGGTCACATGGTCAGATCAAATAAAAACCTTGTGGAGCCGCCATGGCGCAGTGGTAGCCCATTCGCCTCAGGATCGAAGGGCCCCGGGTTTGATCCCTACCATCGCCATGTTGGCAGTGTCCTTAGGCAAGACACAAGTAATTCCACATTGCCTCTCTCTCTTCGAGGTTGATATTTCCATCTGGAATGAGTCTCGAGAGCGATTAATATAAGTTGTAAGAACTTGTTTCGCAATGGAGAATAAAAAAATGGTATAAACTAAAGAAAAACCTTGTTAGCATCCTAAAGGACAAGTTTAATATCTGTTCTTTATGAAAATTGGTCAAAATGTTTGTCCGAATAATTTGAAGGTCAAGTTCGAAACTGGGTCACTTGGGGTCAAAAATAGATAACTAGAACAAATCAAAGAAATAACTTAGTTAACACTCTAGAGGCCACATTCATTAACTAATCATCATGAAAGTTGGTCAGAATGTTTGTCTTACTGATTTCTAGGTCAAGTGCATTCTGGGCCACTTGGGGTCAAATCTAGGTCACATGGTAAAATCAAAGAAAAAACTTGTTAACACTCTACAGAACAAGTTTGTTTTATGTGAATTTAGTTTTGTTCCATTATGAAGAATGATTCAGTAGCTTATTGAATCACATGCTAACACTCATTCCAGATGTAACCACCCTCGCACGAGAGAGGCAGCAAGTGCTTCTTTGCTGCTACCCATTTACAAATAAAAGCAGGCCTGTTTATTATGGGACTTCAATCACATTTAGACTAACGTCATCAGTGAAAATTCTAGTTTTTTCAATTAAGGAACAATACTATGTAAGAGGAAATAATATTGTCAAACTAACAATGTAGAACATTTGTTGTAAATACGGAAACATGACTGTTTAGAAAAAGAAGATATTTAAATTCCTGATCAGCCATGTATTTTACATTACATCATTTCTGTTTCATTTTTCCTTCCAAAGGAGGAAAAGTTGGAATTGTACAGGCACACTTGACTGAACAATGCGTACCGGAAGTCATTTTTCGTTGTTTTTCCGTTATAACTGAAATGTTGTGATATTGAAAATGCATTCTGCCGATCCGATGAAACCATAATTAATAACCAAAAGCCGTTCTTTTCGGTACACGATATATGTTTACGTTACTGTGGTTACTTCCCTTTATATTGCAGAAACTTCACTGGGTAAGCTATTGCATTTTGAACTTGCAGAAATCTTCCGACAATTTGTTTGATTTGCATTGCTAGTTAGATAAATAGCTGAAATGAATGTTAATTTACATTTCGTTTGCATAGCGTAGAAATATGCTAATATTGTGCTGGAAGTATTGGTGCGAACTTACCATGTGACCATATCAAAGCAGATGTCGGAGAGTTACTGTAGCGTAGCGTGACGTAGTAACACATGCGTTGAGTGTTTTAAAAAAGTAGAAGTTATCAATCAAATACCAATACCTTAATTTGCTTAAAGTGTCGTATTTTGTTCTTCAATAATATATATACAGAAAGATGAGCCCCTAGAAGGAACTTTTGGAATGCTATAGCTTGTACTTATACTATCTCTATACATATACATTTGTACCTGTATTTGACCTCTTGTAATTCTTGTTGTACTTTAATAAGTATATTTGCCGAGTTGCCATGGAGTTTTTACCCATCCCTTAAATGTTTTTGATAGAAATCTAAAAGCAATTTTCCAAACAAATCTCAGCAAGTGATGAATGTGATACATGTCATATAGCCTCTAGTGAGCTACTGTCAGATGGCTTTCTCATATTTCCAAGAAAAATGTGGGGAGTCTTAGAAAGTTCAGGAGGTTACATGTACTGTCACCATTCGATCAATACTGTCAGAAGACAGTAGACCAAGAGTGCTGCAAGATTTAACATCAGTTTGTCTTTTCAGGTCGTATTTTAAACAGTCAAAAAGTATTTTAGCAGCTGCATTTGCACTGTATGTTGTCTGTGCATTTTTACATGTAGTTTCTTGGCCATGACTTTGGTCAGTTTATAAATAGAATTGTATGAGGAAAATTTAAGAGGCTATTTTTGTAGTATCTGTTTTTTAAAATCATGTGAAAGGGAAAAAAATATGGCCTGTTTGTAGTATGCTGTTGGCCTTGTTTGAAGTAGGAATTTACTGTTGACTTTGTCAAAGTTTAAACTTTATTAGAAGCGGAGAAAAATTAGGTCACCAGGTCAGATCAAAGGTACAAAACAAGAAATGGCATCTAGATGCACAGGTTTCAGGCCAATAGCCTGCAGACTCGTAGGGAGAAGGTTGACCTTCCCTCCAGAGATAATAGGGACAAGTTTTTTATGGAACAGGGGTAAAAACTTTGTCACACCGCCCATAACTTGATAAAAATCTAGTAGTACCCTTTTCATACTAAAATGCCTGCATAAAGTACAAAGCTTTTTTATTTATATAAATTTCTTTCTCAAGTTCAATAAACATGGGTCTCTGGGGTGAATATATTATGTTCAGTGGGTTCCCAAAGGTTTTTAGCATTTTTACAGTAGAAATACATTTTCAGAATATCATGAAAATATTTTATTAAAACTTTTTTTTCCTACTGATTTTAAGCTCGTTAATGAATATTGATTACCTGAGATAAAAAAAATGCAGCAAGCGATCAACAACTGAACAAGCAGTGTCAGATATTCTTTGCATAGATAAAATTTGATACGATTAAAGAACTTACTGGCATCTTAAAACAGCCAGTTTAATTGTAAGCATGTTTAATTGGTCCTTATTGTTCCCAATCAATGCTAATCCGTTTAATAATCGATGTTTACTCAACTATTAAATTGACAATAAACATTACACATGTCAAAATGCACATTGGTCAACTTTTAAATCGATATGTTGTCTCAGCCCTTTTGATTGGCTATTTTTGTAGTACTGTTTTTTATTGACCATATGAAAGTGATTTAACTAACATGCAGTCTGTTTGTAGTATATCGTGATTGACACTTGTTCGAAAACTTGTCAATGTTTACGAAAATTAGAATTGACTTTGTGTTTAGCTTTCTACGATAGGCGAATGGCGAGAATAAGGTCACCAGGTCAAATCAAAGCTACAAACGTGATCCCTCTAATGCAGATAAGTGGCTAATTACACAAAGCATCATGTTAAGCAGTCTTGCTTTGATCTTTACTGTATTTGTTCAGATTACGCTCAAGCCTGTGTGTAAACCCCCCCCCCAACTAGAGACCACCCTATTAATGAAGACCAACTGGAAATGTTGTTGCATTATTCATCTGTAACAGAAACACCTGTAGTTTAGTCTAGTCAAACTCAGGAATAAGACCTACAATCAAGTAAGCACTAGTCCAGTGAATTCTCTGCACATACAAACAAATCTATGGATGAACTCACTGCTGTAGATTCTCAATTCTGGTAACGTAGGCATTGGATGACATTGTATCCTAACAAGTGTTTACATCCCTAGGGAAATTATAGTGAATGGAAGTTTGCATGTTTGTTTTTTTGTATATTTCCTTTTTGTATTGATTGGCTAAATTAGGTGTTTGATATTAACAAGGTATAATGTGTTAATATATATTAAGTGATTTGTTATAAATAATTGCTGCAAGACCTTGAAAAATATGAACATTATATCAGATTAAAAAGCTATAAGGACATGTAAAGAAATTGAAGTTAATTAGTTGTCAGGAATTTTCCAAGACATTGCACAAAAAAGGTAATTCATTGGTTCAACATAGTTTGACCTGTTGTGTTCTGTGGCCTTTACGAAATTTGCAATGTTTTATCTTAGTTTTAAGGATAAAAGGGCAATCTGACATGAAACAAGAATATGTTTTTAGCAGTTCCTTGTTTTTTGAGCTGCAATGTATACTCTATGTTACTTTGTTTTCTATGACACAGTTGGTGACCCTGTATTATAGTCAATGATAGTCAGGTGAGCGATATGGAGTAATCTTGGCCCTCTTGTGTTATGGTTGTGGCTAAGTTTATGAAAATGAACTTTCTTTTTTAGCTCGACTTTTCTATGAAAAGGGACTTCCCCCTCCGAGCTATACCCCCGGGGGGGGCACCAATGTTAAAGTTTGCGTACCACCCCAAATATTTTCAAAGTCCATTGAGATATTGCTTTGAAACTTTGCACACTTGTTCACCATTATGACCCCAACCTGTACACAGGAGGAGGTAACTCTATCAAGCATTTTGACAGAATTATGCCCCTTTTTTTACTTAGAATTTATGTTAAAGTTTGCGTATCACCTCAAATATTTTCAAAGTCCATTGACATATGGCCTTGAAACTTTGCATACTTGTTCACCATCATGTCCCCAATCTATACACAAGAGGAGGTAACTCTATCAAGCATTGTGACAGAATTATGCCCTTTTTAAACTTAGAATTTATGTTAAAGTTTGTGTACCACCTCAGATATTTTCAAAGTGCATTGACATATGGCCTTGAAACTTTGCATACTTGTTCACCATCATGTCCCCAATCTCTACACAAGAGGAGGTAACTCTATCAAGCATTTTGACAGAATTATGCCCCTTTTTCAACTTAGAATTTGTGTTAAAGCTCACAGTCCACCTCAAATATTTTCAAAGTGCATTGACATATTGCTTTGAAACTTTGCATACTTGTTCACCATCATGTCCCCAATCTCTACACAATAGGAGGTAACTCTATCAAGCATTGTGACATAATTATGCCCCCATTTGGACTTAGAATTTATGTTTAAGTTGGCATGCCACCCCAAATATTTTCAAAGTCCATTGAGAAATTGCTTTGAAACTTTGCACCCGTGTTCACAATCATGTCTGTAAGCAAGAGAAGATAACTCTGTGAAAATGTTTCTTGATTTGTACTTACAAATTCCTAGTTAAAGTAGTTAAAGTCTTGTGTGCCCTTAACTGTCAAAGTTTTGTTTTATTGGCAAGCACTAAAAAAGTCGAGCACGCTGTCCTACTGACAGCTCTTGTTAAACAGAACCATTAAGGGTTCAGAAGGCTGCTCACTGAAATTTTGTTGATTGAATACTCAGCAACCAGTTGTTGTTTATAATTAGATTGGTTAAAGACCCTGTTAGCTCTAGGATTCCTCCCCTGGTGAACTTGCCAAGACCCTTATAGTACAGTGCAGATCATGATCAAACTGCACTAATGTGCCACTAGCAGGTTAAAGGTTAATGTCAACATTATAATCTTCAACCAAACAAAAAAGTGTATCAGTTGACAGGTGTATGTGTGTGACAGCTCACAGTCAGTATACTGAAAGACTTATTAAAAAATAATTTGTTTCTATTTATTTTATTTTTAACCTCTAGATGTAAATAGAATGAAATAGCCACTGCAAGATATACGGTAGCTGTTTGTATGTTTGCTCAGTACTATACTCCAGGTATAATTTATGAAGCAATGATCATATTTCTAGTGTAAATTTGATATCTCATATAATATGCATGTACAAAAACACATGTAAGATGTTTTCTTTTTTATATGAGTTTTATGTTATTGTTGTAACTCCACAAGGGGGGTGTTAATTTCATTAGTTAACCTTAGTTCAGTGTATACATATATGGCTGGTTTGCGAGCACTGGTCATACAAATAGTAATATAATATAGATGTAAGAGATATGAATGTCTAGGTTGACATGAACAATAATTAATTAATTAATTGACATACATGTACTATCTGTACTCACAGTTCTTAATCTTATTGTTGTCTGTTTGTGGTGGTAATAAGTATCTGTACATTGTATGTTCAGTGACATATCAATATATTTAACAGGTACATATTACATGTTATCAGTGGAAAAATTGATAATACATATAGGGAATGAAATAATTTCCCCTCTCTTCTGCTTATTGGACGTTGATACAGAATTATTGGAATTAAACCACAGATGTTTAAGGCGTGGCATAGCTGGTTGTTTTTTAATTGTATTGTGCTCAAAGTTGTAGAAAAAAACAGTCCTGTACTATAGCACAGTGTCAGTAACTGTCAGTAAAGTTCACCAACAGAATATTGTGTTTTAATATAAAAGCAGGCTTTAAATGATGGAAATATGAAAAATAAACACAAAAATCAATGCAGTGCACTTGGATACTATTATATGTGATAAGTAATATAGTATAAATAAAATCAAGACAACACAAAGTTTTCAATTTACATGTTTTGACTTTATGTCTTCATCAGAAAATATACAACATACAGTGTACAAAACAAAAAGACGCCATGTCTGTTAAAAAAGGACGCGGGCGTCCGCGTGATGAAAAACAACGTAAGGTTTATAATATAGATATGCATCAGACTGATGTGGCGGGTTTTATTAAGTGATAAGTAAGTAACACTCAATGATTCTATGAAAATACAATTTTGTCTAACTGAGGTGTAGCTATGTGAGAGAGATGTAGCTGTGTGAGTGAGGTGTAGTTGTGTGAGAGAGGTGTAGCTGTGTGAGTGAGGTGTAGTTGTGTGAGTGAGCTGTAGCTGTGTGAGTGAGATGTAGTTGTGTGAGAGATGTGTGGCTGTGTGAGTGAGGTGTAGTTGTGTGAAAGAGATGCAGTTGTGCGAGTGATAGAGAAGTAACTGCCTGAGTTAGGTGTAACTGTGTGAGAGCTGTAGCTGTGTGAGTGAGATGTAGCTGTGTGAGTGAGTTGTAGCTGTGTGAGTGAGGTGTTGTTGTGTGAGTGAGGTGTAGCTGTGTGAGTGAGGTGTAGTTGTGTGAGAGATGTGTGGCTGTGTGGGTGAGTTGCAGCTGTGTGAGTGAGGTGTAGCTGTCTGAGTTGGGTGAAGCTGTCTGAGTGGGGTGTTGAGAGCTGTGTGAGTGAGGTGTAGCTGCCTGAGTGAGGTGTAGCTCTGTGACAGATGTGTAGTTGTGTGAATGAGGTATAGCTGTGTGAGAGAGGTGTAGCTGTTTGAGAGAGGTGAAGATGTGTTAGAGAGGTGTGAGGTGTAGATGTCTGAGTTTGATGTAGTTGTCTGAACAGAATGTAGCCTTAAGAGTGAGGTGTAGCTTTCAAAGTGAGGTGTAGTTGTCTGAACATAATGTAGCTGTAAAAGTGAGGTGTAGCATTCAAAGTGAGGTATAGTTGTCTGAACATAATGTAGCTGTCAGAGTGAGGTCTAGCTTTCTAACTGATTAGAAAATATCAGAGTGAAGTGAGGCTGTATAAACAAGAACCATTTCTGTATTTATAATGCTGCCATGTCTAAAGAAGGTTCCCCTGGAACTGTCTTATTGAGAATCTGTCTTATTCAGTTGAATATGTATGCATTTGTATGCAACCTGGAAATGATGTCATTGAAAGAAATACACTGTGACTCTTAATTTTCAGTAAATATCTTGTTCATTTGCATATAAAAGGAATCTGACATCAATAGTGACTTTATTCTTGGATGTCATTGCACCTTTATTATGGCCCCCATATATATAAAGATGGAGGGGTATATTTGTTTGCATATGTTGATTGGTCTGTCGCTAGACCAAACTTTGTCGGACCAGTAACTAGAAAATGCTTTAGCCTATGTTGCCCAAACATAGTGAGTTAGTTGGTCATGGCATGCAGATATCTATATTGGGTTTAAGATCAACAGGTCAAAGGTCAAATTGATAAATTTCAGTGACAACCACAGATGCTTGGGGTCTGGACCTCCCCCCCCAGGTGCCCCCCCCCCCCCCCCCCCCCCCGCCCCCTATAAAAAAAAAACCCCCTGTTAATAAAAAAAAAAAAAAAAAAAACCCCCCCCCCCCCCCCCCCCCCCCCCCCCATTTTAAAAAAAAAAAAAAAAAAAAAAAAAAAAAAAAAAAAAAAACCCCCCCCCCCCCCCCCCCCCCCCCCCCCCCCAAAAAAAAAAAAAAAAAAAAAAAAAAAAAAAACACCCCCCAATTTAAAAAAAACAAAAAAAAAAAAACACCACACAAACACCCCCCCCCCCCCCCCCACCCCCCCCCCCAAAAAAAACCCCCCCCCCCCCCCCCCCCCCCCCCCCCCCCCAAAACCCCAAAAAAAAAATAAAAAAACAACAAAAAAAAAAAAAAAAAAAAAAAAAAAAAAAAAAAATCTCACACCCCCCCCCCCCCCCCCCCACCCCCCCACCCCACAAAGAGGGAAATTTTTTTTAAAATTTTTTTTTTAAAAAAAAAAAAAAACCTATTCCTCCCCCCCCCCCCCCCACAACCCCACAACCCCGGCTCCGCCTCCCCCCCCCCCCCCCCCTCCCCCCCCCCCCCCCCCCCCCCCCCGGGGGGGGGGGGCGGGCGGGGGGCGGTAAGCTCTCTTTGACAGACAACAGATTTCAAGATCATGTGATGGTTCCACTTGATAACTTCAGAAAATGTTGCCTAGGTGTAAAACATAGTTTCAAAGTTAGATGATACTAAAGATTTGTTGCCTTGGTCTGACGAATGTAAGATACTCATTCAGAATACTGAATTTAGGTTTGAAATGTTAGACAAACTGCAGCCATCATGTTAAAAAGCATTTACATTTTAAAGAATACATAAATTACCACATGTATAAGTATAATCTATTTTTCAGGCATTGTAGAAAGTCAAAATACCAAGAGATGCAAGATGAGATAAATGACACTTGAGTCTGGAACATGTCTGCAACAAGTAAGTGTTCATCTGTAGTTTACTGTCAGTCTTAGTTGCTGGACTATAAGAAATCCTATTTGCTATGGTTTTGCTGTGGGTGTCATAGTCCTTGGTTAGTATTTAGCTCTTCTAGACAAAGTTAAGCAGAGCTTAAACCATGGTGGTTTGTCTGTCTGTCCTTTTGTCAGTAAACTTTTCCTTGATAACACTCTACAGATTACAATTTTCATTTGACTTTCATGAAACTTGCCCAGGTTGCAGGGGCCTGTAGATGATCACTATTGCTTTTTGGGTCAGCGGAATATTCATCACCTTCAGTGATAAATCTAGTTACTCGTGGTTTCGGGTCAGTGGGTCAAGGTCAAAGTCACATTGACCTCTGTTAGTGTTTCCTTGATGATATTCCAAAAGATTTTCAAAAGTAACTAGGTCACATGTACAAATTAAAGAAATATCTTGTTAACACGGTAGAGGCTACATTTAATATAAAATCTTCATGAAAAAGGTCTGAATGTTTGTCTCTGTGATTTCTAGGACAAGTTAATATCTGGGTCACCAGGGGTCACCTGATTGTACATAATATTAGGTTTCTAAAACTAAAAAATGTTTTTTTCCAAAACTGCAAGGCCTAGAGCTGAAATATTTAGTGTACATCATTGTCTAATAGACTTGTCTAATGAAGTGTGTTCAAGTCATGCCCCTAGCATGCCTAGGGTCAATATTGGCCTAGCCCAGGGAGGCGGAAAAGAGTAGAAAGACATATTTAGGAAAAACCTTTAAATATCTTTCTCTCAGAAACCACAAGGTCAAGAGCTTAGATATTTAGGGTGTAACAGTGTTTGGTAAGTAATATTGTCTAGTGGTCTTCTGTGAAATTTGCCCAAATCATGCCCTGAGGTCAAAATTGACAAAGCACGCAAGGATGGTGGGAAGGGGGAGGTACCTTGTCTTTATGTAGAGTTATAGGAGTACCCTGGCTTCTAATAAGATCCTATAGCAACCACTGACTTCCTTACCAACCAGTGACTCCCCCTTGAAACAAGTGACTTCCCCAAGTGACTTCCTTAACAACTACTGACTCTTCCTTAGGTGAGCAATATAGGGCCATCATGCCCCTCTTGTCTTGTTATATCTGTATAGAAATTCCTGGTTAAACTTCAGTGTGCAAGGCAGTGTCATCCGCATATCTCAGTAACCGTATTTGAAACTTTGCTGTTATATTCAGGGGTATCAAACTTAGAAAATACACAGAGTTTTTATTATACCCCCACAAAACGAAGTTTGGGGGGGTATATAGGAGTGAGCTTGTCGGTTGGTCGGTCGGTCGGTCGGTCTGTTGGTTTTATGGTTTCCGGATGATAACTCATGAACGACTTGACCGATTTAAATAATATTTGGTACACAGGTGCAACATAAAAAAAATACAGGTCAAGTTCGACTTTGGGGTCAATAGGTCAAAGGTCAAGGTCACAGTGACCCTGAACAGTAAAACAGTTTCCGGATGATAACTCATGAACAACTGGACCGATTTAAATAATTTGTGGTGCACAGGTGCATCATCAGAAAATACAGGTCAGGTTCGACTTTGGGGTCAGTAGGTCCAAGGTCAAGGTCACAGTCACCCTGAACAGTAAAACGGTTTCCGGATGATAACTCATGAAAGACTTGACAGAATGAAATAATTTTTGGTACACAGGTGTTACACCATGAAATACAGGTCAAGTTTGACTTTGAGGTCAGTAGGTCAAGGTCACAGTGACTCGGAATAGTAAAACGGTTTCGGATGATAACTCCTGAACGACTTGACCGATTTATATTATTTTTGGTACACAGCTGTAACATCATGAAATACAGGTCCAGTTCGACTTTGGGGTCAGTAGGTCAAAGGTCAAGGTCACAGTGATCCTGAACAGTAAAACTGTTTCCTGATGATAGCTCATGAAAGGCTTGACCTATTGAAATAATTTTTGGTACACAGGTGTAACATCATGAAATACAGGTCAGGTTTGACTTTGAGGTCTGTAGGTCAAGGTCACATGACTTGGAACAGTTAAATGGTTTCCGGATGATAACTTAAGAACGCTTGGGGCTAGGATCATGAAATTTGATAGGGAGGTTAGTGATATTAACATGTTTGAAATAAACCTATTAAATTTAATAATAATCCATACTTTCCCTCCTTACATATTTTGTGTGCTATTAAAACAATACATTTACACAACTTATTGTATAATAACTGAAATGTATGTCCTTGTGGTCATTCCTTTCTTATGGTTGCCATACTTCTGTGACAAAGCTGTATTGTGGGGGTATAATTCGTCACTCTTGTGACAGTTCTAGTTTTTAGCTCGACTTTTCTATGAAAAGGGGAGCTATCCTACTCGCCCCGGCGTCGGCGTTGGCGTCACACCTTGGTTAAGTTTTTCGTACCACCCCATTTTATTTCAAAAGTATTGGAGGTATGGCTTTGAAACTTACCATACTTGTTTACCATCATAACCTCCATCTACAGACAAGAGTACATAACTCTGTCAAGGTTTTTTTTGGCAGAATTATGGCCCTTTTTTGACTTAGAAAGTGTATTGAGCTTGGTTTAAGTTTTTCGGTTACCACCTCACTTTTATTTCAAAACCATTGGAGGTATTGCTTTGAAACTAACCATACTTGTTTACCATCATGACCTACATCAACAGACAAGAGTACATAACTCTGTCAAGGTTTTTGACAGAATTATGCCCCCTTTTTACTTAGAAAATACTTTGAATATGGTTAAATCCACTTATTGCCTTAACCCTTTGAGATATTGCTTTGAAACTTTGAATGCTTGTTTACATCATTACCCCCATCTGTAGGCAAGAGAAGGTAACTCTGTGAGGGATTTGTTTTAAAAATTAAGCCCCTTTATCGACTTAGAATCTTGGTAAAGTTTTTCGTACCAGTCCACTTTTTGACTAAACTGTTCGAGATATTACTTTGAAAGTTTGAATACTTGTTTACCATCATGATCCCAAAACATGGGCAGGAGAAGGTAATTCTGTCAAGGATTTTATGTGAATTATGGCCCTTTTTGTCTTAGAAACTCAGTTAAAATTTTCATTCTTGTCCACTTGTTGACTTAACCATTTGAGATATTACTTTGAAAGTTGGAGTACTTATGAACCATCATGAGACCTATCTGTAAGCAAGAGAAGATAACTCTGTGAAAATGTTTCTTGATTTGTACTTAGAAATTCCTAGTTAAAGTCTTGTGTGCCCTTAACTGTCAAAGTTTTGTTTTATTGGCAAGCACTAAAAAAGTCGAGCGCGCTGTCCTACTGACAGCTCTTGTTCCTTTTCCTGGCAGAAGTTTTGTTTTATTGGCCACTACTGAGAATAATTCAACAGACTGTCATGAAGATGGCTCTTGTTTGCAGATAAATATTACTTGCTAAAACAAACTTGACCACTTAAGTATGAGATCCCTAAGGCTTCATTCTATTCCCCCCCCCCCCTAACCAATTTGGCAGAGGATACTAATTAATTGGATCTAAATTTAATTATTAGTTTAATCATTACTGTTAAATATTATTATTTCAGGTACCACATCTACTATTAAACCCCCAGGGAATAAAGGTGAGCTGACATAGCACTATGTGTATTCATGTTTAAATTTAGATACCAGTAGTCTTTTAGTTCCACTAAATCTTGGGTCTCAGAATGTGATATACAGTTATATACCATGCTGTGTCTTCAAGATGCAATGACTGATTTTGAAATAACTTTAAAAAGTTGCAGTTCATACCACAAAAGTGTGTCATGCACAATATCCAGGGGGCTACCTTGAAGGTCAAAGGCTGGTTTCTTAGAACTCAAACTTGTACTTAAGGGTCAAGGTTTGTGTTCAGGCATTTTGTGACTGTGATATAAATTATACATTCATAGACTTATTTTTTATAACTTTTCACAGCTGTTACCCATACCTTGCCTGCTAATGGTCAAGGTCACATTTCAGGGTCAAAGGTCAAAAGCCTAGACTGAAAGGTCAAAGGTCACCAGACTGTTTCTCGTTAACCCTTGAGGAATTTTCATCAAACTTGGATCAAAAGTCAATCTTACCCTGATGAAAAAGGTCAAAGTCACTCTTGGTGGTCATGTGACTCTATCTCCCCCACGCCCTCAGAAGGCTTTTCATGAAACTTTAGTCATATGTTCGTATCATCCTGTCATATCACATTGGAACTTTGTATTGCGTTTCTCTGTCCACTTCTTATATACTATGTTACAAATTACTAAAAATAGATCCATTGACTCAAAAAAGAGTGAAGGATTAGTTTCTCAGACGTGATCTGGACAGTTTGCCTGGAGCCAGCTATTTGCTTAACCATTTGATTCAGCTAATAGTCAATTAGACGTAAAGTAAATTATCTCTTATTTTGAAAATTTGGGTAACAAACATGTATATGATGAGATATTTTGTAATTTGAATATTAATTTCAGTAGCCTTCAGTTTTGCACAAAAAATGTCCATACAGTAAGATAGAGGAGAATGCTATAGGGATCTCAGATTTCAGGAAGTTTTCTTAGGCATTGGTTGAGAAGATAACCTAAAGCTGTCAGTGAGTTAGGCGGGTCAGTACATTAAAGGTCAAACTTGCTTCCTCATAGAAATGTAGCATAGTTTTGACAAAACATTTATATAGGGAATATAAGAATCTCATGTCTGTTTTAATTTTTCATACTAAATATAGAAGTTTTATCATATGATTTTCCAGATGTCCAGGTATCCAAAACATCAGCAACGACAGAATATGAGAAATCACTACAGATTGTCCTTGGCACAGTTTTTGGTGTGTTTGGGTTCTTGGGACTCATGATTATCACTTACTTAGTATACAGATACTACAAAAACAGAAATAGGAGCAGTAGATCAGGTAAATAAACCCTAGATAAATAGATACTGTCTAATCTGCCCTAACGGTCACCTTGATTTGGCAGTCACCTCCAGTAAACTGTCACTTTGGGACGCCCCAGAAAAAAATCCTTCTTTATTACACCTTGATTAAACAGTCACCTGCTGTCTGCGACCAGTCTTAGTGCCTCCAAATCACTAAAAGACCGTTAAAAATCGTACCGATGTAAACGGCCACATGTCATCCGAATCAAGTGCGAAATTTTCAAAACAAGTGATGAAATAACAAAAAAGAAACGGCAGTAACTTATATCCTTGGGCACTTATTGCTTACACTATTTAGTGAGTTCGTGAATAGAAAGGGTTGTATAGCATATCAAAAGTCAAAGTTAAATTACGATCCTTCTTTAAGTCGTCACCTTTCTTAAATGGTCAATTTGGCCGTTTCCCTTGACTGACCGTTAGGTCAGATTAGACTGTAGTCAACTTAGAAGTAAGAACAGGAGCAGTGTATCAGACTGTAGTCAACTTAGAAGTAAGAACAGGAGCAGTGTATCTAAGATAGATTTATCATGTTGACTTTGTAGAAGCAGAACCTTAAGCAGTTGATCTGGTAATGTACCTAGAGATTTTATTGCAATTAATTCGGTTATAAAACCAAATAAACAGGTAACAGGAACTAATAAGGAGCAAGATATCAGGAAGAAGGGTCTAAATTACAGGTTTGAAAACCAGTAAGAGCAAAATATCAGGTTTGTAAAACAGAATGGAGCAGCATCTCAGGTAACATGGCTTAATATACATGTTTGTGAAACAGAATATGACAGTGTGTCAAGTAACTGAACCTAATTTACTGGTTTGTGAAAAAGAATAGAGCTATAATGCAGGTAACAGGGCTTAATATACAGGTTTGTATAAAGAACAGAATTGAGTGTATGTCCGGTAACATGACATAATTTACAAGTATATTACCAGAATAGGAACAACATACAGTCAAACCTGTGTTAAAGACCACCTCCAAATAAAGACCACCCTGTAAATAACAACCAGCAGGCCAATCACAGTGCACTATTCATCTATAGTAGAAACACCTGTAAATAAAGACCACCTGCAAACATAGACCACATTTATAGCTTCCCAGCAGCGGTCTTTGTTCACAGGTTTGACTGTATGAGGTAACAGGATCTTAAAGGCAGGGTTGTAAAACAAGAAGGGCAGTTTATAACCCCTCTATGAAATTCCAAACCTGTTGATTGGCAAACAATCGGTAAAAAGAAATTGATATCAGTGAGCCAGACAGGTAACTAAACACTTCCAATTTCCCTCCTTGTATCCCACTCCAGACATTTTGGATGCATGTACAGTTCTTCAATGCACAAAGAAAATTTCAGCTTTATCGACACTCTTAATTCATCTACATTATGCTCAAAGTAAAAGTTCTGTTTCAGTAAATCCTCTGTTATTGATATAATATGAATTGAAATTCTCATTACCCTTTGTTTATGTTCATAATACCTGCTGAGTTCCAAAGTCCTTAAGTTGCACTGAGGCACATACATATGGATATCTTAATTTTGATGTGGTACAGAATGTATATGTGGATATATATTACCCACCTCAACATAATATCACCCTTGCCTAAGGGCTTGGGTAATATCACTCTAGGCAGGTAATATTTCCACATAACACAGCATTGAAAAACCAAATTACATATGAAATCAGGTAACAGGAGCTTATTAACAGGTTTGTAGCACAAAAAGGTTAGTATATCAGGCAGCAGGAGCAAATTGACAGGTCAGTATAACACAATAGAGCGGCATTTCAGGTTACCAGATCTAAATTACAGGATGCTTTAACAGAAACAGAATAAGAAAAATAGCTAAAGGCTAGATACTAAACAATACTGGTGTTTGAATTGGGAAAAAGCAGGACTGGTTTCAGTTGACACACTGAATTCAGTTGAATGGAAAGTATATATATATTTACACAGTATTAAATGTGATGCTGATCTGTAAGTGATTCCTGTAATATGCCTTCTTTTGAAAAGGACTAATATAAAAAAGATTTCTATTGTGTCTATCAAGTTATAAGTGCAGTAATCTTTGAGAAAACAATCAGATATAATAAACATTAAGTATTTTGTGTAAGGGTTTGTTTTTTTAGGTGTTCAGCACATTAGTTTAACTTCTTGACAAGTATAGGGAGAATCTAGTACTTTATGTATGTGATAAAACTTCATGACTTCCCTCTTCATATTTTTGTGTGTCTAACAGAAAGAAAGTTATAGTTTTTGATGGTTTATGATCAGGAAATACAATGCTCGTGCTTGAACAGTGTAAATCTTCAATATTATAAAAATTGTCTTTTTAATAGGCCGGAGTAAATAATTTACTGTGATAAAAGTTATTTATGGTTAATTGAAGAAAGATATTTTCTAAGAAGTAAGTAAGTAGTTTGTTATTTAAATCAGATCTGGGTATATCCTGTTAAGCAATATGAGTAATTAAATGTAAAGAAGTAAAAAAGTATAAAGCTTTATGGTTGAAGTAACAACATTAGTTTCAATTGAATAAACTGAACACTTACCCATACAAAGGTTTGCATGTTCGGTAACAGGTGAAAAAAAAATGTTTGTTTATCAAATTACTGAATTTATTAAGGATGGGAACGAATGTTCGAATATTTGAATATTCGCATTCGTTCCGAATATTCGAATGCAATTTTAGGATTCGAATATTCGTTCATTATTTCGTTTTTTTCTTCATTTTTCTACTTTTAAAGTTGGACAAAACGTTGACAAACACACGAAAGCCTTACCATATTTCATCAAACAACTAATTGCTTAATAACTGTGGTCAGTGTTTTGATAACACATGTCATAATTGCAAATTACAGATCCTAAATTGCAAACAGTTTTTCAGTTTGTTGTTTTAGTAATTCACACGTGGAGTCATCATCTAGCACCTTTATTATGTTGTGTAAGGTGCGAATCTAAATGTATTGTTCAAATAATTAGCCCTAAATTCGGCGATGTAACTCAAGTCTATCGGCTCTGACAGATAAACGTCATAGCTTTTACAAACAACAACAAAAAACAACAACAAAAAAACAATCATGTTCGATTTCTCAATTGAAAACCAATCGAAAATCATTACTCAATAAAATGCAACCAATGGTATTTTGAAGAAAGATGGATTGATGCGCACTGAATCCGCTTTATTTGCATTTGTAAGGCGTCAGTACTGGTTCTAACCAGGAACAAGGTTAAATGAAATTGAAGAATGTATATCAATTTCACTAACATGACATGTGAAGTCGTTCTTATTGAAAACTGGCCAAAAACACTCACAACAAATAATAAGAACTCACGTTTTGTTATACTTTTTTCAGATTGATACACGGAATGTATAGTAAGCAATTATAAAGATGGCAACAATACATATCAAAACTAGTGGTAATACTAATAGTAAAGTTACAAGGTAGAATCAATAAAATACAAACGTAAATATTAATTTTATCTATGAAAATTATCATTTCATTTTTATTTACTAAGACAATGTTTCAATTCCCTAAATGTTGAGAATCATGAATTTAATTGACAAATTCCCAAACATTTATTAATTAGTACTTGACGAACTATACATAATTTCGGATAAATACTTTTCGGATAGTAAAACATTCGGAAAGTTTTAAAAAATGATCCGAATATTCGAATGTATTCGAATAGTTGATACAAATATTCGAATACTTAATATAGTATTCGTTCCCATCCTTAGAATTTATACTGGTATCGAATAGCATGCAGGGGCTAGAAAATTATATCTGAGTGGAAGTTCACTATTTAGGAGTGCTAATGGCTTCAGCTGCAGATGATGTTACTAAAAAAAATGGTTTCCGCTCAATAACTCAAGCTAGGAGTGACCAATTACAATGAAACTTGGTGTGTAGGTAGCTTGCGTGGTGAAACCACTTGGGATTGCATTTGGTGTCACTAGGGTCATGGTCAAGGTCACTGTTACTGAAAATAGAAAAATGGTTTCCGCTCAATAACTCCAGTTAGGAGTGACTAATTGCAGTGAAACTTGGTGTGTAGGTAGCTTGTGTAGAGAGAAAATATGCACACAGTGTAGATCATGGTCAGACTACACAGACTTACAGGTTGATCATGATCTACAGTACACTGGTCACAAAGGCACAATCATTTCCCATTAAGATGATAAGTAGAGGGGAGTGGTGGTGCAGAGTTTAAGGTATCTGCCTCCACTTGGGCCACGACCGTACCACCTCATATGACATCAGTACTGTTTTTTCCAGGTAGCGGACTTGATAGTGACTCATTAAGTGTGTAAGCTTTTTTCACAGTTCAACTAAAATACATTCAATTTGGTATAAAATAAAGTAAATTTGTAAATGATTAAAAAAGAAGTACAGGTTGCCTAAAGCTCAACATTAGAGCTGTTTGGATTATTATCCAGTCAGCAACTGGTTACTGAAGTGATAGATACCAGTGTAGTGTTACTGTCAGAAATTGACAGCTGTAAATGAAGTGAGGTATAATCATAGATTCTGTTATGTACAGATAAAAGGAACTAACAACATTTGTACCGAAACTTGCATTTTATTCACAACAAGTGAATGGAAAGGCTGTAAAATGAGCTGAAAATGAAAGCATAAAATAGGTCTGGATATGTTTTATTGTTGCAACTTGTTTATTACATTGTCTGCTATATACAGAGTAATAAATTTGCTGTATTCTGTATCGGAGAACATTACAGTAACAATGGAGTGTATTGAACAAGTCCTGAGTTACACATGTACACTTTGTTTACAATTTATAAGCTGATAGTTTAAGGTCCATTACTAACATCAAATCAAGTTTTATTTGAAATCTGGAATTGTAACAGGGAAAAACAGTTCGAAACTGGCTTATAAAACTTTACAATAGCCGTGGAGTATTTCCCTGTTTGACATACTGCTGCAGAAAAACGAGTGAATGTTTGTGTATTTCCTTAGATTGACCTGGGTGGTCTTTTTGTCCTACTTTCGCTTTATTAGCTCGACTATTCGGAGAATATGGAGAGCTATTACAGTCACTTGTGTGTCGGCGTCGGCATTGCTTCTTTGGTTAAAGTTTTGCCTGCTAACTACTATCATGCACATATCTCAGTAACCACTTATGATATTGACTTGAAACTTTGTTCATGTCTTTAGGGGTGTCATACAATCAAGGCAGATAACTCTTGAAAAAATTTAGTACAAATTATGGCCCTTGTTTGACTTTGAATATTTGGTTAAAGTTTTGCCTGCTAGGTACTATCATGCACATATTTCAGTAACCACTTATGATATTGACTTGAAACTTCGTTAATGTCCTTAGGGGTGTCACACAGTCAAGTCAGATAACTCTTGTATAAATTTAGTACTAATTATGGCCCTTGTTTGACTTTGAAAATTTGGTTAAAGTTTTGCCTGCTAGGTACTATCATGCACATATCTCAGTAACCGCTTATAATATTGACTTGAAACTTTGTTCATGCCTTTAGGGGTGTCATACAATCAAGGCAGATAACTCTTGAAAAAAATTTAGTACAAATTATGGCCCTTGTTTGACTTTGAAAATTTGGTTAAAGTTTTGCCTGCTAGGTACTATCATGCACATATCTCAGTAACCGCTTATAATATTGACTTGAAACTTTGTTCATGTCTTTAGGGGTGTCATACAATCAAGGCAGATAACTCTTGAAAAAATTTAGTACAAATTATGGCCCTTGTTTGACTTTGAATATCTGGTTAAAGTTTTGCCTGCTAGGTACTATCATGCACATATTTCAGTAACCACTTATAATATTGACTTGAAACTTTTTTAATGTCTTAAGAGGTGTCACACAGTCAAGACAGATAACTCTTGTTTAAATTTAGTGCAAATTATGGCCCTTGTTTGACTTTGAAAATTTGGTAAAGTTTTGCATGTAAGGTACTATCATGCACACATCACAGTAACCACTTATGGTAGTTATATCAAACCTTGCAATAGTGTTCAGGGTAAATTTTGTATCAAACAATTAATTTACCAAAAATTAAATCTATAGTTAAAGATTTTGACTTTTTTATGATTCAACTTTCCTAGTTTATATTTAATAGTTAGCAGAATTTTGTTTTGCTATTATACTGATAAAAGTTTTGTTTTATTAGCAAACACCCACAATAGTCGAGCGTGCTGTCTTATGGACAGCTCTTGTTAAATGTTGTAAACAGTCAGACATATACTTTGCACATCATTGGAAGTAAAGTTCTTGGATTATAATTCAAAATAGGCATGCTTATAATAATTATATTTATGTACAACCTATTTACAGCCTCTTTCTGGGAGATTTCTGAAAAATTACAAAGATATTTGAAAACTGGAAAACCTTTCGTTTTTGATAAGGCAAAATATAACTTATTAATTCTTTTGTTAAAATCAAGTTTTCAACACAATATGGTCACATTCAATGCAGTATGTCTTATTTTTCCTTCTGAGAAGACGACCGTCACGATTCCAGATTTATAAAAAATTCGATTTGGTGTTAGTAATGGACCTTTAAGCTATATTCTATTAAAATTGGATATATCTTTGTTTAAAGTTTCTTAGATCTGTGTTTTCAGAAACAGTGCAGACCCTTTGAGATAAAGTACATTAATGTCATTTCAAAGTTAAGCACCAGTGATGTTTTCCCATTTTAAAATTTATTCCAGAGTCACTCAAAAAGCTGTCAACTTTCTTTAGAGAAAGTTTTACATGAAAGTTTTCTCTTCTGTATTTCTGGATACCACAAGCTAGGCCAACGTGGGTTTGATGGATTTCACTTAACTTGGCAGAATTAATTGGCATTAAGTTTAGTTGCACATATTTTATGGAAATCATCTTTCGGTCAAAGTCAAGGTCACAGTTACAGTTGTAGTGAAATTCAGTGAATGTTTTCTAAAATGGTCAGCATTAAACCTAGTTGCCCATAAAGGTATTGTATTTTATGCATATGTGGACGACCTTGAACAATGGTGTGTGTGTTTGAGCATGTACAGGTGTATACAGTGCGGTATCATTTACCTGTCATAAATACTTAATCCTGATAATAATTTTAGACTAGTGTTTTGATCAATATTCAGTTTTGCTGACCTGTGAAAAAAATGAGACTGACCTCAGACTTCGTCCCCAGTCAATATCACTTTTTAACAGGTCCACAAAACTATTATATTGACCTCAACATAAGTCTATAATTGTATATAGATTTTCTATCTGCAGGAATTTTTTGACGTACATTATAACTGTTCAGATGTGTCCCCAGTTTTCTTAGTAAAAATCATAAAAAAAATTATGAATTAAATATAATGCTTAATGTGCACAAGTAAAAACTGCCCTTTCCTACATTATTTACTTCTTTATATTATGGAATATATTGATTTGAATTTAATTGTTTTTCAATTCGTTTATTTTTTGTTACAGGAAGCTCCGACCGAAATCCAAGTTTGCATAGATCTGTCTCTGTAGGTAAGTAATAATAGGTTACCCTGACCTTTCTAAATGTATTGAATGTACTTGTCTGTTTTATAGTTTTTGGGACAGTACCATTTACTTTGCATAGTGGTGTTAAGTAGAATTTGGTTTTCTTTAAAACTTTTATGGCTCTATGAGTCATCAGACAATATCTGAAGTACGATAATTATGCTTTATTAATGTTTGCAAACTAAAAAGATCAGATAAAATTGAACACAATGTTGTTGAAGTTGTAAATCTGCCAAATTTCGTTTGTATGAATTCCATGCACATATTGATATTCACATATCTTAACATAAACACCGCTTTCTGAATGTCAGTTATCTAATATGATTGTCATAAACTTATATAAGAAAGAAATAGCCGATAGGAATCTAGGTCAATAAATCAAATACAAGACATGATTTGATTTAGCGCTATTTACTTTGTAGAAATGTTTGCTGATACTATATGATATGATATTTATAGATCTGGAACAGAAGCAGGTACCAACAGTGCTGCTGTTACACTCTTACGATTGTGGGGCACATGAGAAAGTTGTTGAGGCTCTGGCGGGGTTTCTCATTGAAACATGCAACTGTAATGTGCACCTTGACCTGTTTGAGGAACAGCTTATCATGGACCGAGGTTTAGATGAGTGGTTGGTTGATAGCCTACAGGAGGCGGAGTTTATCATTGTGCTTAGTTCTGTGGGCGCGAGACTGAGGTGTAGTAAAAAGAAAGTAAGATTCAAACTGGACAGTGGGAAAGTGCTGCCAGATTATTTTGCAGTTGCTGTTGATTATGTTGCAGAGAAAATGCGAGTTGAAAGGTCGAAAGGAATGCCATTGACTACATTTTGTGTTGCTTACATGGAGTACTCAACAGAGAGTGATATTCCCCCTCAGTTAGAAATGGCATTTAAATTCTGTTTAATGAAAGATATAACTGCTCTATTCTGTCATTTACATGGAATTCATGGTGAACCAACAAAAGACGGTGCTCCAATTGTAGGTTTAACACCAGATACGTTTGACACAACAGAAATGGGACAAGAACTAAAAGTTGCTATAGAATCAGCCAAAGAATATTTTAAATCTAACCCAGACTGGGTTGAAGACAGAATAGAGCCCGTGCCAAATCCTGGAAAGAAGTCTCGTCACAATAGAAAAAGTTCCCTTGAACCCCTTTTGTTACCCTCTCAGCAAGATTCAGCCTTACCCCCACAGAAGAGCCATGTTATTTCTACAGATATTATAGTCCAACCCTTGCCAAAGATGACCCCACATTCCCAACAGATGCCTCTTATTTCTGCTCAGAATAGACAGAATTCTTTCCCATCTTCATTAAGCAGCAGACAGACTTTATACACACCCCCTCTGAATCAAAGTTCTAAAAGTTGTGATAATTTCCCTCAAGATACAGGAAGCAGGTGTGAGCTATGTGGTCTTGAGGGTCACACTTTAGGTAGTTCAGACTGTAAGATAAAACAGTTCTTGCCGACTCAGGAAAATGAAAATGATGATGGTGTCAAAGTAAAATCAAAGTCTATGCCTGCAGTAAATCGAAATAGTTTATTTAGTTCACAGACAATTTTCCAAGCTGAAGTCCATAAAGAATGGGATGATCAAGATGGCCATCTGTCACAAGCGGATTCCCAGGAGACTGCTTCAAATCACGAATCCATCATCGATGATTTAGAACGCGATTTAGACTCCATTGTTAATCCTAACCATATTTCAAGGCCTTCTTTCTCTCATTTGAACCATGACAACATGAATAGTGCTTATTCAAAATTTAATTTTCCAGCAAGAATGGAAAAGATATCAGAAATGATAAATAAGAAACCTGGCTTCTCTGATATTCAGGCGCTTGCATATGATCATGGTGATGCAGCTGCTTTGAACTTCCTGTCACATGACAAAAAGTGCAATGATGTTGTTCAGATCCAGCTGGAGGATATCAAGTTATGAATTTTTCTGGTAAAAATAAAGAAATATGACAGTTATGTATTTATTGGACAGAATATTTATTGTTGTTTATACTCACACACCTGAGCTGAAAAAGGGTTGTGATACACTGATGATGTGACAGAATTTGTGCAAACTTCATTCTTAATAGGTCAACATAACAGTTTATTTTTGGATTAGATTGCTATTTTAGATTTCTGTTTAGCTTCTTAGGCATTACTAACAGTTAAACTATTTTTTTAGTTATTCAAGGTCATTGTAATAGATTGATGGATTTCTGGTAGAAATGTCCATTAACATTTGACTTTCCTGTTCATAGCTCAACGTATTTGTCACCACATTGTTCCAGCTTGTTGCTGTATCTATCCATTGGTCTGACCTTGTCAAGACTCTAACCGCAGTTGGATCTGTGTTGAGCAGCAAAGTTAGATTGTACAATAAAAGTGGACCTGACATAATCAGGTTGCATAAAAGTGATATTATTTCAAAACAGGATTGATGGAATGTATTTTATGAGCTGCTTAAAATAGATTAGAGTGTTATATAGATGTCTCAAGTTATGTTCAGATCGGGAAGCAAAATCATTGATTTATTACAGCCTGGTTTAAAATTATATTACCTTTCAAATATGCCATAATGAATTATGTCCAAATATGAAACTTAAACAGAGTAAGTGCTTTAAAACCACATTAGATATGAGCTATTCAGAGTCGTTTTTCTTATTGATAGATAATGGAAATATATGTATCATAAACATTGCACTTTCAAGTTTTGACTTAGTCAAAAAAGATTTTTTACAAGTTTCCTCAATATATTGTGGTATTGAAACTTACTCAGCTTTCCATATTTTGTTATGCCCCCGAAGGGCGGCATATTAAAATCGCACCGTCCGTCCGTGCGTCCCCACTTACAAATTCGTGTCCGGACTGTAAATCTGTCATGCATTGAAGGATTTTAAAATAACTTGGCACACATGTCTAGCACATCAAGACGGACGGTCAGCCTGCAAGACCCACATCCCTACCTCAAAGGTGAAGGTCACACTTGGAGTATGAAGGTTATGGAATCCTGTATATATGCACACATTCGTGTCCGGACTGTAACTTTGTCATGCATTGAAGGATTTTAAAATAACTAGGCACACATGTCTAGCACATCAAGACGATGTGTCGCGTGCAAGACCCACATCCCTAGCTCAAAGGTCAAGGTCATACTTAGAGTTTGAAGGTAATGGATTCCTCTATATATGCATATATGCACACATTCTAGTGCGGACTGTAACTTTGTAATGCATTGAAGGATTTTAAAATAACTGGGCACAAATGTCTAGCACATAGAATGTGACAACGTGCAAGACCCACGTCCCTACCTCAAAGGTCAAGGTCACACTTAGAGTTTGAAGGTAATGGATTCCTCTATATATGCATATATGCACACATTTGTGTCCGGACTGTAACTTTGTCATGCCTTGAAGGATTTTAAAATAATTTGGCACAAATGTCTAGCACATCAAGATGACGTGTCGGGCAAGACCCACATCCCTACCACAAAGGTCAAGGTCACACTTACAGTTTATAGGTAATGGAATCCTGTATATATGCATACATTTGTGTCCGGACTATAACTTTATTATGCTTTGAAGGATTTTAAAATAACTTGGCACAAATGTCTAGCACATCAAGTGGATGTGTGCGGGAAGACCCAAGTCCCTCCCTCAAAGGTCAAGGTCACACTTAGTGTTTAAAGTAATGGAATACTGTATGCATGATTACTCTGTCATGCATGGAAGGATTTTAAAATTACATAGCACATTTATTGAGCACATGGAGAGGACACAGACTGTGAGGCACCTCTTTCGGGGGCATTCGTCACTTGTGAGGGACAGCTCTTGTTTATAACTGGGAACGTTCATTATTCTAAGAATATTAATGAGTATTTATAACTTTCTTAGAATTATAATGGTCACTTTGAACGTTAATATAACTTTTAAGTGAAAGAATTGTCTGTTAAACGTCAGACTAAAGGAAGCATACTGCTGTGCTGTTTATTTACTTGAGACTAATATAGACTTATTTTATAAGAGACAAAGCTGAAAGCTTCATTACTGTATGCTTGTTACCTAAAATGGTATTAAATACAGTAGGGCAGCAGTGTTCAAAGCCTAGGTAGCCTGATGCCTTCTGCTGTGTTCCCCAAACAGTCCCATATTGTCCTAATTTGATATTGTATTTACTTTTTTGTTTGAATACATTATTTTGATGTTTTTTTTTGCTGTATTTATAGTTACTGATATTTCTAGATATTTCTAGATGTGTAAGTGTAAATTAAAAATTACCAGGTTCTTTATGTTTTCAAAACTGTGTAGAGATATCTTTCATGATAGAATGGACAAAGTCAAAACCAATGAGCTTTTGATATTTTTTACCAACAGTTTCTATGGAAGATACCTTATGTCCACACAAATTTGTTTCTTATTTCACATTTTGCTTTACACAACAATTTTATACCCTTTGCACACGAAATGTAAGGGGGTTATACCTGATTCAGCTTGTGTGTCTGTCCGTCGATAGAATGCAATCTTGTGGAATGCTACTGGTAAATCACCAAAACCCCTGGTCAGAATTTAATGATACTTAACAGAAATGATAAGAACCATGCCTAGTTGTGCAAAGACCATATTTCAGGTGACTTGGTCAAATATCGAGGCCACAGGGGCTCAAGGTAATGAAATCTTGTGTACTTTAAATTTCCAAGGCCCCTGTTCAGAATTAAATGATATTTCGCAGAAGCGATAAGTGCCATGCCTAGTTTTGCATGAGCCATGTTTTGGGTCACTAGATCAAGCTCACAGGGGCTCTAGATAAATAAACCCTTGTGTGCTCTGATTCTCCAAAACCCCTGGTCACAATTTAATGATACTTCACAGAAGTGATAAGTACTATGCCTAGTTGTGCATGGTCCAATAATTAAAGCATCAAATGTGACATGAATTTTATATACTGTGTCAGTACAGTGTTGAGGGAGGGGGGTATTCATCACCTTTAATGATAATTCTTCTACACAGTCCTTTGTTTTTGTTAGCTTTTTTTGCTCTTTATAACTGGTACATACAGCAGTGTAGTAAATATAAATCTCCATTAAATTCCTGACGAAGGTGTGGGAAATTTTGACAAATGAATCATGTGAAATAGATTTAACTACTTGATGTTGAGTACAAACTGAAACATTTCTATTTACGACTGCTTTTTACCTCATCTATTCAGTGTCATTTAATTTCAACAATTTTAATCCATTTGATAGTTATATTTTAAAGGAACATTTTATTATCAAAATATTTTGAATAGTGGAGTGTGGTGTCATCTGACAGCTCTTGTTTAATAGTGAAAAATGAAATCCTTATCATTTTAGTATGTTCAATGTCTGTCTGTTATGTAAGGGTGCGCGATAAAACCGGTATTCCGATATATTGCCATTTGCTTAAGATGTTATACATACCGTTATGGTTTCACCCCGTACCGCCGTATTTTTATGTAAATAAAAAACTGCAATTTTCCTTCATTTTTTGGCTGAAACTTCAATTTGAATGAGTTGTGTGCTTTTTCCGTGACGACAATGACAGACAGTAACTGACTTATAACAAGCGGTATATTATTGGATCTTAAAACTCGAAAGGTAAACAAATAAACATAAAATGACTTTGCCTAAGGAATGATTCAATAACTTTATTACCATATGTTAACCAAGTTATTTCAAAGTATATTTTTGTAAGAGTTATTCACTCTGAATATATTGCAATACGTATTGCAACACTGTGCAACTTTTTTGCAATTTATCCCTGATGAGAAATTTCTGGCAATACCCATCCCTACTGTTATGCTCTTTAGAGCTTTACACATCCTGCCTTTGTTACAGCTGATTTAAACACTCAAATCTGTGAACTGAGGGAAATCATTGAAGCTGGTTTTCATTGACAAGTGTTGATTTTTCACTTTTACTTTAATGCACTGTTTTCCGTGCTGGCTCTGGCAGTAGCAAATACCAAAACTGCTAAAAAGAAGGTAAATTGGCTAAAAAAATGCAGTGGAACAGTATGTGTTTAGCATACTATGCGAACAACACTGTGTGGAGAAAATGGTGCAAAGAAAAAATTGGGCCATTGCTAACTGTTCTTATTTGCAGGTAGTCTTTAGCTCATATTTGACTGTAGAATGATTTTCGTCAAGAGAAAGAAGAACCTGGTTTTATCAAAAGCACTGAAAATTCAGTGACATCAGAATGAATGATGCTCTGACGGGATTAAAAATCGCAAAACAACGAGGGGTATACTGTTCAGAAAAAAAAGAAATAAAACTTGATTTGATCTTTATAGTGAAATATAACAAGTGCTACATTTTTTGTAAACCTCACCCCTCTAAATTTCTAAAATGGACTTGTCCATCTGTCGATTTTGACAGTACCATTGATAGTTCGTAGGGAGGTCCCTGAATTTTTACAGAACATCATATAGTGCAGATCATGATCTGACCATTGGTCATGTACTGCACTGGACACAAAGGCAGACTGACTTTCAGTTAGATGGATAAAGGTTAAATAGGAGATCAAAAGTGGTTGAGTTGTTTTCATTGCAGTATTTGACCTGCATACTCTAAAGATTTAATGAATGTATACATCAAGGGAGGTAATAATCAAGTATAAATTCTCATTGGAACATTTGATTGTCTCCCTTGTGTTTATTTAATACATTACAGGAAATAGTGATTCATGATCATATGATAATGTATATGTAAGGTCACTGGGTGATATACGGTTACCAGGATATATACATGTTGTAGATGAATAAATTGCGTCACGTTGAGAAGATTTTTGTAAAAAAAATATATATCCTGCTCATCAGCAAGTCTGTTTTATCATAGTTTAAAAATAGGCGTGTCAAGAATATGCTGAAGATTATAAGATTATTACATATTTGTGTACCAAGACTTCTTCTGTACTTTGTCTTAACTGTGCTGGTGGAAAGTAATTCTGGCTTTGTTACCAGTGTAGATCGTGATCAACATGCACATCCATGTAGTCTGATCATGATCTACACTATTGGCTACTCAGTTATGCAATATTCAGTAATTACCCCTTTGAACAGCTAATGGTACAACCCAAATTAAAAAATGAACAGGTTCATTTTAGAAAGTTAGCAGGGAAAGGTATGTTGTAACAGGATTTTTTGTTGAGGTTTTATAACCAGCATGTACACACACTTTCTCATTTAGCCAAATTGCAGGAGTTAAATGATAGTATTTTTGTCATTTTCTGAAAAAAACATCTTCCTGAAAGAAGATAACTGATGCATTGAAATATGCCTTTATAATTTATGCAGGAAGTTTTAGATTTGTGCAATTGATTTAACCATTACTCGACCTTGAACTGTATTTTACATTCAAGACGCAGTTTCCTAAATATAGATTTTTCTCTTTATATCAAGTTTTCTTCTGTCATGCATAGAAATGTGATCTCTTTCAATACAATACCTACAATATACATAAAATAGTCATAATAGTTGTTACTGTCACATGCATATGTTTACTTAAAGTATATACATGTATGACATGCCATCTTCCTGACCTTTACCATATACTTTCTCTCTTGTTTTCGAGTATTTGATTGCCAATTTTATACCATGTGAAGCTGTCATAAGCTTATATATTCTCTTTGCCATGAAAATGATGTTTGTCTGTCATTTCTGTCTTTAGTGGGGAAGTTGTTCATTACTTGTTGCGTCAGACCTTACTTAGAACAGCGATGCCCCCAGTTAAACTGTATACTTAACCTAGACACTATGGAAAGTAGGTAAATTGTTAAGTCAAAGAATGGCCACCAGGTGCACAGTAACTTTAAAGTTAAAACAAGCCCAAGACATACTATTAAACAGAAAAAAAGGCCAGAAATTGTTGAATTGAAGACAAGGCTACTGAAACAAAATCATGCAGTTTGGTTTGAAAGACGCTAGGTTAGGTTATAGGTAATACAAATGTAATTATGTTGTTTGAAATATCATACTTATATGTGCAGCTACTGTGATTTACTTGCTAGAGCCATCAGATCAAAGTTGTTTTTGCCTCCAATGCCTGATCATACAGAAATAGAGGATCCTTGCTAGATAGATTTATAGTAAGATGCTGTAACATTTCTTGAAATTATATCTAGTTGTTCATGTCAAGTTCATGACTTTGTTCACAAATTCTCTTTCCAAAGGTATAAATTAAGTCGAACATGACATTGTATATATACATTTGGTAAGGCCATGATCTATAGATATTTAGACTGACCATTGTCTGCAGTACTCGCAAAGGCAGACTGGTTAGAAATCAATGGACATCTGATTACAAATTACTGATTAAAAAAAATGGAAACCAAAGTAATAAAGATCTTTTCCACTCTATACGAGATTTATATCACCACAGTCTTCAAAATGGTCTTTCTCCTTACTGTTTGGTGCCAGTGGGTCAAATGTCAAGGTCACATTTATGTCCTTTAGCTTTTCCTTGATAACTGCAGCTCTGCAGCTCACAGTTTTCATTTGCTCAGAAGGTTGCATGCAACCTGCAGATGATCCATATTGGTTTTAATAGTCTTCAAACTTCACAGGATGATTTGGTCTGATTGATTTGATGATTCTGTTTTTTTGGTCAATGGGTCAAGGTCACAGTGACCTCCATTAGAATTTCCTTGAAAGCATTTCAGTGATTTTCACAAAATTTACTCCCGAACAGTCCAGTCAGTCCAGCAGAGTGATGCTGGCCCTGATGGGCCTCTTTTTTACGTAATATAAATGTTACTTTATGCTTAAGATGATGGCGTATCAAAATTTAGGGGGAAGGTGCAGTGTTGTGGTCCCCATTATTGGTAAGCATTGGGAATCAAGTTTGTAAACTGTTGACCTGGTTTATCATATTACTCAATACTGCTAATTCATATTATACTGTTCAGTGAGAATCAATAGTTGCATCAGGGCTTGGAGGGAAACAGCATCCATTAAAGTATCAATAATCTTCAGAAATTCCAAATGGTGGGAACACTAAACTGGATGTACCCCCAAAATTAGATCATGAAAACTTATATGTAGATGTATTATATCTTTTAATATGTATGCTATTTATTTTTCTATGGTATGTGCAATTATTCAATGCAAATATTTACTGCGAAGCTTGTATGTATATGGGCTTTTAGTTACATAATTGTTATATCAAATTTAATTTGAAATCTTGACCATGTTTTGTGTTACAGTCAACAGAGCTTGTCTATATTACCAGTATACAACTAATCCTTAAGTTTTCTCTATGCATTCACAAGACAAATACTTATTCTATGTACAACATTATACTGTTATAATGCATACCAGTCATATATAAAGTCATGTATTTAAGACTGTTTTTGGTTGTTGTTTTTTTTTTTGGGGGGGGGAATTTTTATTTTGTTTTGCCTTTTGTGTTTGAGCTCACATGAGCATATACACGGCTTATTGCTCTCTTTCCTCATCAGTCAGTATCAGTTTCCGTAAAAAATGCTATTTTGACGTAAAATATTGGACAAATTCCAGTTTTGTGAAGAATTCTGGTTTCCTAGGTAACAGAAAGAAAATCTCATAAATCTTGTACTTGAAAACCATCTTTCTAACTATAAAATACAATTTAAAAGAATTCTTCAGTGACTTTCCACCAAGGTTTTTATAGATTGTTGATTTGTTAAAAAACATTGCCACAAAGGCATGGTTGACTTCCCTATGATTATGTTCATACAGGAACTCTATAAAAAAATATTTCAAGAAACTATTGGTTATATTGTAATATTACAACAACTGTCCATATGTTGCCCTCTGCCAAGATATACACGAGATGTTGATTCATCAGAAAAAGAGGGTTTGATAATTTTTATATACAAGTTTAACTGAGAAACCTTAAAAACAAAACAAGTGGTCAAATTATTCCCTCGAGTGACTGTATGCCGGCCATGTATTTAAGTGCTGTGTGACATCCTATCAAGGTGTTGTTTAGGGGCTGCAGTAGAACTAGGTCAAGTGGCACAGTGCAATCATGGCCCTCATGTATATGTTAAATAACTGCTAACTGGTTTCTCATTCGACTAATAGTATGCATTGCACTATTTTCCTCCTCTGGTCTGTTACATTGAGAAAATGGTTTGTTTACTGTGTCCGGTAAGGAATTCAATTAAGAAAGTGTCAGTTTATAACCTTTATTCTATATTGTGCCTACTATAACACTTCTGTTTCCAAAGTGTTTAGTAGGCAAAATATTAGTTTGATAGCGCACGTGTGCAATGAATAATAAAATACTAGTGCTATCTCCATTCAAGGTAGAATCCTATAGATAACATCTATAGAAAATCAAATACAAAGTGGAACACGTTCACAGGTTAAGTTAAACTAGGTTTGTTATTGTCCAGATATCTATTAAATTATCACGTTTTAACATTCCTTTGGGCAAGTTACCAATAAAATTAATGAAAATAGAAAATGAAAAATTATAACTTCCGAGGACGTGGTCTTACATAAATTCAGAGTATTTGTGTAAAATGCAGATTGTTGATGTTAGAAGAAATCAATTTAAATTAATAACAGGTTTTAGAGGGTGTTCTCACATTTGAAGTGTGAACTTGTCACTAAGGCAATTTAGTTGGATACTTGGGAATTTGTTTGATGTTCTCCAGGTCTCTGCTTCTAATTTTCTATATAACTCGAGACTAAAATAAATGATGCCTTCTAACTAAATACATGTAGCTTTTTTCAGTAGGTCCAAGGTCAAGGAAATAAAAAAAAATCAGCATTGAAAATAGTCTGGACTAGTTGGCAAGTATGGTATGGTCTGTAACATACTTTGACTTGGGGGATGAAGGTCACAGGTTGTTAGCAGTAAAAACTGAAAACCATTTGAGTTCAGGAGAAAATTACCCATGGGGCAGACTTACAGGTATAGTCTGTAGAGATTAACAAAAACTTTTTTGTATTGAAAAATCCTTTCTGTCCAAAAAAAATATATCGGGAAAAGTGCATGTATCTCTATTGAAGCTGGTCTCAGCAGAGTCCAAGAAAGATGTGAAACGTTAGAATAATTAGTTGAGTTGTTTAAAAAGACTCCCTAACAACAGATGGCAGACTCCCCTTGGGGATAATGAACCCTCAACACCCCTCCCCCAACATTCACCAGGTCTCTGAATGAAGTTGTATTTTATGGCCACAATGTCTTTGATATGAAGAGTTCTACATGGGAATAGAGTGCTTGGGCCTAAAGTCCTCAGTTTTAAGGTTGGATGTGACATATCTTTATCCTCTGTTGGCCAAATGAGTTGGACAAAACTATAAGTCTATCTTGATATTTTGAGTTATTGCCCTTTTTTTTTTTTTTTTTTTTTCCCATATTGAAAACTACTAGGATCACTAGTAGTACATTTAGCAAGTGAAGTGGCATAACTCCATCTTATATTAAAACCAGTTAATAAAGGTCCTTCCCGACAATTTTATCATTTTAACAAGGGTGGGGAGGGGCTTGGTTAAACCTTTAACAAGTTTGCAAGGTGTTTCAACTTCTTCAGTTCATCCTTTTGGGGGTATTCACATTTCCAAAAGGGCCAACCCAGCTAATGAGAACTTCACCCGATTACTTATCAAGGTCTTTCATTTGACCGAAGTCAGAATGAAGGTAGGTGAAACTGCTGCATGTTAAGTTACTTTACCTGCATACACGTTTAACTGAATTAAGTAAAACAGAATTACCAGGAGTTTGCATGCATGTAGTATGCAGACATTAATCTTGGATTGTACTACACAGCTTTTGAACCAAAAGGACTCTGTTTCAGCCAGTTAAGACTACTTATTGTGAGCATGTTGATAAAGAATTGTATTTGTATTTTGTATGAATTGAATATCAGTCTAATAATATTCAGTCTACTTGTTTTGAAACTGATTTACAGCTTATGTAAACTTCTGTGCAACGTAAACTTCTGTGAAACATTTGCTTAAGTATTGTTATTTGCCACTTTAGTGTGCTTTTTTGTTGCCCCTGATTTCATTTCGTGTTACACTGCAACAGTGTGTTTCCTTCTATATACCGTGTTAACTGTTAACCATGTACAGCTAGTCTAATATTTTAATCTCAAATATATTTTCACCAACGAAAATATGAATAGACTGTATTTATATGTATATTATTACATGAGCAAATTTATTAATAAAATACAAAAAACACTGAATTCAGTCATTTTGCCTTTATTGTTGTTAAAACATTTTTCAGTTTAAAAGAAAAAACCTGTCTCTTATGCATCAAATTAAAAGTCTTTTTTTAAAGAAATAAAAACATTGAACAGGTTGTATTCAACATGTTTGATCCTTTGTTTAGGACTGGAGTTCCTTGTCGTAGTGCCACTCTCCGACGCCAGGACCAACACGTTTCAGGTTGGTGATGCGGTCACTGAGCTCCTTGATGGCGTCCACCTGTTCTTTCAAGTACTCGCCCTCCAGGAAGTCAGTCATCTGCAAGTATAAGAAAGAATTTTCTATTGAAACAATCTATCCGGGCTCGACTGTCATGTGAAATTTGAGATATGGTAAAGCACTCACTACTTTTAAAGCGTAAAATCCGATGAATTTCTTCATTGTTCACATGCTCGAGTAGAAATGTTTAACCGATCCAACATGGTATTAGGGCATAATACTGTTGAAAAACAACAACAAACTCAACGTGTTTAACAAATTATTCTGACAGCTGTAATGTTAAGTTACCGACGCGCATGCGTTTTTGAGGCAATTAAGAGTATGAGTATGTTTATACCTGGGCATCATCGTGAGCTGTTGCAACCTTATGAAGGTCTAGAAGGGACTGGTTGACCGACTTCTCTAGGCCAAGGGCAGCTTCCATTGCCTCAAGACCAGTACCCCACTCGTCACGTTCTGGCTTCTGTAATAAAAAGGGACAGAAATTGTTCAAAAGTTCTGCATCATTTTCTCAATGGATAAAAAATACTTTTTCATACTTTCAATCGTTTTTTAGTTCATTTTAATGTACGAACGTAAATTGAGACATTACACATTACCTGAATAGCTTGAAGGACGACACGGCCGCCCCTCTTGTTCTGATACTTCATCAGCTTCTCGGCATGTTCACGTTCCTCCTCTGACGAATCCTTGAAGAACTTGCTGAATCCCTTCAGAGCCACGTCGTCACGGTCGAAGTAGTAGGCCTGCAACATTGAAGTAGTAGTATTTTAATATGTAAGCATTAAGTGCATCCATTCTACACATAGGTCCGTTGGGAATTTCTTTTAAATTCGTAAAAAAGGTTCGGTCTCAAACTGGTCTCATAACCCATTATAGACGGTTCCTGGTTTTGTTGCATTCAAACGTTCGGTAACTGCTGTCATGTGGTTAATGTCGCAACAACTAGGATTGGTTACAAAATGAAACTGCTTTCCTAGCACATCATTGTTTATCTGATTATGAGTAGACACGTCACTGCATTACTCTGGATCTTTACCGGATCAAAAGATTTTCTATAAATAGTTATTGAGGTGTTGACATTTCGTATTTAATGTTTGTACCAAAAACATTGACCCTTTCACAGTGTTTAAGTCGTACCGCAATATTCAGAATTTCGAAATACATATACTGCGAAATCGTGACATAAATATAGATCTACTGTATAATATTAGCGCAATTTAAAAAGTAGTCAGTCATGCGTGGATTTAATAAATCACGTTTCTTGGCCGTACAAACTTGTTCATCAGATTACAGATTTATTTAAATAAACGATTAGATCTACCTATTATAAAGTTGGGGCACTTTTACAGATTTCGAATAAGTATATCTAGCAAAGAAATTTTAATACGAGGTGGCTAAACAGAAACTTAATTTTGCAGCTTTTTGCGGAAATTATTTTCTATCGTGTCCGTAAAATCGTAATTCAAGAACACCTGATGGCTCAATTATATATAGATCCTAGTTCAATCAGATTTTCGTTATTAACATAGATCCAGGTTTTTTATTTCGGAGCGTTTCTTTTCTGCAGATCTTTTTATAGATCTAGATATACATGTAGATCTATGTAGTAGATCTATATAAAATACGACATTAAAAACGCAAACAGTACAAACGAAGTAGAATCTAGATGTGTAGATCTAGATCTAGAGCTAATAATGAAACGATGGCAAAGCCGGCGCCGTCGTTCTCAAAGAAGGTTCACAATTGTCATAACATACGCACGTGCGTAATTAAAGAAGAGAAATATGCTTGCAGTAGCTCTTTTGAAAATGTTCATTAACTGTTCAATACACAACTTCCCAACAACTTCAAGGTCGACAACATAATGCATCCCATGACCTTTCCCAACAAAGCATGCAAGATACTGGGAAATTTGCCAACAAAGATTAAGACAAATATCCGACTTACTGTTGGAAAAAACGATCCAGCAACACCGAATCACAACGTTTACTGATCCTGTATAAGATTTGATTCAATTGAATAGTTTAACTGACTTACCATTGACTGGTAGCAATAACTGGCATACAACTCCATGTTGATCTGTTTGTTAATTCCAGCTTCACTATCCTGGTGGAAATTCTGGCGAGGTCTTGATTGTGCCATCTTCTTATCCTAGGCTCTGACCTTAAGGTGGTAAATTTAACAAAAAGTATTAAAACAAAAGTGGATTTTGTTGATATTTGCCCGTACGTTCACTGACGCAGCAAGACAAAAAATCAGCGTATAACTTTACACAGCTAGCTCAAGCTTATATACTGTGTACGGATCACGTGGTGTATTATGCGTAGTATATTGATTAACAATACCATGTTCCGAAACGTGACTTTTCTGTAACAAAATCCGGCGTAGTGGAAAATCTAGGACACGCGATAACATATTTAACATCGAGCAAAATGTAGATTATCAATTTTTTATAACCAATTTAGAATTAGTCGTTAGTCACTAATATGAACAAATTGTGACAAGATGTACAGGCCGGGTAGCCACCGTCGGGCCAGGAACAGAGCTATATGAACTTAACTTGAACCTTACATAACAGGTAGATCTTATTTGAACTCAACTGACCCTACTGTCACGATTCCTGTAACCATTTCCTTGGACTAGTTTTGGAGGCTGTCATGATCGAATTTTAATAAATGAAGTGAAAAAAGTCTTTAAAATTCTTCTAGGTTTATATTCAGTTTCAGCTGGTATAATGTATATAAAAGTTGAAAGTCCGTGGTCCAATTTTTGGATTTAGATCTAATAGAAAACCGCCACTGTACATAGCTTTTGTGAAAGAAAGATGTGAAGAAACTGATTTGTTCTGTGCATGTTTATCGATGTACATAGATCTACTGTAAAAGTCATTGTGAGATCTACTATTGAAACGATTGACAGATACTTTCAAAGTGCTTTTTTTGTACGGAATACCATATCCCTTCATTGACTTTGACCATCATAATTGCAGTTACAGAGAAAAATAGTCTGACGTTTAGACTAGTAACTAGTCTATGCTATATTCCATGCACTATTTCCAGTCTATTTTATATAATTTCGCTTGTACACTGATGCAATTGGCGCTGGGGTAGTAGACTGGCTCTAGAACAAAACAGTTGGATATTAATTAGTAAATGATTTTTCAGCGTCAGTTAATTTTGTGTTACCACTGGCAGACACAATTTTACAATTACCAGAGTAAAATATGTATATGTACATAATTTATTTAACATAAATCCTCCCACCCTCCTATGATGACCCTGCATAAAAAATTATATAATCTATTGTTATTAATTCCTGACCCAGCATATCAAGTTATCTAGATTATCTCAATACTGTGAGCTTCATCATGCTTTATCTTATCATTACATGGTATCTCTGTTCAGCTAAGGGTTTTATCAAACTGTGTAAATACATCTAAAGATATACCTATTTTAAGTTAACATTATTATGATAATGTTTCCCATTACAGCAATATAAACAAGAAGGCCATGGTGGTCCCATATCGCTCACCTGAATACAAGTCCACTTGTATGATGGGTGTGGTCTATTTAGACCCAAGAGGCATGATTTGAACAAAGTAGGTGGAACACCACTAGACAATGTTACATACCAAATAGGTTTTCCTAAATACGTCATTGTCAAACAAGTGACCCCTGGGTGGAGCCAATATTGACCCCAGGGGTATGATTTTAACAAACTTTGAAGAAGTCAGCTAGGCAATGCTACATGCTAAATATCAAAGCTCCTAAGGTCCTGTGGTTTCAGAGAACAAAATTTTTATACCCCCAAAACGAAGTTTGGGGGTCACCCGGTGGTTGGTCGGTCGGACGTTCTACCATATGGATACTTATGTGGCTACTCTTTTGTTCTCTCCATTGTTATTTTAGCCACGTAAGAGAAAACATAGCCACCTAAGAGCTTACGTTCAATACATGACTTCATACAATGGTCTAGCACAATGAGAGGAAGTGCAGTGTACAAGAACCATAACTCTATCTTGAGTATTTACTGAGTTATTGCCCATTTTTACTTTTCCTTGTCACAGAGCATAACTTGAAAATACTGGTTTGAATGCAATACAACTTCATACAATGGTCCAGCACAATGAGAGGAAGTGCAGTGTACAAGAACCATAACTCTATCTTGACTAATTACAGAGTTATTACCAAGAACAATATCTCTATTTTAGTTTCTTTTTTTGCAAGGTATTCTGTTACTACGAACTTCCTCAGTTTATAAAGCAGTCTTTCCGGGGTATTAATCACATTTAGTGATAGCTCTAGTTAAAGTTTTTTTCTGTATAAGTCTATGTTAAATCAAGTGGCCCAGTGGAGGCGTAAATTTTGACACAGGGTCATAATTTTAACAATCTTGGTAGAGGTCCACTAGAAAATGCCACATGCTAAATATCTTAGCTCTAGGCCTTATGCTTTCAGAGATTTTTTAAGTTTTTCCTATTTGTTGCCATAGCAACCAGAGTTCTGCATGGAATGGAATTCTTTGAACAACTTTGATAGAGCTTTATGCAAGGCACATCCCTGCAAATATTCATCAACATTGGCCTAGTGGTTTCATTTGAAGGAAATGGTGGACGGACAGACGATGGACAGAATGTGATCCCAATAGCTCACTCTGGCACTTTGTGCCAGGTGAGCTAAAAATTTGGACACACAGAATTAAGCCACTTTGTTCACATTACCCCTCTCACCCTTCGTCCAACAGCTTGCCACTTCTGTTTAAAAAGTATGCTAAAGCAAATTTTAAGGAACAGTAAACATTGTATATAACTCCTGCTATGTCTATAGTGAACAAATTTTCTCTGCCAGAGTCTTTCTTTCCATACTTTTTATAACAAGAGGCCCAAAAGGGCCAGTATCTCTCTACTGGATAAAGGGATAGGGACATGCTATATGGAACCTTCTGAACAAGTTTGATGAAAGTTGAAAGGAAACTGTGTTCTGTAGATTGTTATCAAGGAAATGCTATCAGAGGTAGCTGTGACCTTGACCTTCGACCCCAAAATCAATAGGGAACATGTACTTGTTACAGGGCGCCTTCTGAAAAAGTTTGATGAAAGTTGAAAGAAAACTGTTACTCATAAAGCATTATCAAGGAAAATCTAACAGAGGTCACTGTGACCTTGACCTTTGACACACTGACCCCAAAAACAATAGGGATCATCTACATATTGCAGGATACCTTTTGAGCAAGTTTGATGAGTTGAAAAAAAATTGTGACCCATTAGAGTGTTATCAAGGAAAATCTTACGGAGGTCACTGTGACTTTGACCTTTTACCCCCAAAACAATAGGGATCATCTACATGTTGCAGGGAACCTTCTGAGCAAGTTTGATAAAAGTTGAAAGGAAACTGCTACCTGTAGAGCATTATCAAGGAAAATCTACCAGAGGTCACTGTGACCTTTACCTTTGACCCCAAAATCATTAGGGAATATCTACATGGGAGCCTTCTCAGCAAGTTTGATGAAAGTTGAATAGAAATTAAGACCGGTAGTGTTATCAAGGAATATAAATGGGAACTCTCTGTGACCTTGTCCTTTGACCCCAAAAACAATAGGGAACGTCTACAAGTTGCAGGTATCCTTATCAGCAAGTTACATCAAAGTGAAATGAATATTGCGACCTGTAGAACGTTATCAAGGAAAAGTTTATGGACAGAGGGACGACAAATCACCATGGCATAAGCTCCACTCGACTTTGTCCAGTTGAGCTAGAAATGATATACAAATATAACAAACTCTGGATATAAGGAACAAATTTAAATGGTCCCCAAGAAGTTTGTTTTTAAATTTTTTACTGTAGATGGTAATTTCTAAGATTTGATCGAGTTTCTTTTCAAACTTTGTATTTCACCATTCTTCTTTAAATACCCCGACAGCTTCCCTTAAAATGACTATTAGTCAAGTGCCATTACTGTTGGTATTGAGGTCAAAGGGGAAACAAATCCCCATGTTCACAACTTCATTATAGCAACAAACATAATGGTAAAGGCAGTAAAATCCCGATACAGATGCCTATGTTAATGATATTCAACAGACGGAGAGAACTGTAAGTTAGTGGTTATATTAACATTTTGTTTTTCATACAGGGGATTTTTAACCTTTCTATTCTGATATTTTTATATGACGCGACATCCAATCAAATTATTGCCATGAACGGGAGGGTCACACTAATAACACAAAGTATTTCATAATCAAACATCAGTTTTACAGTCTGTTCTAGATATTAACTTTACACTTGTATGATATAACACTGATGATATACAGTTTCTGTCAACAATAACTCTAATTGATGCACTAGTGCTTATGTAATAGTTAGAGGCTACATAGAGAAATTTGTACAATATATAAACCTAAAGGAGGGAGCGCTAGGGACCGACTGGGTTTCTTTGTCGTATAAATTTCTCAATTTTAGCCTCCAATTGATGTAGTGTTTGCCCTACATTTAGTCTTTATTAAATACATTTTATGACGTCATGCGCAAACAGGTCTGTAGAGTCTCGCTCTATCAAGATAGAGTGATGCAAAGAACAACCTGTCAGAAGTTCATGGCATACAGGAAACATCTTAAAATTTTACATATTTTCATTGGACAAAAACGTTTTCTATCTTTGGTTGTCACTAATGTGAAATAATACAATAAGAATGAAATTTTCCACTCAAGCCACCAAGTCACGTTGTTCTGACTTGATGTTGTTCGTGTTTTGACCCTTTAAAGTACAGATAATGGCAATAATTAAGTACAACGCAATACTTAATTAAATAAGATAATCAACAACTTAGAAGATTAAATAAATATTTATTTGCCAATTCTATCACAAGCCGGAGACATATATCTGCTTACTGATAACTCTATTAAATCATCAACAACAACAGCAGCTATGTAACATGATGTATCAGTCACATGTTTGAATGAGTCAAGTGTTCCAGTTTAAGACATATGCAATACACTGAATGCCTCGTGAACAATTTGTTATATAAAACAAAGCACATTCTTTCCTTTGATATTTGTAACAATAGGCTTCAGCATTTCAGTGATAAATTTGTATTTCAGTGTAACTTTATAGAGATTCTTTCCAAGCATAGAAAACTATAGTTTGACACATATATTCTCATCTATAAGGTGAATCATTTATAAGACCACCCTAACTTTGGTTAAGAAAACGTTGTCCTTTCGCCTACATAAAATAATACGAGATGGGTAAATTGTCTTATAAGAGAAAATGTAAGGTATGCAGATATTTATTAAATCCCAAATCCACAAGATGCTACCAGTTTACAGACTGAAATCAAGGGTTTCAAAAATTACATACATATTGTATATGAATAATTAATTTCCATAATGTAGAAATGATCCTTAACAATGATTTAAAGAATTTTCACATGGACTGTTTTTTTCCATAAATCTATTCATCAGGCCACATCAAAGGCATACAGCATGAAGTGTTTCAGAATGCAGGTCAAGAACATTTTTAACATTCTGTGCAGTAACTTCTTCCTTCTGACCAGGTTTTCTGTACAATTTTACTTGTCTGCCGTTTTGTCCTGCCAAAACTTGCACCTGTAAATGTAATCAAAATAATGTCATTTGCAGAACATTTTGGTGCGAACTGAGTTAATGAAACGATGCATATAGTAGGTATTTAATCAGTCTATAAAACCTAAAAAAAAAACACATGAAACCCAGACATCAGAAAACTTGACAAATGAAGGGCAACAACTGTGCTAAAACCCGCTTAACTGAAACATGCTGTCCATGTACAGACCTAGATCTCACTCATGTACAAGTTTGGTTGAAAACCATTATGTCGTGTAGGAGAAAAAGTGCAGACATTGTAAAATTTGGCAAATCAAGAGCAACAACTCCACTAAAAATCAAAGCAGACCAATTACACGTATATGCAAAAGTAGACATGGTACTCATCACTTGTGTGAAATTTGATTGAAATTCAGCATATCATACAAGGGAAATAGCACCGACATGATAAAATTTTACAAATCAAGGGAAGTAACTTCACTAATTTATTAAACTTGAACATGTTGATGATATACAAATGTACACATTGTACTGATCACTCACATGTGATCTGGTTGAAATTCAAAGAGTGATACAGGAGTAAAAGCACAGACATTGTAATATTAGACAAATCAAGGGCAATAACTGAATTGGCAAATGCCAACAATATGTACAGCTAAGCTTGAGACTGATCTGTTGTGTTATGTTTGGTTGAAATCTTCCCTGCCATGTAAGAGGAGTTGCACAGACAAACTTTGTAGCATAGTTCCATCCAGACAGGACAACATCCAAATAACTCCCCTCTCCACTAAATTGGGGGTGGGGGCATTAATAATAACTTGTTTGAAAGTGATTCTGAATGCAATCAACAGTACAATAGGCACTGATTTTGACATTTTTGCTCCTTATCGTAAACATCATTCAATATTCAGGTACAGAAATACAGACTGGTTTGAAATACTTATTCATTCTAAGGCACAAAAGAAATGTTGACTCACTTGAGACAGAAGCTGTGCCATTGTGCAAGTGTCTCCTCGTGGATTCTCCAAGAGTAGTGTCCCTTTACAAGTTTTCCCACTTGCATTTTTGTACTCTATATTTGAAAAATGACAGACTGGAGAAGTTAAGGTGCTGGCAGTAGGTTCATCACACAGTTCCCCAGTGCATGGGACCACGTACAATGTTTTTGTATTCAGATTGCTAGTATTCGGAGAAGATGGTAGCAACGTTTGACGACCTGGATCAGTATACACTTCCACTTTTCGACCTCTAGCACCAAACACAGCCTGTACCTGCAACACAGAAAAAAAGTAAAACCTACTTCAAAGTCATATGCTGCATAGTGGTTTGGGCAGCTTACTCTCAACATTGTTAAATCTACTAATGGAATTTTTCTGAAAGGGAATAGGCAGTGTCTTGTAGGAAAGTGGTCAAATACCACACCAATTCCACTGATACGGTCAGCATCTTTTCAATCTGTTCTAAAGAGCCAAACTCTGTTGCAAAACTCATAATCAGAAATAACCCATGACAATTTGATATACATGTATACTAGTATTTAAATTTGCATTCATGTGAAGACAGTGACTTGCCATCAACAGTTACTAGAAGGTGTTAGTTTTGGAAGTTTCATAAACACTATAAAAATCTTAACAGTGCATGAGTTGAAGTAAAAAGTATGTGTCTTCTTCATATAATTTAGAAAATGTTCATTCTAAATCATTACCAACCAGAAACCTACAAGCTTCAGATGCTTTCCTCAGAAATGGCAATCTAGGTGACTAATCTTTGTCCATAATATCAGGCTTTCTAACTTATTCTTATAATGTTATGACACTAATATAATAGTAAATACAGCACACCTTGGTATTTCATTTTTTTCGAGAAGTAGCCTGTTTCAAATGGCTAAAATGAAGTACTTGCCCAATTTTGGTCACAATTTCTAGGTGCAATGTAAACAACTTTTATCTCAATTCAGTCTCAGGCCAACTCAGTTTCCCATGATGCAACACTAACGTGCGCCTTCATCTGAACAATGAGACCACCACAGAATGATAGTTGTACAATATAACCACGAGGCTACCAGAGAACAACTTACCTGCTGTTTTAGTAAGTCAGCCGACAATGCAAACTGACCCTGTGGGTTCTCTAGCAGCACTGTGGCCTTGTTGGAGCCCGAGAGACCCTCCTGGCAGTCCATACCGCACAACTGAACGTTGACAAACTTACAAACTGGTGCAACACCATTCTTCACAGGGGCTGGTGGCAATGTTTGCACATCAGGAGCTGATGATGATGCTCCACTGTCTGAGCCTCTTTTCACAATGGCCATTTCTAATTTGTTGTCTTTCACCTTCAATGCACATTAAAGAATGAAATTTTTTTATTAATGGAATGAAATAGCACAAATTCATTTAGTTCAAAATACAAATTCTGGTTGGGAGATGAATGAGCCATATACATGTATATAATTAATTGATGGTGGTGCAGATGATTATAACACAAGTATTAATTTTATTTTTATAACTAATATTAAAACGCTGGAGTAAAAACAGTTTTGTTGTTGCTCCTCCTTTTTGCTTATTTGCCTTACTTTTTCATAGGGCCAAGGACCTGTTTATCTAAGTCACTTACAGGGAGACTGTTTGAACTTTACCATCATTCCTGGTAAGTAACATTACTAGACCCCTTTCTCACATAGATATAGTCTGTAAGGACTAACAGGGCTCAGACCCATGACCCTCAATCAATGACAGGTAACGAACATTTCAAGTCGGTGAGTCTTACCACTCCTCTAGAGTCGGTCCCCTTGTATTCTTCAACTAATTAATATTCTTATATACTCATCACACATGTATATGGGGTAGACATGTATACTGAAGTATTAAAGAAAGAAGATTTATACCTGCTACATATACTCACTTTATAGTCTTTTTTCTTGGGATCTGAAACTATGAGAACTTTCTTGCCTGGTGGTACTGGGTACGGTACTAGAGGTTGTTTGATGGTGGAGAAAATGAAATCAGAGAAGTCAGTGATAACTTTACCCAGCTCTGGGGTGGTATCATAGTATACTGTGATATCATCTGTTGGCATTAATCCAGCCTGAAACATACATGTATAATGCTAGCCATTTCTCTAAAAATACATTTGAAGAACAACTGTGCAATCTGCAAAAAACAAGAACCTAAATTTTCATGTTTCTTTTAAAAAGTTTTATATTATATTATTTTCACACTCTCAGGGGTTTTGTGGTTTTCTTTTTTTTCATCCAAATCAATATTTTTATGGAGCTGAAATAAAATACAGTCGACTCTCGTTATCTCAAATTTCAAGGGACTGGGAATTTTACTTGAATATGACTGAAATTCGAGGTCAGAGGAGAGACTTTTTGAAAAAAAAATATGTACAAATAGTATTTCATCACAAAATACAGCACAACAATCATCATGACACATGTGAATTGGTGACAATTTGAACCGACACAACTTTGATCCATTGGCGACCTTCGCACTTTGACTTAACAAGTCGAAAATAAATCGGAAATTTGGTTGACAGGTCCAAAAATTCCTTTTGACTTATCCGAAGTCTAGGTATGTAAAATTTTGTCTTAAAAGGAGTTGATGTTCATAATTGAAGAAGGAAATTTGACGGGAATTTCTTCAATTTAAATGGAATTTCCAGGAAAGCAAGTTTAAGATACTGAGAGTCAACTGTATATAGAATATATCATTCTAAGAAACAGGTGGTCTTGATAAATATGACTTTCATTGAATATCTGGTTGTGAGGAACCCTGGCTGACCTCCTTCCTTAGTTTCTGTATACGATTGATCACTTCTCTAGCAAGACCTTCATCCAACATGGCCTGGTCTGGTGTCACATCCAACAGCACCAACACCTGAAACACAAAAATAATCTCTATGTGAACCTGTCTCAACCGCAAATAATTTCCTCTTCCGATTACATCAGTTTAGGAATTGATGTATTCTAAACCCACAAATGAGAAGTTAAGCAAAACAACATGTAAATTTATACCAATCAAAACTGTTTCCTGTTCTGTTTATTTTTCACTCAATAGCAAACAGCAAAGTCAAAATTGCTTATACATTGTATCTGATGAGCTGTGCCTACTAAAATACATGTATTTGATATATACATGTGGTGTAGATGATCACAGACATAGAGCTCTTTTTGTAGGCTACTTAATAGCCAAAATGCATGTAAATGGGAAATGATATTAACAGTTAAGAAAATGCAGTTGCCGAGCGTAAATACCGTAAATCTACATTTTCTGTAAATATAAAAAGAAAGTAAAACCATTTCTGATAGACATCTATGACAGCAAGCTACAACAGTAGACAACTGACACAGCTCTGTATAACGTTAAATAAACAAGTATTAGCTGTGGGCAATTCTCTCTATGGCAAAGCTAACACAATCTGTAACAGGTTAAGTATAATAAATATACTTTCTTACATGTGGGTAAGCACTGGCATCGTATGTAGCAGCTTCTTTAGCTCCATCAAACTTGTACATGAGTCGGAGATCTCCCTCTACAAGTTTATGTCCAAGTACCTCAATCTCTCCTGTTTTCTCAAAATTCATTAACTGTGCATCTGTCAACTCTTGAATGGCTTTAGTCACCTGTCATGTGAAAAACTGCAGTGTTTAATCAAATAAAAAGGAAATGAAAATAATATTTTTTTCTTGGTACAACAATAAATGAACTTGCAACAAGGGGAGTTTCTTACACAGTTTTTTTTCAAAGTGCAGTAAACTTCAATATAGACTGGTCAACTATCTTCTTATTCGAATTACTAGACTTTGGTTTGTTTGTCATGTAACTCAAGACAGTAACAATAATTATTTTATTTCTTTTCTACAAATTTTTGAAATGGGTTTTAGCTAGATTTAACTGTCTTGTTTTCTGACTAATCTAAATGATGCAACAGTGGTTACGTGATGGTCTCATGTGGCTAACCACCCTGGATTCTGTTCACAAATAAACAACCCTTAAGCAACTGGGCCACAAGAATGAGCATGTATAAGACACAAAACGTTATTCATTAAGTTAAAACAGATGACTTCAAGAAAGCTGAGGTCAGACTAACCTTAGGCTCCTTCTCTTGTATGTCTGAATATGAATAGATGCTACTGATCAACTCCTTATAATATTTATTTTTATTATGTTTCGGTTGGCTCTTATACAAAAATTAAAATATCAATGACCAGAGTTTGACATCCTTTGAAATAAAAGAATGAGAAATTAAATATCTGTAACTCGGCTTGAAAATCTATAGTGTACAGATACTCTTTTCCACTTACAGCTTTGAATTGCTGCTTCAGTTTGGCTCCAAGCACTCTATGATCTGGCTCTGCATGGAGCCGGGCACTATATTTCTCCTTGTCTGTAGTAGTGGTTAGTTTCTTCACATTCAGCTCCTGTAAAATAACAAAAGGTGTCTGCATAAAATATGAACATATTGTTTGTGTATGTATGTATTACAACTTCTGCTGGGGCTGTGAATAAGATATGCAAACTGAAACTCTGTAAATCTACTTATGGGATACAAAAACCCGCAATATGACCAAGTATGGTGAAATCCATCAAACAGTTCCTAAGAATTTGCAAATAGATGTGGTAGTTGCCAAATTATGCAGCAAACTGGGTTAATTCAAACAACAATGAGAGAAGTTGACCCTGTATCGCTCACCTGTCACTTATGACAGTATGTGACCAAACTCCAACCCTAAACTATATATCATAAACACAAACCATGACACAGCAAATCTTTTGACCAATTTACATGATGATTGGGTGTAAATGTCACCTGTATGGCATACACAAGGTTTTTAACTGGGTGACATAGTTTTTGACACTAGATGACCCATGTTCGAAGTCGACCTAGATTTTATCAAGGCAATCATACTGACCAAGTTTCATGAAGATCCAATGAAAAATGCAACCTCTATTGCATACACAAGGTTTTTCTATGATTTGACCCTGTGACCTAGTTTCTGACCCCAGTTGACCAGTGTTCAAACTCCACCTGGATTTCATGAGGGTAGTCAATCTGACCAAGTTTCATGAAAATCCAGTGAAAAATGCAGCCTCTATTGCATACACAAGGTTAAGTTTGACCCGGAGGTCAGTGAACACTTGGTAGAGACGACAGGCGTTTTTATCACAATATCTCACCTTAGCAATTCATGCTCAGGTAAGCTTAAAAGGGGCATAACTTTGTCAAATGTAATCAAGACCCAATGATTTTAGCTGCATCACAGCCCTGTTGTCATAAGCAAAATGATTTGAAAGTTTGATGAAGAAATATTGATGAATGGCAAAGCAATAGCGAAGTTTGGGTTTTTCCATATTTGGGGTGTGACCCAGTTTTTAACCCCCAAAAACCCCAAAAAAAAAAAGCGCAAAAAAAAAAAAAAAAAAAACCCCCCAAAAAAAAAACAAAAAAAGAAAAAAAAAAAAAAAACACAAAAAAAAAAAAAAAAATTTTTCCCCCTGGGGGGGGCCCCCCCCCCCCCCTATTACAAAATCCAAGTACAGAAAGGGGCATAACTATGCAAATATAGTTGACAGAGTTATGTGACTTGCTTCATTCCCTATATTGCCATTAGAAACAGGTATGCCAAGTTTGAAGTAAACAATATGTTTGATGGTAAGGAAGATATTAGCATTCATAAAAAACTTTAACCAGCGAAGCTGAGGGCAAGTGCAATAGCCTCCTTATTCTTCGAATAGTCAAGCTAACCATGTTTTAGAAATGGATAGCTGGACAGACAGAAAGATTCATGTAATAAGGCTCACCAGTCAAAACTACATAATTCTAATCACTTACAAGTAGAAGAAGGTTTTGTAAAAGCCGAAACGTTGGTCTTAAAATAAAAGTGTCTAACTTAACGTGCTTTGATTGTGTGGTTACATTACACTTCTGTGTCGTTTTAAAGTAGAAGAATAATAAAGAAGAACTATATCTTACCTCAAGAATGTAGGACTGAAGGGACTGGATATCTTTTAATACTTCAGGATCTCCAGCAATGGCCACAACTTCTTTCAATGGATACTGTATAGTTATAAAGATGGTTTCAGTTGTACAGAGAAGTAATAAATATACTACATGCAACTTACAATCCCTGAAACATGTATATTTGTTTCTTGTTCTAATTTTACTGTAAATAGTCCTGACAGTAACAACATTCTTCAAAACAAAAAGAATCGAAGTCTGTGGAAGGCATTATATTTACTTACTTTATCTTATGTCACTTTTTTTTGGTTAAATAGCAGTGGTAGTAACTTATGGGATTGCACCCGACTACATTCACAAGACTTGGGCTGCAAATTTAGTAATTTGTCAATTTTTTTGAAATGCTTTAAAATGAAAATTAATATCCTCTAAAAAGAAGGGTCTCCAAAGCCCTTGGTAACAATCAAAATAGGAGGAGAGAGTAACAAACCCTGAGTGGCAGTGTATTCCTTTCTCTGATGAGCCGACCAAGTTCTATCACTGACTGCATGCTCCCAACAGCTGACTCAATATGAGTCTCAATCAAATTCTCCCTGAGAAAGAGATCAATCTAAGATACAAATTTCTTTAGCAGACAAATCAAGTGGAATGACTTCTGTTTAGAACACATTTGAAAGCCACATGTACAATCAAACAATTCCAAATAACGACCATCTTTCAACTAAAGACCAACATGAAGAAAACAGTAAAGAAATTCAATGCCTTTTAACCCCTATGTCTCACTGAAATGTTGTCTGTCAGTGAAGGGTGCAACAGGTAGCCAACTCTCAAGTCTCCAAAACATGTGACATGAAACAAGTTGTGTCATAGACAATTCTTTGCTAGCTTCTTTGTTTCTCTTGTCTTACAGAGCTCCTACATTCTAATACGGTAAAAAAGTAGGTTTGTTGTTTCCAGTGTCTTTGTCAATACAAATAGGGTCGGTTAGTCAGCAGTTTTTTAATTAATTTTTCTTTCTTTCATTTTTTTTGCTCTTGAAACATTTGAAAATTGATCTTTTGTTTGTTTTCATGAAAGAGACTGGACACATTTTATTTTTGCCTGACAATAAACATTTTTACAAGCATCATACCTTGGTTCGGGGATCATCATGAAATGTACACTCCTTGTATCCTGACCTTTCATAGACTCTGGGTCAAGTAGATGTTTCAGGTTCTGGTACATCAGTTCTGTGATATATGGAATCATTGGGGCCTGTTCATGGTAAAGTGATATCAGACATTATCGAACAGCCTAAACACAATACTAAGATTGAGTTTTGGAGCATAAATAAATCAGTATCTGTGATTATATCATGAAAATCTAGAACTAATCCTATCTGTATATTTCCTGAAAAGTGGCAGAATTTAGGTGTCTCTATGCTAGTAGTTTATCCTATTGAATAATGAACAAGTCTATAAGGTAAGATAAGGATTAAATATCCATGTTATCCAACTACTGAACAATCCTCCCTCAAGATTCTACAACGGATTAAAGATATAATCAGTGCAAGTCTTACTTCAGGAAAGAATTCTTTCATGTTCATTCAATTGTACTCACTCGATTATTCTAGCTAAGCTAACTGTTGATGAGATTCGTTATCGATTTTCAAAGAATTAATTCACACCACAGCAAAGTTGTAAAACAGTTTCTATGTATTCATGTTATACAATTCTGTACTGACCATGACTTTGGACATAGAGAAGAGCACTGCAAACAGTGTAGTAAGGGCTTCGAGGCAATCATCGGGTCCACCATCTCCCTTCAATCTCTTCCTGTTCATCTTCACATACCAGTTCGTCAGCTCATCTACAAACTTGATCAGTCTTGGCATCACAGTGTACAACCGGTACCCTGTAATAAAATGTAGTATTTCACAACACAAATTTCACATTTACTCACTAAGCAGACAAACGATCAACTTGTTTTCATATTGATGTGTTTCTACTTTCAAACTGAATCCAAAATATAATTTAGTTATCAGAAATTTTTGATAGAAGTAATAAATATGCATAGGTAACAATTTGTAAATTAAATATAAATGTAAGTTACGATGTGGTGGGAAAATATGCATTTGTTCTTTCATAAAGATTATTCTCATTATTTTTAATTAAGTGTTTGCTAAGTTCAAAAGCCAAATTCATCAACTGGAACAGAAATTTATTTGTTACTGACCTTGCATTTCCTGTCGGACATATTTGATGAGGGACTGTGTAAAGGAAAGAATCCACCTGTCCATGTAATTCTCAGAGCTGCCCAATTTTTTTTCATGAAACTCTAGCGAAACACCTTCTTCCTGCAAAACGTATTGACAAATGTAAGATACACAATATATATCAGTCCTAGTAGATAAAGTTAATTAAAAATAAAAATTAAAATTAAAAAAAGTTATTTAAAATTGCTGGCTTTTTCTCTCAGCATCTAGTTATATCAGCCTAAAAAAAAGCATCTAGTTATAACAGTCTCAAAATAAAAGTCGTACGTCAAAACATTTGTGTTCCAGATCAAACAAATTTGTATAAAAATGAGTAACCATATCATATTTAACAGAGTTTTTTTGCATATAAACTTCTTCCATTTTGTGATATTTAGTGGAGTTCCCATTGTAATAAAGCAGGGGTGCTACATGTGATCAGTAAAACTGATGTCTCTATAGGATGTATCATTTTCAAATGTCAACTAAATGATGCAAATCCTTCAACTTCTCTCACTGACTTTAATCTAAAACACAAGTTTTAATGTTTAAAACACGACCTTTTAAATCTGTATAAATTCTTTAGCAAATGCACGCATTATTTACCTTTAAGTTAAATATGTAGTAACTTCTTGTTATTCCTGTATTCTAAGAATTGGTCATTTTCTACACATAAACATTTTCAAAGAGTTACTTACCCTGTCCAATCTTTCAACATTCTGCATCAGAAATCTATAAGCATTATACCAGGGTAGAAAGACATCCTTGAGGACATCTCTGACACCTTCCTCCTTAAACCTGAGGAAGTCAGCTCTCACAGCAGGTGAGTTACACAGGTACAATCTACAAAACAAATGTTTTTTATTCTAATAGTGTTATTAAAATTATCTAGAGGGTTTTAGCAGGATGCTGTACCCTGCCCTTTTTTGACCCTTTAAATAGTTGATGAATCATTTGAAATACATGTAGTTGACGAAGCATTTTTCAGCATTTTTAAAATAAGAGCTCTTATATTATCAGCTTTTGCATCATTTATTTATAGAAATATTTCAATTCTATAATATATACAGTAAAGTTCTATATAGGCATACTCGAGTTTAAAAATAATAATGATAATGAAAATTCTGAACAGTTTGTTAGAGATTTTTGTCGTTGGCTATTTTAAGACACTTGAAAAACACACCTTAAAGCATCAGCCCCATATTTATGCACAATTTCCAGAGGGTCAGGGTAGTTCTTCTTTCTCTTGCTCATCTTCTGTCCATCCCTGACAGTGGAAAAAGAAAATGGTTCATAATAAACATTCCTCAGCAGTAAATACAACCAGAGATTGTAACCAAGTCAATATCACCCCCTTGTTCTACTGTTTGTTACCAGAATTTAGTAAATTAAAACCATGAAAGTACTATAATGCTAAGAAAGAGTAACTTTGGGGAGCTAACTGGTAATCCAACTTGGAATACACATTTATGCAAACATGATTTGCTTTTTTCACATGGATATGGATTAGATACATAAATATACTTAAGTGAGAGAGCATACATTGCACAATTCATTGGAATGTCTTAATCAAAGCAACATTACACCAACATTTCATAGACAATAAGACTAATTTTAAAACTTATCATTATGCTATTCAATTATAGACTAAATTATCGAGGGTTTAACGCAACACTGTTGTAACTCAACTTTTTTCACAAAATGACTTTTTATCATATTTGATATACTATCAATGAGTTACAAAACATATAAAAAAATTATGTTTAATTTCCCTTATCTTATGCTAAAAATTGATTATTTGTCAAAAGGTTGTATCTCAAAATAAGCATGTCCCTTAATGCAATACTGTTGTAACTCCAGTTACAACAGTGTTGCATTAAAGAAGGTAAGAACGTCAGAATGGTTTTACTTGCAACACTGTTGTAACTTTTTTTCTGGTACTAAAATATATAGAGTTCTTGTTCTAAATATTGATCAGTGGACTTTGTAAACCTAGATAGTTTATGAAATCATTAATTTAATGAATTTATTATAAAAATTATAAAATTTATTTTTTGAAAACAATACAAAATGTACTTCATTTGTGAAATAAATCTTGAAGAGATATGAAGATGACACTTTTGTATGGAAAGCCAGTTGGGACATGCCACTTACAATTTGTGGCTTCCTATTTGCATCTTGCCTTTTTCCATGTCAGACACATAAGAGTAGATCCAAAATCGTTCATATTAACATTGCCCTACTATAGTCCAATCAGACTGTTGTACAATAACTTGACTGTCTTAGATATACATCATGTTCCTGTAATTTGGGATTTCTAAGGTCACATAGATATTTTGTATCCCTACCATATCTTTTTATTACACCTTCAGGACTTCGTTCAATGGTGCAATTATAAATGTTTACATTTTAACACAAAAGCAACTTTTGTCCCTACTGTTTTCAATTTATATATTACAAATTAACTGCTACAAACCTTAATGTTATTGTGAGTGAAATTACAAAACTGAAATTTCCATTATTTTGGAATATGCACATTTCTAATTGTACACTGTGCAGTACTGAGAACATTGTGTAACGTTAACAATTTACCAGTAGTACTGTAAAGGATGTAAAACTTGAAGAAACACATACATTTTGTAGTTCCATTTTAAACATCTGAAACTAAGATATCAATACAATTAGCAACAGTTACTGTTATGGTGCCATCTCAGAATCTTGAATAGTAGAGCTCAGAGGGCCTCTTTAGATGCAATTGGCAGGGAAAGATGATAAACAATTTGTTGGAGGAATGGGTATCCCCTTATGTCAGAAGGATTTTCAGGTCTCGCCAATGCAATAAAAATTGAAGGTTACTCCGGATCATTTTGGATACAACAATATCTCCAAGCATTTATATTACCTAGAGAGACATCTGGTGAAATTGACTGCATATTTTGTACAAAAAAAGTCCTGACATTGCTTTTTTTAAGAATCAATTATACAAAAAGTCATGATATGTACAAAAATTGTTCAATGATAGGACTATCTGCGATACTTTTTCATGAACAAATGACATGAACATGAAGAAAAGGTTACATGCGTCAATATTTTTTAAGTACTATCATTATTCTACAAGTAAATATGCAATCCAAGCAAATTCAAAGTGACCATGGGGCTTTAAGATTTCATGATACCAGTAGATGCATGTTTTGTTGCATTCAGAATGTTGCAGACATTTTCTGAAATCATTAATCAGTATACGGTTGGGTAAAACACTTTTGCTTTTCATACTTATGTTTGTTTTTAAGTCAAAGACAATGCTCTTTAAATCATACTAAATTAATACATTGACCAACTGCAACTTGCCTTGTACATGGTACCTAATTATTTTGATCAAGCAGGACTGGTGTCAGTTTAAAATTCACAAGTGTGAAAAGTTGTTGTTTTACACCCTCAGGTAATTAATGGTATCACTGACAGTGGTCATTCAATGATCCACTTGCGTTTGATAATTTCATTATCACACCAACATTTTACACTGAAAATTACAAGGGAATGTTGCAAACAAAACTCTGACAAGTAGCAACTGGTACATGGCAATGCCGGGAGACACTCAAAATCCCCTTCGTCGATATCCCCTTGGTCTAAAAATGACACAGTAGTCATAATCCCTAAATGGATTTTACATTGTAATTTCAATAATTTTGATTTGTTCTATCATTCGCGATAGTAAAGTAAAACTAGAGACAAAACAAACACTTAGTAAATTTTTTCATTCAATATATGCTTTTCCTCTTGTAAAATCCATTGTGGGGATTATAACTAATATGCCATTTTTGGACTCAAGGGATTTCAACCAAGGGGATTTTGAAGCACACTCAGCGATGTCAGTTAGCTTCAAAATGGATAGTAGCATGCAGAAACTGGCATTCCGTATTCCTAGCGTAATTACTATAGCTTATCACTGGTAAACTATTTTTGTACTGTTTCAGTTTCTTATTTCAGATCTTATAACACATTTATTAAAAGAAAAATAATGTCACCAAAATTAATCCTCTGACACTAACTTGCAACTTAATTGAAACAAAGTTCATAGAATTTTGTACTTCCGACATTAGAGCTTAGTAACACTAACGACACCAAATATCCTGTAAAAGTCTTCCTTAAACATAAATTGTTCATGAGTAAAATTATAAAAACTGAAATCACCAGTATTGGTACTCTGAAGTATTGAGCTAATTACTTTGAGAAAACATTTTTGATATTGTTCTTATTAATTTCTTGTCTTTTATATGCCTGTTACTACATTGTATATAGGATCTGTAATCTGTGGATGTAGGTAGACAGTCGCAGTCCAAAATTCTACTCTACTGTTAATAATTCTAATCCAATCATATCAATCCAAACATGATCACAATGATTAGATTGTCTCAAAACACTCTGACATTAATTTGAATAGCTTTGCTTAAATTGTCTAAATTTTGCCAAATGTTATAAAACGAACAAGCAATTTAGCCATGTCTTGACATTTTTGCCCAAACTTCCACAATGTGAAAACTGTTGCTGTTACCTCTATTGCATTAAATATTATAACAGTACTAATGTACAGTAATACTGCATAAAGAAAGAGTAATATATTCTTTGCAGTATGGTGTTTTAGTTTAGTTACAACAGTGTTGCATTAAGATTTTACAAGAAAAATGTAGTGTTTTAAGTGGAAAACTGTTGTAACTCATATTATTATAAATATTACATTTTTGACTCAAGTTACCCAAAAATGAAAATCATTGGCTTTAATCTCTCTCTAAAATGGTGACAGTGACCAGTTTTTAGTCAGTTTCATTATACCATGAAAAAAAGCAATAGTTTTTGTTGATTGCTGAAAATAAAAAAATAACTGAGTTACAACAGTGTTGCGTTAAACCCTCGTAATGTTTCAGTCAAAGTAAAGTTTTGTATACCTGTTCAAAAGTGATACTGACGAAGGACAAAGTCCAACGTCAATATTTTTTTTTTACAGGTCTGCAAAACTATATACATTGTATTGGACAGACAGACGGAATGCGCTCCTAATAGCTCACTCTGGCACTCTGTGCGAGGTGAGCTAAAAAAAACCCCATAAAATGTTTTACCATCAAAGGGACAAAACTCGGTTGCTACAAAGAATCCCAAACTCATCACTAAGTGAGCTAGAGATGAACCAGCAAATATTGTAAGGAAAATCTCTCAGAAAATATCATGTCCATTTTTATTCCACTTCTATGAAAACACAGAGAACAAAAGGTAATTTTAAAATTTCGATCAAATACTTCAAATTATTTTAGATAAGAATTTAATTTATTAACTTACAAACCTAAATATAAACTCAACTGAATTGGATATCTGAATACAGTGGGGATAAAAAATGAGATAAAACCATAGCTGATAACTTACGACGCTAGGACAAGGCCATTGCACACTAGATTTTTAAATGGTGGCTTTCCAAACAGTAAAGTGGACAAAACAAGCAATGTGTAAAACCTGAAAGAGAAACAATCTCCTGTAAGTTTGCTTGTAATAAAGCAATAAATATTATATTCAACATTCACTCTTATTTTCCGTTGCGTTTTCTATTTTCCTCTGAACTACTTCCATTCGCTCTTAGAGCCTAGCAATTCTGAAAGCATATAACTTGAATATGAAATTAAGTGGTTCAGGTATGTAGCCCTAAAGTATTTGCAGGTGAAAGAAAAACACAATCTGTAAAGCTGATGTTGTGCCTTTGAACATATTTTTTCAAATACTAGCCAATTTACTCAGATCCTCATCATGTTATTTCTAATGCCTGGATAATCAAAATTTAGTCATTATTTTTACATACAAGGACGGATTGCTCAATTCTCTTTTAACACATTTACATTGTATTTTTGCCTGTGCCATTATTTCCATATGTAAAAGAACAAGGATCAAACTTTCCCAAGATTGCCAAAATTTAGTTTTACTTCTACTGACACATGGTTCCTGACGGGATGCATTAACACTTTAAATATTAACGTAATCACACGTTTTAAATCCTGCTTCACAGATCTACCTACCATCCTCTAGTCTGGTCAATGCCTTCAGCAATGAAATCTGCTGGGAACGTGTCGTCAAACTCCTTCTTGTTTTCGAATGGGTAGTGAACCTGAGCGTATGGCATGCTCCCGCTTTCAAACCAGCAGTCAAACACCTCTGGCACACGTCTCAAAACACCCTTACCAAGTTTCGAGGGTATTGTCAATTTATCAATCCTAAAACATTTTAATAATAACATGTAATGAAGGAAATTTTCAAACTTTAACAAGACAAATTACAGTTTCAAAGAATGTATTCAACAGATCAGTTCCAACACCATAAAAAGTTTCCCTATTCAGTATTTCAGTCAACTTATCTTCTATTCTGAGCCAGCAAATGAGTAACAAGAAGCTGGAAACATAATACATACAGACTTCAAATTCAAGAATACATCTGACCAGAACACTATCATACCATTATTGAATCTAGTACACGTAGTCCCTGCACCAAGCAATTTTTACAGGTTAACATATCTGTGGATTACACCTATGGATTTGTGATTTTCATTTTTACAACTTTCACAAGTCAGTAAATGCAAACTTTTCTAACTTTTAAGCAGCCCCTTTCCGAGATTCCCTCGGCTTGTTTAGGACAGGTCTAATTGCACTCACTTGGCATAAATTCTAAGATAAGTGGCTGCGTTTCCTATATAAACATCCAGGTAACAACCGAAAGAAGTTGTTCAGATGTGAAAAATTAAATCACACAAGCCAGCTTATGCCCTCCAAACTTATAACCATACATCCAAACTCCTCACTGTAAAATGTATGTAATTTCAGGATATTTCAGGATAAGTGACAGGGAAACACTTTTTATTTCATAAGTAATGGATTTCTCGTTTCAAGTACTCTGATAATACACAACTTGTTTAGGTAAAGTTGGCTGAATATAAAGGTAAAGGATTTCTCTACTCAAGAATTGTTTCTATCAGTGAGAATTCTATGATGATGTACATACACTTCTCTATGTAGGTCCGTTATATCCTGTACACCGGTCAGCTGTTTGAGCTCCTCTATAGACCCCACACACACTACTTCTTCCATATCCTCAGATACCCACAGTGGCATCGGGGTACCCCAGTACCTGTTCCGGGAGATAGCCCAGTCCCTTGCTTCTCGTAACCAGTTTCCAAACCTCTTCTCTTTAACGAAATCTGGTACCCTGCATGTACAATGCAACAACACGATTTGCTAACTTTCCTATACTTCTACAATGACTTTGTTTTTCATTGTAGGTTATCTATTAAAATTACCACGAAAAGTGCAAGACTCTAATTACCCCGCAAATGGTCCACACTGTTATCAAAGAAAAAAATATCTGCCTCAAAATGGGTAAGAGCATGTGTATATGAATATGTATTTACATCATGTAAACTTTGTAAAGTTAAATTTCTTCCATCCCCTGTTCAGACATTCTAAAATTCAAAAGCAGTGACTCTTATTAAGCCAACTATGGTAAGGTGCACTTCTGAAAAAACGAAATTAAATGTACATTTCTCCTTACCTATTTCCAAGTCTGCCACGAATGACCAGAGTCGGAGAAACAAACTTGCCTTATTTAAACTGTTACGACTCATTCACTGAAACATGAGCTATGGTCGACATAAATAGTTTTAAACATCAGAACTTTAAATCACAATAATCATCTATTTATAAAACAATCATTTACCAGTATGTCTGTGAGTTGTTATTCAACAGCTGTTCCTGTGCATGTTCTACCCTCACAAACCAGCTCGGCACAGCCTTATAGATGAGTGGTGTCTCAGACCGCCAGCAGAATGGGTAGCTATGCTTGGTTTCACTCTGGTGTACAAGTCTCTGCTCCTCTTTCAGCCACTTTATAATCTTCTTATCTGCATCCTAGAAATGCATTAATCACCCACATTGTAACAAATATGAGTTTAAAGCATTGGTTAGCTTTGGTGGTTTCTGTTTCACAATAAATTTCATACCTTTTGGGGCCATTTAAATTTGTTCCTTATATCCCAAGTATTTTTATCCATACAGCATTTTCATATAAAAAAACGAAGGGAAAAAATTTTGGCACACAAAATTTGTTCCTAATATCCGGAATATTTCTATATCCAGATCTGTTTTATACATAGTTTATTGTAATGCTATAATTTATGTCTTTTCAACAATGTTACAGATAAACAAAGACCAACGATGCTCATTACTTTGATAACTATAGTCTGTCAAGTAAATGTGAACACTTAGTTAAAAGTTGTCTTCACCAAGAAAAACTCATTGGACAACTACATTTAAGTAGGGAGCAAGGTCTTGCTATGAATTCAAACTTTTAAGTTTTGAGCTCTCGGCATGCCTACCTGATCATACTTAAGCTGTCTGCAAATGTCTATTACACTGCATTAATTTTGTTTGTTCTGATTTAGTTCTGCATTTAGTCAATATAAAATCTTCACATCAAAGACGTTTTTTCTCTTCACGTAAAAAGTTATTTACAACCACGTAACTTTGCTATAAACTAACAATAACAACATGGCACATTTCTTGTTCGCTATTGAAAGTTGGATAACACATGTATTTGTGGCAACTGTGCGATAAAAAAGGTTTGAAAACAACGATCAAACTCAGTAAATGGTATCAAGTCACAAACGAATACATGGTGTATGACAATACTTTAAAATACATTTCAAATCTAAATCTGCAATATTTTTAACAACTGCTTAAACATCCTAATGTTACCTTGATGTAAAGTCCGTTAAAGTCGGAGACTTCAGCAGTAAACTTTCCGCTAGCATCTACCGGACAGATCATCTCCATATCCTTGGTGATGATTCCATACTTCAAACATACACGCTGATCATCCTGTTCAATGAATGCATTGTTTACTTCACATGAAACACTGCGTATGATAAAATAAAATTCATGGCATATACTCTTATTAAATTTCTTGGAAATATAATTTCTGCCTCAGTGATCGTGGCATTCACTGCTGTCTGTATACTACTAGCTGGTTTCTTTCTGTTTCAAGCAGCCTTATCAGCTATTAGCTCCAGAGCTTTAAGGATTCTGCTTCTCAATAATTACAAAACAATTCTGTCTCTTATGCCAACAGTGCAGAGTGGGATATTCAACAGTAAGATGCAATCCCGTTCTGCTTGGTGATAAGAATGATACCCTGATAAAGAACCATAAGATGCACAAAAAACTTCAGTTCACAATTTTTTTTAACTATTATAAATATCTCACCTCTCCAAAATATGGTGCCTGGTGTACCACTCCAGTACCACTCTCCGACGTTACATAGCTGTCGCATACAACACGGAATGCTCCCGACTTCTTACGCATCTACATAAAAGGAAATGCAGGTAAATATGACTTATATCTACGACGGGAAACAGTCAGAATGCTGTTCAGTGCTATTTTTATACCAATAACTTAATTTATTTTGCATATTAACCATTGTGGAACGACTGAAAGACAGTGAGTAATAGATATATTGATTTTATGTTTTTCGGTAATTATCAACAAAAAAATTACATTGGATTATATCCCAATAAATTTCAGTTAAGAAACAAGTATACATATACTTACATAGGTAAAATAGGGGAAGATTGGTTTGTACTTTTTATTCTCCAGCACCTGCCCTGGAAACCTGAAATTACAGTGATAAGTCATAAACTAGATGCCCACGTGCAACATGTCGCCCGCCATGTGTCAAAAGGGCTAACTCCTTACCAAGTAGAGATGGGTCAAAATACACCTAAATATTGGATGTAACATGCATGTTGTACCACAGAAAAGTGGTCTCGATTTTTCTCTACGGCCAGTAATAAAAAAGTTACAATATAAGCTATTTAAAGTAACAACAAAGGGAAGTAATTCTTAAAGCAAGGGTAACCCATGGTGGTGAACATTTGTACAAAGTAACATCAAAATCCCTCCATGCATGAAGAAGAAATGCTCCAGACAAAGATATTCTTGAGTTTGAACTTTAACCTCTAAGTGTGACCTTGACCTTGGACCTAGGGACCTGGTTCTTGCGCATGACACTCCATCTCATGATGGTTAACATTTGTGACAAGTTAAATTAGAATCCCTCCATGCATGAAAAAGATATGGTCCGGACAAAATCGGACGGACGCACACCCATACGCAGGTGTTATTAGGTGGTATTTCCATTGTTCTCGAACAATAGAGTGACCACTTAAGTAACAAAAGAATGACCACTTAAGGGACAAAAGACGGAATGAAGACAATAGATTTCTATTGTCTTAGGCCACATCTCCTACCACCCAAGGTACCCATCGTGCGTGCGGACGCACGGACATACACCGAACCGCCAAAAGTGACAACTATACTGAGCTCACCGCAAGCAGGCTCGACAAAAACCTGAAAATAAAACCCTGTTTAGTTTCTTAATTTCTACTAATCTTGTCTGCACACAGTCCATATAATCCTACTTAACTTAGCACCATTGTATTGTGTATTTATCCTAATGTAATTAATATGCAGGCAGAATTGAATTTCACAAATTTTAAACACCATACCTGTTCTGCAAATTAAAGACCATGCCAACCTAAAAAAATCTTTTTCAAATAATTTGAATGGTCATAGATTTCTGTCCATTAACAAGTCTTTTTTGACATTGGTTTTGGATCATTTTGTTCAAAGCAACTATCATGTCAAGTTTTGAAGACTGTACTCCAAATGGTTTTGAAGGGTTTGAAAAATATACAAGAATTGTTCGAGACTTCTCCGTCAGAAGCCTCTTTCACAATATGAAGGTCAACATGACCTGGACTTTTGGCAAAGTGACCACAAAAACAGTAGAGGGTCATTTATGTAAACACACAACCATGATGTCATATGGAAACCATTGGGTCTGTGAACCAACAAACCAACCTGTGTACACATTATTTTTTCATTGAAGTAAAGCCTAAATACACTTTACTATGTACTAGCTGATATACTTTTCTAGAACAGTGTATTCCTCTGGCTGCTTGAACAGGGCCCCTAATCTAGCTTCCATCATGATGTAAACCTTGTCTGTGCCATTGTCTGGAATAAATATAACCAATATCTAAGTATGATGTTTCATCTCTCAGACAAGTCACTTTAAAAAATTATATCAATCCCTGTTTATCTCTATGTAACATTATTAAAGTGTCACTAAATGGAAATAAAATATGAAATATAGTTATATATTAAACTTGTTATAGTAGCTTTGCATGGATAGGTATACCAACTGTTTCAATGCAGTACCACCATCAATACTTGAGATATTACACTTGCTAATTGAAAACTTGCTGGAAACAAAAGGGCAATAACTCTATAAGAAATGTAAAACACAGTTATATAACTTGTCACTGTTATTAACCCTGTGTCAATGAACATGTTGTGTAGCAGGGTAGCAAAAGTAATACTTGACTATTTGAAACTTGACAAGGTAAGTGCTACAGGAAGAACTCACCTTTAACTTTGACATAGTCCATATTTGGATTGACACAAAGTGCTAGGTTACTAGGTAATGTCCATGGCGTTGTTGTCCAAGCAATCACAGAAACATCAGGGGTATCCTCTAGTGGAAAACTGACGATCACTGCCAAAATAGAAAAGTTATGGCATAATATGCATTCCAAGTAACTTGTTCTAGACAAATATTCTAACTAAAAGTCAGATGGCTAAAACCAAAATTTTTATATAAATTGTGTTAAACTTTATGCTAATTTGTTTCAGCTTGATTGTGAAACAAGTTCTCTTAACTTAATCATGATCAAGACTCTATAATGGATGAATATTTATCGGAGATAGAATACCAGAAATTTTCACAACAGGTACCCATTTACAGCTGGATGGACTGAGGCACATCAGGTGCCTTGCCCAACAACACATCTCAAGTGGCCTGAACAGGAATCAAACCTCGGTACTTCAGGTTACTAAGCCAATTCCGTAACCACTGTATCACTGTGGTAGGTTATGTTGACCCATTATCAAGGGGAGGTCACTATAGTTCATCCTATGCTCAGGAGATTTACAAGCACTTTAAATTTGTGTACAAGAAAATTTACCATAATACAGAACACTCAATTTTGGTACCAACCTGCCGGATCTACTACATCCTTGTAATTTTGTCCCGACTCAAAGTTTGACAGTGGTGTATTACATGCTGTTGAAAAAGGCATCACCTACAAAAACAGAATAAGGAAATGTAGCGTTTATCCAAGAACTACATGTTTTTGCAAATTTAAAGCACTGAAAGTGCTTCATTTTCTATTAAAGTTTGTAATGCTTTCATCCAATATGCTTGAAAATTTACGAAAAGCATTCTCACCTTGAAACCTTTGTAGACGAGTCCCTTGTTGAACAGTTCCTTCATTACCCACCAAATTGACTCCATGAACCACGGATACATTGTCTTATAATCCCTTTCAAAGTCAATCCATCGTCCTAGCCGAGTTACAATGTGCTAGAAGAAAACAATTTTTATACATATACTGGGAAAATGATCACTTTAATAATTCCATTAAGTGCAAAGAAATATTTAATGCCACCATTGTGTCTGTTTCTTTTCTTTCCCTAAGCATGAATACATTACAAGTAAAATGCTTTTCATTTCTTCTACAGTTCCACAAGAACAAAAAGCATAAACATAAATACCTCCCAGTCAGAAGAATATCTCATGACAATTTTGCGGCATTCAGCATTGTATGCCTCTATTCCCATCTTAGCTACATCTTCCGGACCTTTTATTCCAAGTGTTTTATCTATCTCATACTCCTGCAATTAGAATGAGTTTTTGTGACATTCTTACATAATTAAGGATGTTCCTTTATTTTCATATCAATATCATGTTAAGAATAAATCTGCACTTAGTTTATACTAATTTTTTTTTTTTCTTTTAAAAAAAAAACCTTTTTTTTATAAAAATTTCCCACCCCCCCCCCCCAAAAAAAAAAAATATTTTTTTAAAAAAAAAAAAAAATTTTTTTCTCCAAAAAAAAAAGCTCAACCCTCCGGGTGGGCCCCCCCCCCCCTCCCCCCCCCCCCCCCTTCAATTTCAGTTACAGAGTAAGTACCATACATCTTGTTTATTTAGCATTTCATTCCCTATTGAAACTGCAGGTGCCTTGTGTCATAAAATGCAATTCCGGAACTGCTGTTAGTGTCAACTTTTTAATTTTAAGTTACATACCGATATCAGCAAAAGTCTAACTAAGCCATCTAAACTATAGAGTACTCACAACAGGTAGACCATGACAATCCCAGCCAAACCGTCTCTCTACATGGTAGCCACTTTGGTGGGCCCATCGTGTAACCACGTCTTTTATAGTTCCTGCCAAAATATGGCCATAGTGCGGTAGCCCTGTTGCAAATGGAGGGCCATCATAGAAAGTGTACCTTATAAAAGAAGGTAAAGTACATAATTTACATGAAAGAAACTGAAACAGCAATTCACAAATACATGTAGCAACACAAAATTAGTCTTAATACAGTAGATGTGCAGTTAAGCCCATTTTGCTGTATAGGTTACTGGTATAAAGCTTACCTTGGCTTCCCTTTAGAAAGTTTCAAAGAAGTTTTAAATGCATCGATTTCTTTCCAGTATTTCAAGGTCTTCTCTTCCTCATCAGGAAAGGAGATTTTTTCCGGCACAGGCTGTGCCATTATTCTGAAAATACAATTAAAATAGACTTGAAGACTATCTTTTCAGAGTACTGTACATGACTGCAGTGTATTATTTTGTTAGCAAACACCACCTGAATGTCTTCGCCCACTAACGAGTAGTTTATGAACTAGTTACAGCTAATATCATGATACCTGTTTCAATACTACAAATCTGGAGATTCAGTATCCTGGTAAAATGCTCAGCTGTTCATGTTACAAGATGAATGCTAGAGGTTTTTCTCTTTTTATATCTGCAGTCAACATTCACATAACAAAACACACAAAACTAGAGCTTGTTTTTTAGATTTAGTAATGCTTTCGTCCGATATAGGTATTGCCTAATTTCATATTAAATAGTGATATTAATGTCATAAAATTCTTCTAAAAACTTGAAATTTCTAATGAAAGATGTAATATGGGCAAAGCTCAACCATAGGTTAACGTATGTACGAATATTTAATTGAGTACAGCAAGCAAGAAAGTAACTGATTTGACATATATATACCCATGGGAAATTGGGAAGTGTCGACTCTGTAACTAGACGGATAACACACTTATAACACCGTTTTTTTTTTAATATTCTTAAACATTATTTTACGGTTATCTATTTCATAAAATTTTTATATATTCCTTCTGAATAGATCTTACAACCAATGTAAATAAAAATCATTTCTTAAAGATAATCGATCAAATAAAATGACGTAGATCTTCATCCTATACCACTACAGATCCAAACAAGATGGATGTGTGACAACCATGCTGAAGATTCTGGAGCTTGCCGCACTGCAAGAGAGAATACGTACCTCACCAGCTGCTGATCTTTGAAAGTTTCTGTATAAGGTTGTACAAAGGCACTTATCAGCTTTCAATCCTGAACACTAATTGAAACCGTTGAGACCAAACGCACAGTCAGGGCTAAACAATACGAGGACTATATATACAAAAACATTGCTGAAAACTCAAGTCAATAAAGAAATACATGTAACAATAATCCATATTTTTTTGTCCCAAACCATTTTTTCATCTCAAAATTAACTGAAATAGGGTCACCGGAAGGTTGGTAGATATGCCGTTTAATACGAACCCCCACAAAAAAAAAAAAAAAAAATAAAAATTATAAAAAAAAAAAAAAAAAAAAAAAAAAAAAAAAATAAAAAACAAAAAAAAAAAATTTATATCCCCCCCCCCCAAAAAAAAAAAAAAAAAAAAAAAAAAAAAAAAACCCCCCCTAAAAAAAAAAAACCCCCCAAAAAAAATTTAAGACTTCCGATTGCGTCTACAGGTACTCTGTTGTTGTTGTCATTAAATGTCTGCAATTTTTGTGTTTGAAAACGCAACACTTCAGCTTTGTACTTTGAAATGTAAAGAGATCCTATTTATACACATTCCTAAAGTTTGATGCTCTTTCTTGTGACGCCATAAAAAGCACCATTTCTTTTCGCAATCAACCCTCGATGCATGACTCTATGGATATTCGTGACCAATAATTTTCGGAACTTGAAAACCATTTTTGAGTCCCCTGAAAATTCGTACCATTTCTAAAATTATGCTTTCGCCCGATATAGGTATTGCCTATTTTCATATTAGGGATGTCTCCTTCTGCTTGGTAAACAGGCTGATGCAATTGTCCGATCGGGCTTCCGAAAATAAACTTTTTTAAAAATGAATAATTTCATACAATTTAAATTCTATTACAAAGTTTAGATGTAGAGAATAAATTTAAAAGTGAATAAAAGTCATCTTGAGATTTTTAACGCAATTAAAATAAGTTTGAAATCACTGAAAAAAACATTTTTAAGATTTTCAGTGCAAATCTTCATGAATGTTTCTGAAACAGCTAGGGAATGTTATTTGCATTAGTAGGGTATGAAAAACTCCACATCACCAAATTCCATCCATTTCTTTCGCCATTTCTTGCCGCCGTTTTTGGCCCTTCTACTTTCAGTTTCCATATATTTTTATATGTGAAATCAAAAAAAAGGACCGCGCAACAAACTATACCTTTGTGTATCTTAATTTGGGTTTCTTTTATAATTATGTGTGTATTTTCTATGAATCTGAGCTGTTTTAGAACTTTCTGTCAATAAGTTTAAATGCCAAAAATGTCTTTTTCTTCACAATTGGAGACAAATTTTTGCAGGAAAACATGAATAATTCTGTACTTTTTAAACTTTTTTTTAGATGTTTTTATCATGCACAACGTGTTCACACCTTTTCCAAGTGAAAAAAATCATTTTTAAAAAGGCAGTGGCTAGGTAGCCGTGACCGCCACCTAGTCTTTGGTCTAGGTACGGATCCGGCTACCTAGACCAAAAGGCTAGGTAGCCGTACATATATTTCATACGTTTATTTCTTTTCATTTTTAACAGTTTAATACATACTGCACAAGTCATATTATTGTTAGTACAATACACCTGTATACCCGACCGGTTATATTTAGATCCTTTGAATCACACATTGCCGCCGCGGTATAATATCTATTCCCGTTTAACTCTGCCGTAACTGATCAATGTTTATTTTCCACATGTCATTTGTCACTCGCGGTAGGTGAGAAAATTTTGGTCTATCATAAAGAATGACAAAATTTGCTCTTATCAATTAAGTCCAAGCTATGTTACACCACTGACTGAGTAATGTTTATTAATTTTTTAATGTGAAAAATTATTTCTCTCTAACATTTAAAAAGTTTTGAATGTTGTTTATCAGGAGCAACTTGTTTTGTTTGGAAAGAATGTATTATCCGGCCGTCCTTTATACCAAGTAAGAATATATTGGAAAACACAGGCCCGCCTCTTTTTCTCTTTTATTATTTGATGAATATTAAATGTTTGGTATCAAATAAAAGCTGAAATTCTGAACTTTTATGAATATGTAAACAAATGTGTATGCAAGTAAAACTTTGATAAGTTACGGCGTTAGATGGAACTTAAATTAATATCGGTCAATATTTGGGCATATTTAATTGCTTTAAGAAGGCAGTGGCAGGGTAGCGGTAAATTACACGGTAGGCCTCCTTATCTAATATTAATTAACAAGTAAACTTTTACAAATTATATACCTGAATTAATGATTATTCAATATCGATAATATGTAGCTCCTCGTATGTACCAAAAGACTAGGTAGCCGGTCACGGCTACCTAGCCGAAAGCCCGATTGGGCAATTGCATCAGCCTGGTAAAAAGATGGCGACCGTCCACCCTTTGTCTTTATAATTTGGTAGAAGCGGATTTTTTTTTCCGTAAAATAATGGAATTTTTTAGTATTCCATTCGAAATATATTTGTGCAACTGGGTCCCTAAGCTCAGAATTCAGTGACACAGCTGTGATCAGCCTGTTTCCAAGCACCAACAGTACGGTATTATCTGAGGTAAAATAGAAAAGCAATAAAAGCTAAATGTCTTACCTGATATGTATACGCTTCTATCAATGATCTGTGATTATGTTTGCAGCCTTTATATGCAAGAGAGGCGAAATATTTTAGATGAAATGTCTGGTAGTTGCATCAGCACACATGTACCGGCGGTGTTGTACTTATAACACATCGTGATTTTTTTGATCGGGGTAGCCTCCCTTACAACAGACGGGTTTTCAAGCAATTGTATTCGTATACCATTAGTCAAGTCATTGATAGAAAACCAGTCATTATTGTCACTAGCAACAGCAAAATTGGTGATTTTCCCGAACTTATTTCGTACTGCCAAAGGTAAAGAATCCAAACAAATTATTTATTAGTCAGGGATGAAGACTCGTTAAGACTTGTACTAAAGTGCTAAATAAGTATTTGCAAATTGTTTTGTGCATTTGGTGTTTCCTTAGTCACGTTAGCATCTTTAGCATGGTAAAGTCAATCCTTTGCAATCTGAATCTGTCATGGCATGATGTCTTTAGAGTGTGGAGAGTAAAATTGTAAGACCATTATGAGACAAACCAGCTTGATCTGTTAACAGACATATAGCCTAATTAATTTGGCATTTCAATGTGACCCCTTAAATTTCTTCAATAGATCTGACATTTTATAACTGTCACACTCATACATTCTTGGCTTCGCCGTGACGTCATGCAGACCAGTTGACCAATCGGATCATGAGGTCGCGTTCATTTCTTCATTCGGTAAAAGGTGAAAACTCGGTCTTTACCATTGACTCATATGCAAGTTTGAATTTATTTTAAACGAAACAAAAAACTTTTAACAACATATAATTATTATTAAAACAATCTGATAGTCTAAAGGTAATGGAAGATCGTCGTCTTCTTCCATCACTTATCTTAGTTATTGTATTATTCAAAGTTAAAGATGCATAGAGACCAGCGATAACAGCCGAGGAATCACCTTTCCCGAATGTAAATAATTTATCAGTACACGGATGTGCGAAGCCGAGAATTCATGCCTAATTTTAATGCACTCAAAACTTGCTGGAAAGTTTACCTTCAGTATTGGGTACTAATGGCCCATAATACACAATTTATCTTGTTTAAATGACAACTTTTCTTCTCTTAGTTGGTGAATTAAATATCACTTTACCCGAAAAGCTAAAAGTTTATGAAAAATCTCACCGCTGATGTTAAAACTTAAAGCCACAACTTTCTTCAGAAATGGCAATATTTTAATGATAGAACAGCGATGCAAGTTTGTGAGACTGAAAAGTTTCCTAAATGATATCAAATCATAACACTTTTGTTTTCCTTTGAAGTGGAAATAGTGAGACTGATGGACTTATATTGTACTGGGTAATTGCCAATTACTGTGAATCTTACTGGTTAATGCATTTTACATTCTAAGTAATAGTTAGAGGCTAAATAGAGAAATTTATGCAATATAGAAACCAAAAGGAGGGTAGCGCTAGCGAACGACTGGGTTTCTATGTTGTATAAATTTCTCTATTTTAGCCTCTAACTGACTTAGTGTTTGCCCTACATTTAGTCTTTATTTACTACATTTTATGACATCATGCACAAACAGGTCTATAGAGTCGCCTCTATCAAGATAGAGTGATACATAGAACAATCTGTCAGAGGTTTATGGCAAATAGACAGGGAACATTTTAAATTTTTAGATATTTTCATTGGACAGAAATGTAGGGCAAACACTAATACTGGTATGTGTGTCATTTTAAAAAAGTTAAAGCTTCATGTTCAACTCGCTAATTCAGTTTCACTTTGACTATGCCAGTTCATCTTGCTATTGTGGGCTCAACAAACTATTGAAATGCAAATTACAAATTGCACAGAGTATGGTAGTAAGGTATATTTTAAATAAAATTTTAAATCATGAATGTAAACAGTATCTGACTGTGTCAGATTTGAATTGTCTTGGTTTTCTTAATATTGAAAATACGTCAGCATGTCCATAAGGTATTTTATGATATTTTATGTAGTGAACAGCAACACTAACTGTATAACAGAGGTAGCTGTTATAACTTTTATAATTCAGGTGTAAATGGTTTTACATATTCATATTTTTATTATAATGGTATTTTAAACTGGTACGATTTAAGTTGCCTTATTTTAAGATACCCTCCAACTACGATACATTTGTATATTTACTCTTCAGTTCAACAGCTTGTCTTTCTCTGAACCTTTGGATATAAAATTTCTAGTAGAAAACTTGATAAATGTTTGTTGTTGAGATCATTTCAAGACCGCTACTGTCATCAGATTGTCATTCAATGTCAAAAACACATTAAGCAAAATTTAAACATTTCCTCGTGCGTGATAAAAATAAGAACTGTTAGGGTACTAGAATATTTTTCGAGATAATTTTTGCCACAAGAAAAAATTGAAATGTAACGAATGAGAAAGGAAACTACTCTACAGTATTTATCGTTCCTGGTAACTCGGGTATATCTCAGTAATTGGTGTATTGAGTATAATTTATAAATTTTAACATGATAGACTGAATCTTTCAGTGATGTAGAATAAACAACAATATAAAGTGCTTTCCAATTCAAATTATAATTCAAATTGAGTTATATCAATTTTATCCTTGTAAAAAGCTGATTTAAAGTTTATAGACTTCATCAAATAAAAATACTTAGTGTCAAAAATTGGAAATACTAAAATGATGAAGACTTTTCTGACTAAATTTTGGTTGCTATGCTATAGACTATATCACAAACAAAAAGTCTGTATGAAAAGAGAATTTAATTCTCTTTTGATGTAACTATGTAGAACTAATTGTATGCACAATTTTAATTTGTTTAAAAAAATTACAAATTCCTAGCAGTGAAAATTTACGCTCTCACAGTATAAAGATAAAACTCAAATAAACACAGTACATTACATTTAAGGGCATTTTACCTTCTATATCAGAGGTCGGTATAGGGTGTGCTGTGTCTTAGTAATCCCCAGCTAAAATTTCTTTAAAATCTGATGCAGTTTTCCCCATATTGTGACTTTACAACAAGATTTTAGTGTCCTCTCAGCTAATTATCACTTAAATTTCCCACAAATTGAGGGGCTATGGCGCCATTCCCGAACTTTGAAAAAATGCCCTGCATGATAATTACATTCCTCAGAGACTAACAGTTAGTAAATCCTCCACGTTTTTGGTGTTCTTAACATATCTGATAGTTGAATTGCCCATTACAAAATTTATTTAAATTCTAAGAGCCTTATTATTTTTACTAGTTTCTCACCATATATTGTATCTTGTATATTTCCCCTTCATGCATATTAGAGGTAAATGTCATTGACTGTAAATTGATCACAGAAAACAGTTGATTCTTTTGACTTTGTACATAAAATTGATGCTCTATGATTTTCCAGCAGACCTCTGAGTAAGAGGCAGTGGTGCAGATGTAGTGCTCATACAATTAAGAGTTTGTGCCATTATTCTTTTTGCCAAATGTTGACATTTTATGGATGTTTCCAATCTCTGTGGTATAAATTGTGTCTCTGTGTGCACTAGCATATGGTTTAAATCAATGCTTCTTACTGCTGTCTATTAAAAGTTCACTGTAAAACTATAGTTCTTTTTTCAGATTTCAAACCTGGTTGAAGTAACTGCATGAGACCATTCTATAGTATTTAGTCTTTGGAAACTGAACAGTTATCTAACAAAGTAAAAATGGGAGATTCTCCGGCAAGATCTAATGTTGGATCCCCAGATGCCTCGGTAGCATCTGGAAAAAAATCAAGTAAGTTCTGTATTGAAGATCTCAATGGAAATTTTTCACATCAATTTTACTTAATACAATTTATGGTGACAATAATTATTCACAGTGTCATGTAGCAATTGTGAGTGAGAGTTTAGAATGTTAAATTCTGTTTTAAACAGTTAAGATGCTGTTCTTAATTACCAAATTAAATAGCAGTAAAAAGTTCCAGGTCTTAAGTCTGGTATGCTAGGTCATGTTTCTTTTCTCTCTGGCCTGATTGGAATATCTTATCTGAGTGTGTTGAATTTTAAAGTATCAAATAAATGTTGAGCTAGTTTGAGGTGACAGCACTCTGAGTGTTTAAGCAATGTTTAAATGTAGACTAAAATGTGATCTGATTGTTGACACAGCTTAAAAAAAATTCCAATGGAATCAATTTCTTTGTTAACAGTGTTGAACGTGTGTGTTTCATTTGTAACTAAAAAAAACAATGTCAGATTATATTTTTCTACTGTGAATGTACAGTATCTGAAAGAACAATTTAAAACTGACTGGCATGTTGCAAAAACATTTACAAGTACAAAAAACTTTAACACATTTTATGATGTTTTTCAGGACAGGACAATCAATCCAGACAGTCTGGAAGAGTTACCTTTCCTAACTCTGCAAAATCCAGCTCAAATCACTCAGTTCTGTCAGGTAAATTAATGACAGCTATCTTTCAGTTAACCATTTGAAATTTGAAATCATTTACATCATCATAACACACATTGTGATGTGACTCTTAGTGAACATATATGTATGTATGTATGTTACAGTCAACCAATATTGCAATTATAATACGTATTGTGATATACTGTTGTAACAGAATAGATAAATAAATAGAATAAAACCAAATCACTACTATGAATGATGTGCCACAAGTTGTCCACAAACGATCCCGAAACTGTCTACTAAAATCTAACTCGATTTATGGGCAAGTTATATTGTATTTATAACCAATTAAAGAGTAGCAAAGATGGTCAGCCATGATCTTCTTCACTTTCTGTTTTTTACATCATAAATCTGAAAATGAGTAGTTCATTTAACTCTTAATATTGTGGTATGGACAAAGTGTTGCCAGACAAACAGGTAACGGTTGTTTAGCAAAAATGTTTTCAGACTATGATAGACTTGAAGTGCCCAACAGTCATGGATACAACAGGACACAATGGCTGAAACAATCTGCTACCAGCATGGAATGGGTTAAATAACACTGATATTTTATTATCAAAAACTAAAGATGCACTTGTTCAGATTGTTTATTTATTTGGTTAATAGTATTAGAACAGTATCATGTGTATTGAAGTGTAAATTTTTATATTTCTAGATGACACAATGCCTGCAGGCAATCCGTTCAAGATGCCACCTGACAGTGACATTTTTCTAATGAGAGACAAAGAAAGACAGAGAAAGAAGCAGGTACTGTAACACTTGATTGTGATGTAATGCTTAGTAATTTCTGCATTTTCCTAGATAGTGTGTTGAGTAACAATGTGTGACAATAAGATGATAAAAATAACAACAAAATCAACAATATCCTTGACTTCTTTAACCAAAATTGGCCAAGCTTATTATCAAAGATTAGAGTTTTCACTTTCAACTTTGGAAGAGATGACGTACCTTTTCAAGGCATCCCATGGTTTTCAAAATGTGTAGCATCTTATTTGGAAAAGATGTAAAGAAATGGCTTAAAATTGTAATCTGTTTCACTAAAGATTATTTCAAGTCAGCACAAAATTTGCCTCATTCAGTGAATGGAAGGGCAGACCTGGTCATTGGTTCTTTGGATTTGAATTTTGATTTTACTGAAATACTATTTACATGTATGTCCGACCAAGTTTATAAAACATTGCTGTAGAACTGGAGATATGACATTTGAATAAATTACAGGCTTTATTTTACAGTTTCTGATTTATCCATATCTATTCACTAAACCAGCTGTTAATATTAGATTTTATTTATACAGAAAAATCTTGAATATGTATTAAATCTTAAATACATTTGGAAAACTTCAAGGAACGTTTGAGACAGAGGATTTGAATGTGCATGAGAGACAACGTTTTTATGCTTCAAAGGTATAACTTTTAAGACCGCAAATGATCAAATCCAACAGTTTCTTGCAAAATGACTTGAGAATCCTGAAGAAGAGCCCGGATCCCGCAGACGGTTAAAGATGATCCACAGTTCACAATTGCTGTCACTAGAGGTATAACTTAAATTTTCCAAGATAAAAGGTGCTGGAGTTTAGCACTGTATACAGATAAGGTATATTGACATGAACATGTCTGTTTCTTCAATGTTATTGTGCAATGGACCCATAGATGCTCATATAATCATGTGTTAATAACACATGAATATCATTGTGTACACAACAGTTATCCAACATATATAGCCAAGTAAATTTAGCTTATTGCCTGAAGCACCTATTGTTTACAATCTGAAACAGCCATTTTTATGTGGAAGCAGATGTATATAGCAATGTCTTTAGACTGGCCTATTTTGCTGCAGTTTATTGGGTAACTGGTTGATACATGTCCTGTTGTATCTGTATAGTGATAGCAGATTATTATTTTATGATGTTCACATGTTGAATGTTGATTTTCTAACCACTATTTCATCTATGTCTCGCCACAATGGATTTTACAGCAGTTAAAACATTGGTCGAAATGTTGAAGCTGGAGGTATGACATTTGAATAGATTACATGCTATAAATAGGAAATTTTACATGTTCATGTGTTTTGAAATTTCTATACTTGTCACATTTTTTAGTTTAAATTTTAGTACTTTAATTGATTTAGCTATGTTCAAACAGCAGGTAAGAAATGAAATGAGAAAATGAGATGAATTATTTGAGATCCTACGTTTTAGATCGTCATGTAGAAAAAGATATGCTCCTAGGTAGACTATACATTGCCAAGAAAAGAGAAATGTTTCTAGTCCAGGTTGGTAGAGAAATATAAACAACTGCCAATAACTTACTGTTGAGTGCTAATTAACTTACCTAGGGTGATGGTGTCTTGGTAGAAGGCCAGTGACCTAAGAAAAGACATACTTTATACTTTTAGTGCAATGGTCTTGTAGAAATGTTGTGATCTAAGAAACAATGACAAAAAAATATGCCTAACATTTCAAACAAACACTTAGCAAATAAAAACATTCAACCTATCAATATATCAAGAAGTAAATTCATTTTATGCAAATTTGTTATGAATTTACATCAGTTAATTTAATAAGTTAAATGCAACCAAATCAGGCCACTGCTGATACTTCTCTAAGATAGGAAAATAACAAGTGTCCAGTAAAGAAACATTGTTCTGACCTAACTGTCATTTTAACACCTGACCCCGATTTTCTCAAGCCAGTCTGATATTTGAAGGAAAATAGAACTGAACAGGTACTGTATGGTGACAGTAAATTTTAATTTATGTATTCACATGATTTAATCAAATGTCTCCCACGTATATTTATCGTTGGATAAAATAAATTTAAGCAGTTAAAATGGCTTACTAAGGGTGTCATGTTTGGGTATTTGGTAAAAGTATACAAGTCTATAAATAGGAACCGAACCGTTTACATGTTGTTTACATCTGTTTCAGTAAATCTTCATATACTGTGTTCAAAACAATATTTTTTGAAGTAATGTTAAATACCTGTTTAAGTATGTCTGCCGTTTTACGTAATCATTTAGCTATCTAAAAATCAAATGAGAAAATGAGATGAATTATTTGAATCTATAAACATTATTTTCAGATCATGTCATTTATATAAGTTATAGTATGTAATACGGTTGCCAATAATAAGGCAGATGTTTAACTAGTCAGTGTTGTGTTATTTGAAATATAAACAGATACCAAAGTTAACTTACTGTTTAGTGCTGCTAATTAACTTACCTGGGGTAATGGTGTCCTGGTAGAAGGCCTAATGACCTAAGTAATTAAATACATGTACTTTATAGCTCTAGTGATTTGGTCTTGTCGAATCTAAACAACTGCCTGCATTTTATTTTACATAAAAGGTAGTAGAACAATTTACTGTATTTATTCTTAATGCGAATTGTGATTGGACACACTTGTTTACATACGTTATTAGCGTCATTTACGGCACATAGTCCTTGGCAAAACATGTTGTATTTTATTGTAAAATAAAATTCAGGCTTTTCCCAATATGTTTATATAGGAAAAGTCACAGTGTGTAATTGTTAGAATTATAACCATACAGAATTATAAAAAAAAATCAAACTCTTTTATGCTATTTCTATTTGAAATATTTGTAAATAAAAGTACAATAAATTGTGTATTTCTAGTGAAACAGTTAAATGCAGTTGCAGTACATGTATTTCAGTATTCACTTGGTGTAAAGAGAGATGAGACCCAGAAACTTGAAGAGATTGCACAGGCAGAGGAAAGAAAACTAGAGCTTGCTGAACAGTATCTAGAGGAAGATGCTGCAATGTTTGATGAATTCCTCAAAGAAAATGATTCCAATTCAGCAGAGGCAATGAGAATGTGAGAGATTTTACTTTCCTGATATTTGAGTTTGTAAAAATGTCAGACAACGTCTAACGAGATTGATTTAGAAGATTTTTTCCAAGGACGGACTGCTTTTGCAATTAGTCATTGTTATATACCCAGTATACAGAACTGAAAACAGTGGCTGTCTTAAATGTGACAGAATAGAATACATTGTAGTATAAATGTTTCCTAAGTGATAAAACTGTTCGATTATAACCGCAGTGACTTGTATTTGGTTAATGGCTAAAAGAAATTGTAACATGCCGGGTATTTTTGTTTTTCAGAGCAGAGACTGAAACTAAAGCTAAGCTGGAGAAAGTGGCAGAAATAAAAAGGATCAATGCACATATGATGTCTATAAAGTCAGAGATATCCAAATATGAAGACACACTTAAAGAATACCAAATGTACAGAAATTTCTTGGAAAATCTCACGCCCCAGGTATGAATTGGTTTTAGCTATCATAAATTTGGTCTAAATTAAGTATAAACTTTATATTCTGATATAAGATGCTTTAAACTTTATGTTCTGATTTAAAAACGTTAATTTTAGTATGAAATGGTTTGACCTCTTTACTTTGAAATAAAAGGTTTATGATGTTATACATGCAGTTTGGTAGGACTTTCTTAAAGATAATTTTTATGGAGTGGTACATTTGTATAAACTCTATATTTTATATTTCTATATTTACCACATGCAGGTTAAGGGGCATTTAAATGTGTTCAACAAGAAACAACAGTATTTAGTGATGAAAAAATATTTAAACAGAAATAAAAACTGATCAGTTCTATTGATAGGAGATAAAGAAAGAAATTGATGACAGACGATCAAAGAAACGAGCAGAGAGAAGAGCAGAACGAGAAAAAGTAAAGGCAGCACAAAGAACTACCTCAGATCTTGTACTAGAAAAAGCAGAGACAAAGACAAAGAAAAGAAGCGGGAGAGGCCTTTCTGATGTAGCAAAGAAAGGTTCAGCAACAAAAAGGTACTTGTTTTTTGTTGTTGTTTTTCGAAAAAAAAAAACCGTTAGAAATGTAAAATATTGTCAGAATTAATAAATTCTAAGCTAGTCGTGTTAAAGAAATAAATTTGGATGTATTTATTCATCTTTCAGAAATAACCTTAGAATATAATGCATAATTGCTATGGAAATTTTCAGTCTTCAATATCTTCACTTTTAAAAATCTGATTTTAGAAGATGATGTATCTGTAGAAGAATAGCTAAAATCTTCTAAAATCAGATTTTTAAAAGTGAAGATATTGAAGACTGAAAATTTCCAAAATGAAGGATCATAAAGGAGGCTAACTCCTGAAATAAAAAAACTAGAAAATGTCCGGTTCATTTAAAATAAACACTTTCTCTTTGTTAGAACCGCGGAACAAGAAAGTACAGTATCCACGGTAACCGAATCTGATGATGACAGTGATGAGGTATGTATTATATCATATTACTACACACTATTTCATCATTATTAAAATGTCAGGTTGTATAAGTTATATATGGGTCAGTACAAGTCTTTATGTGACTACTCCAAGTAAACATTTAGAGGCATTAAATTTCATTGAGTTTAGAAACAACAACAATACAATTTAAATGGCACATACATTTGTGCATCTTGTATCTGTAAGTCTAAACAATTAGGAAAATGGTATTCATTTGGATCTCAATTTTGTTGTTTTCTTCATCTACAAAATCAAAGAAAATTAGTTTATTAGAGAATAAAAAACTTTATACAAAATACAGGGTTGAGACTGTTTGATACAAAATTGTAGAGTTTAAACTATTAGAATCTTGCCCAAGTGCAAAACATGATTGTCAGGCTTGGAAGCATGTCTTGCCCCAGTGTAAAACACAATTGTCAGGCTCAGAAGCATGTCTTGCCCCGGTGTAAAACATAATCTTCAGGCTCAAGCAATTGCCTTGCCCCAGTGTAAAACATGATTGTCAGGTTTAGAAACTTGTCTTGCCCCAGTGTAAAACACGATTGTCAGGTTGAAGCATGTCTTGCCCCAGTGTAAAACATATTGTCAGGCTAAAATATGTCTTGCCGGTAAACATGATTGTCAGGCTCAAAAGCATGTCTTGCCCCAGTGTAAAACATGACCCCCCCCCCCCCCCCCCCCCCCCCCCCCCTTGTCAGGTTCAGAAACTTGTCTTGCCCCAGCATGAAACATAATTGTTAGGCTCAGAAGCATGCTTGCCCCAGTGTCTTGACAGGCAGCAGCATGTCTTGCCCCAGTGTAAAACATGATTGTCAGGCTCAGAAGCATGTCTTGTCCCCAGTGTAAAACATGATTGTCAGGCTCAGAAGCATGTCTTGCCCCATTGTAAAACATGATTGTCAGGCTCAGAAGCATGTCTTGCCCCAGTGTAAAACATGATTGTCAGGCTCAGAACTGTCTTCCCCCAACTAGGCAGTGTGTCTTGCCCCAGTGTAAAACATGATTGTCAGGCTCAGAAGTGTGTCTTGCCACAGTGTAAAACATGATTGTCGGGCTTAGCAAGCATGTCTTGCCCCAGTGTAAAACATGATTGTCAGGTTTAGAAACTTGTCTTGCCCCAGTGTAAAACATGATTGACAGGCTCAGAAGCATGTCTTGCCCAGTGTAAAACATGATTGTCAAGTTCAGAAACATGTTTTGCCCCAGTGTAAACAAGAAACCAAAGGTTTAAAGTCTCCTCAAAATGATATAATAATTCTAGATTTTTCCCATAAAAAAGGAAGCAAACTTGACCCAAAACGCAGTTCAGTTCATTGTGATAAGAATCAAACGCAAAGCCATATGTGAAACTAATAGAAATACATTGTAGATAAATAAAACAATGTACACACATGTATCATATCTTTTTAGCAGCAGATTGTTTATATAGTAAAAGTGAAAAATTGTCATTGTAAATTCAAAGAGTAACAAAATGGATAGTCTGAAGTGTTTGACAATTATTTGTTTCCACTGCTCAGAGTGATTTTGACAATCAAAGAGAGAATGAGATAGAAAGTGAAGACAGTGACAGTAGCGACCTGGTTTGTTTTGATGTTCACAATGTAAAGAGTATATCTTGATGTAGACACTGTTGTAGAATAATTCACATGTACTTTAATATGCAATATATATATAATTATGATAATTGTATTAAATTGTTGACATAACGTATGTCAAATGTTTAGATTGTGGTGATACGGTCAACTCGTGTTATACCGAGATACACTTTTTCGGAAAGTCTAAGAAAGGTTTTAACACTTAATTGAGTTATATTTGATAGTTTATGTACTTAGTTTTCTTTTTGGTCATGTTTTAGCAATTGTTTAAAAGCTTTTCAACAATTATACAGTTTCACAGCATTGCAGTATTACAGTTATAATTATTTGTGTACATGTAAGTTAGAGTGTTAATTCATATATATTTTGAAATTTGTATTCATAAAATGTGTTTGAAATGCTGCGGTTGATATTGTATAGTGTATAATATGTCTGAAAGTAAGTAAAGGTGATGTTAAGTTTAATAAAAAGTATTTGTGGTGTAAATATCATTTTCAAAGAAATGAGAATAAAGTTCTAGGTGTACACATTGCATCAACATTTGAAACAATATGTGTACACATTAATCTAGCATTTGATTATTATAGAAATGATGTCATATGTTATGTTAAAGGCCCAGGAGCACAATTGCAAGCAAAGCTCTTATTTTACCAAGACAGATGTCTTACCAACAGAAATGACTTTAATTTGTGCCAAAAACATTCCTAATTCTGCTTTTGAGGTCTTACCAACAGAAATGACTTTAATTTGCACCAAAAACATTCCTAACTTTGCTTTTTGAATAGATAAATACATACTAGAAATACAGTAAATTCTAAGTTATCCTGGGACTTTAAGCAATATTTATGTATGTTTACCATAATGAATTATCTTATTTTTACATACACTGACAGGAGTTTAATTTTGTCACACACAGATGAATGACATTTCTGTTCATGTTTATTTTGTCTCGACACACTTATTGATCTGTATGTCAAACACAACTTAAAGTGAATGTTATGTTTCTAATTAAGATAATAAAATGACAACTTTGGTAATTACAATAAATTGAAGAAAAAAAAATAGAAAAAGTATTTCTTAATTTGTGCAAGAAAATTAGAAGCAAGGTATTTAGAGGCTCAATGCTGTTGTATAATAAATTATAACACGTCTGTCTGTTTATTGAGATTAACTTTTCTTACAATTCAAAGTCCTACTCTTACATGTACATTATAATTGGGAAGTGTTTAGAAAATGTTACTTACTGCTCTAAAATAATACATGTCATTTCAGGATTTGGAATTGCATTTTAGCGATCCACAGCAGTTACTGGATATATTTGCTGAGTTGGAGGAACAGAACCTGTCTCTAATACAGAATAGTCAGGAGACAGAGGAGGCACTTGAGGAAATGAAACAAACTATAAAACTTACAAAACAGAAAATGTAGGTGCACATACATCAGACATTACTACAGTTTTATGTACTGGAATTGGAGAAGAGAAAACATTCTCAAAATATAGTATTGTCCATAATTAAGCATTGTATTATTGAACTTTCCTTTACAACCAGTCTAAAATTGCTTGGTTCTCATTGGCTAAAATTTAGTCATGCTTTGACACTGACCAGTCAGGAGCAAGGGATAGAATTTAGACTGGTTCCAATGGAAAAAATCTTTTGACTGGTTCTAGAGGAACGTTTTATCAATGTTGAGGATTCAATGATTCATCTAATGATCAAGTATTAATATTTATACTTATTTATCAACTTATTACCTTTGGCTTATAGAATTTAATTTTAAAGCTGGGTTACATAACTAATTCCTGAACTAATATCTAATATCGTATCATATTTTTTTTTAATGATTGCAGGGAAAAAGAAACATCAATATTAAAAGAACAGATAGATAAATTAAATACACAGATAAGAAAAGAAGAGAGAAGAGCAGAGGATTTGAAAATAAAAGCCAAGTATGTATTCAGTTTTACACACTGTCTACATATATATGTATCTTACTGTTTATTTTACTGGACAGTTGGCATAATACCCGGCAGTTGTGTTAAACATATGTGTATCACTTTGTGTCAGTGTTACAAAAACTTTTAAAGTTAGATTCATACTTTTTTTCAAGAGTTGATTTTGTATTGAATAAACCTGATTAAACTTCACTAACATAATTATGTGAAATTGCTTTGGTCATTGGTTAATTTAAGAAGTGAACATCGGGCTCACAAAACCATATTTTAAGTAAGAAAGAATGTGTTTAACTTTAAATTTGGTGTTTCTATTCTAAAATGTCAGAAAGTACTATAAGTTTGATTTAAAGTTTTAAGTGATATCTATGTGTCCTGGTGTATAAGACTGTAGAACTTTTCATATAACTAACACTGGAAAGAGTTCAGACCAGGTATAAGAAAGTCCTTATAATGTAGATAAAATACCACTTGATGGACTTGAACCTGTGATCTCTGGTTTTGAGTCGGATGTTCTGCCCGTACACCACCTCATTTTCCACTGAGGTCAGTTAAGCTACACTACTTTTTTCAAGATTGATTATATGGTTGTGTATATTTTCAACAGAGTTTAAATTATTTTATTCATACATGGTTATATAACTATCTTGCAATAATGTTACCAGTGCAGCAGTAGCAAAAAGCTGGTAAATATTCCTTGTTTTCTTACAGAATGTTTTCCTATGGTGAATTTAAACAAGAAGACCAAGAAAAGATGTTGGGACAGTTGAATAAAAAAGTGGAAGAAGTGTACCGTTGCTGTATAGGCGACAATGAGGCAAACATTAGGTTAGTGGGCAAATCTATTTTTATTTACTCCTCCCACCTCAGAAACATTCAACTGCTGGACCTAGTGAAGTTGACATCACAATTTTTGAATGCTCTAGTATTTTGGTGAACAAATCGCAGAAATAATCAATTTATACAACTACATGTTCATGTCTTATTTGAGAAAGTAGGAAATAGAGGTGTAGCTACAAATCAGTTACTGTACCTAACTTGGTTACCTCACTACCTATATGGTTGGTAATGACAGTGAAGTACCAGAAAAAATACTTATAGGTTAATTTCAGATTTTCAGTTCCAAAATTTACTGCTTAACATAAAATCTGCATTTACCAAGGCAAAACTATGTTTTCTGAAAATGTTAACCAAAATGTTGTGATTTGATGTATAAAAGCTTAGTATTAAAGTACTGGTGTACACATTCTCAAAAGAGAATGAGAGCATTCAGGAAGAAGTGTGTCAAACTTGCTGAGATGTCCTGTAGTTTGAATGTACATGTATGGTGAGGATGTAAATAAGACAACCTTATCAAGGCAAGAAAGAGATAGTTTTATCATGTTTTACTGATTATTTTTCTGTATATAAGCATTCTTCGTTTTATGTCAACTACAATTTAATATGCTTCAGTAATTTATTAAAAACATACATGTCAGTAAAACATAATAAAACTTGGTTTGTTCAGCGTTTATTCCAGAACAATTAAAGTACAAACTTAAAACACTCAAGCTGGAAGAAATAAAAGATGAATAAAGTTCACATGCAACTGTTTTGAAAGAGAAACGTGTTCATGTCTGCAGTTTAGGGACAAAAATTCAGCTTGAGTGTTCAGCAAGCCAATTTGTGTCATACAGTTTTGCTAAAACTAAAACAATAGATAGCTTTGTGATTGCCATATTAGAGTGATTTAACAAATGTGGAAAATAAAAAGGTTCTGATTTTTCTGTGATGTTTTGCTTTTATGGAACAACAACAACGACAAAAATTGAAAAAAATATCACCCTATTGAAGTGTAGACATTGGCAGGTTGAAAAGTTCCATGATATTTGATTCAGCATTATGTGAGAGTCACACTTTTACAGAAACCCTACAAAAGTCATGCAATGCAGAATATTTAAAACCAGAACCTTTTTTTATATGTAGCCATTACTAACTGTGCCTATATGAGTGTTACTGTATAAAAAAAATTACTGCCTTGCATGCTTTCTGAATTAAAATCTTACCCAATGAGCTCTAGCTCTCAGACCATAAGCAGACCACAACTTTCACTGACAGAAAAGCTTTGGAGGAGATTTGAAAATTTCACATGGTCACTTACCTTCCATTGCTCTTTCAAGCATGTCATTTGTCAGTAAGATTGGAACAGCCCATTAGGCTAAGCATAGTTTGGGCTTAAATTTGGGCAGTTGCCTTAGCACAGTTTTGTATTTTTATTTTAGCAACTATTTGACGGTATGCAACATGCAAAATCATTCTGAACATCAGGAAGCACCAACATGTGGCATCTTAGATCTGAGATATACAGTATCACTCAACATATACTTTTTTTATTAACTGAGAAATGAATTTACACGCTATATGTAGGTAAAAATTATCATGCACTATTCTATAACAACATGTACTTTGCAATAGTTTAGACACTGCAGTGTTGTGCAAATTCATACCATTTTAGACTGTAAACAGGATAGCTAAACACCTTGAGACAATTACAACGAAGTGCAAATTTGAAACTTGAACCAAATCTAAAATCATCATGAAATTTTTTTAAGTATTTAAGTTCCTTTGCACGTAGACTGCAAATGGGTTACTATCAGATATTACAAATATTGATTTTTTTGCCAGACATCTGCTGCTGCAGCTGCTTTGGCTAAAAATAACTTTTGCACAAATGAGCCTCACTGTGTGAAAACCAACGTCTGTACAGTCTGATCTGAACCCATACTGATGGCTTATCCCACACTGACGACCTCAGTAACATCATAACTGATAATTAACACTACTTTCTCTCCATTTCAAAAACATTGGTTTTCACCCAGAGGGGCTCAATAATGTAGTTTAGTTAATTGAAAAGAATATGGTATTGTTTGCACTTTAAATATTTCAATATTCAATAATCGATGTGCGTTCTAAAGAAAATGCTGATCAGGGTGTTTTTCTTCCCAATTCATATAATTAGCTGTTGCCAGTGTTTCAGGTACAAAAGGGCTAAAATTATGCATTAAGAAGGATTTCGAAACTATACTGATCACGTATGTTAATACCGTTGCTAAGTAACCTGTTGACTGCTGTTATTGTTAGTTCCGGTTGACAGGTTGTTTCTCTTGTTACTGTTGATGAAACTGTTTCTTACAGCAGTTTGTTGTTTTATTTCTTTGGAGACTAAAGGAATGGTCATGACCGTCTGCTGGTTCATGCAATTTCGCTGTAAGTCAAGTTCGTAGTTAAACTCCCACCATATACATTTTGGGTTATGAGCTTTAATTCAATGAATTAATACTTGTCAATGAGCATATGTCAAAAGGAAGTATTGATTTTGGTCTATCTTCTTGCAAGTGTAGATGAAATTTTAATATTTTGTTTGTGACGTATTAATTAATGCTGGATTAGAATTACGGAGAGCTCTAAGGGCCATTAGAATATCCAGTTCTTTGCATTGTTTGAACACTAATCTTTTTTAAATCCATGAAAAAATTTATTCTGATAGAATAGTGACGATGATGCCAGGTTTTACATGTATATTCCTTGTATCACATACGTAGTTCACAACAGATGAACAGTACGGTGGATCTATCAGGGTAAATAGTTTTTGTAAAAATCTGTCACTGCGTAAATAATGAAATTTAATGTTTAGCTGTTATGGTTGCGCACCTTATGAAAACTTGGCATATACAGTAAACTAAGGGTACTGTATAATTTTGTTCTTCACTGGTAACTTATATGGCTTTGTGATACGCCAGTTGGATTCATAGATATGTTTACAATTTATGTTGTGTTTATGATTGTTTACACTTTATATTGTGTTGATATCAGCATTGTTTCTTTATTGTTGCCAGTGTCTGTCTTGACAAATTGTTCTTAAGTCAGTTGTTAAATGTCAGTTGTTAAATGTCAGTTGTTTAATGTCAGTTATCTAATGTCAGTTATTTAATGTCAGTTGTTTTATGTCAGTTGTTTAATGTCAGTTGTTTAATGTCAGTTGTTTAAAAATGTCAGTTGTTGAATGTCAGTTGTTTAATGTCAGTTATTTGAAGCATGAAAATCTTGTTTCACATTTAACACATGTTCTTAGAGTTACTGTGTGCAGTTTGTCTGTCAGTCGTCTTGTTTTGTGAGTCATTTGTTCTTAAGACTGACATTTTTCTGTTGTTTATGTGGGCCACTGTTACTCAGACGTCACATTTTATCAGTTTGTATAATTGCAATTAATTTAAATGTGTTTTACAGACCAGGATATTTGAGCTTTAACATGAGAGATAGCATTTTAAAATACAACAGTAACTTGTTACAATAAAGGTTTTGTGAGTAACTTGTTACAATAAAGGTTTTGTGCTGCAAAATGCTAAAACTTGTGCTTTGCTGCTTGTTGCAGCTTATTCTTATTTTTCTTCTGTATCACACATTCACAGCTTTAACATTTTGGAACTTTTAATCACTTTCAGAGTTTCTGGAATTTCACTTTTCAAGTTACTTTATCTTTAACAGACTTAATGTCTCCTTAAAGGTCTGTACTGCAGAGATGGTAGATCTTGTCTTTTAGATATTTACTTCAGACCTTCGCTTTCACATCACAAACAAAATAATTCTAGTCACGATAGTGAAATTCAACACAGGTCTCTTTTAGACCAGTCCACACTTTCTAGGACCCTTCACAGTAGGTGCCTTATTAACATTTCACAGAAGGCATTCCAAAGTCTATGATGAAGTTCTGTTGTTAATAGCACTGCCTACAGTTTCTTTTACAGCTGATTTGAACTAATGCTAGTGTTTGCTACAGCTAGATACACGCGTTTCTGGAATAAAGGTCAATTTGCTGAGAGCAGATCATGCTCTTTGACTTTGAAAAGGTTGTAAGATTTGACCCCTGACCCATCATGTCAGTGCCTTGCTTGTCATCAACCTCAAGTATTCTACCATGTTTTATTTTCAGACATGCTCATATTAAGATACCATTTATTCACTTGTTCATTTGTCCTAATAGCTGTACTGAACTGTAAGGATTTACCGGTATAAATTTAACAGATGTCAATTGAGTTGACATTCACTTGACATTATGTGTTCATCATGAATTTCAAAGCCAATGAAAGTTTGATGGTATTTTTATTTTAAAACTGACGTATAAATGGCCTGGGACTGGTAGAATTATAATTGTAAATATGGTTGTTGCAACTGGCCTTTGATGGTAAGCTCTCTTAGTTTTTTAACTTGACTTTAATGCATTTTTAGCTCCACTATTCAAAGAATAAGGAGACTATTGCACTCGCCCCAGCGTCGGCGTCTGTGTTGGTTAAAGTTTTTTATAAAGTCAAATATCTTGAATACTATCAAAGCTATTGACTTGAAACTCAAACTATATGTTAACCATCAACATCTACACCTGAGGAAACAATCTCCATAACTCTGTTTTGATTTTTGACAGATTTATGCCCCTTTTTAACTTAGAATTTTTGGTAAAAGATTTTATAAATTCAAATATTTTGAATACTTTCAAAGGTATTGACTTGAAACTCAAATTATGTGTCCACCATCAACATTTTCACCTGAGGAAACAACCCCCATAACTCTGTTTTGAGTTTTGTTAGATTTATGCCCCTTTTTAACTTAGAACTTTTAGTTAAAGATTTTTATAAAGTCAATTATCTTGAATACTATCAAACGTATTGACTTGAAACTTAAAATGTATGTTTACTATCAACATCTTCACCAATGTTTTTGATTTTTGACATATTTATGCCCCTTTTTAACTTAGAATTTTGTCACAGTTTTTACCAGACTATTATTAGAAATACTCGAAATGGCTTACTTTTGAAATGTCATTGAATAATTATGCAGCATGCAGCGGTCATGCTTTTTTTTATTTTATACATATCAATTTTGAAACATTACAAAGTTATTCATGATCAAATATACAAGGTGATGTATTTCTTTGAAATTATCCCCCCCTCCGCCCCCCTTCTCCCCCAGTTGGCTTACATAATCCAGAGTAAGGCTTGGCACGTAATGTTCATTTACAAAGGTCTTTGAACAAGTTTCATATCTTTGACCTTAATTCTTATAGACAATTACACAATACACCTGTTCTTAGACAAAAAAACAACATTTTACTGACAAGCTTTCGAATAGTTGAGCGTGCTGTCATGTGACAGCTCTTGTTTAATTTAGTTTATGATATCTCTTTGTCTCCCCAAAATCTTCTGTTTCTGGTTGGTTTATTTTTTAAATTTATCTCATTTCTGGCCAATCAGAAACCAGGTATCTGAGTGAGACTTTTCTCAGAAAGTTTTACATAAAGCCATTTTTACTTAAGTCTCACACCTCACATTGGAATTTTGTTTTCTAATAAATGCAAAATAAGCATAAATTTGTTTACTAGAGGGGGCGACAAAACTTGGCAGGAATCACCAGTATGATGTCTACTTAAAAGCACTGTAATTAAGGGCCAGAATGTGAAATGTTAATGTCACTAGGTCCTATTAACTAAGAACAGGGTTTCTACAAATAACTGAAGATCTTGATAGCCCAACTGTATTCAAACTTTGTCAGATTAGGTATGGTCTACAGAAGTTAATATTGTATTAAAGGTCAAGGTCACTTTTTACCACATTTGGCAAGAACCGTCTGAAAAAATTCATAAAAGGTCACTGGTAGTTTAGGTCAAGGTCATAGGGTCCTATGAACCAAAACCCTTTTTCTTCTCAATGTTGAAAACATAGTTGAACCATTGTCTTCATACAGAGGAGATAGGATATGATCAGTAAAAGATCTCAAATGATCAGGGATTTGTAGGTCAAAGGTCAATAGTTCAGGTTTAGGCATATTCATTGAAGTCTCAGTTTCAGAGAATGATTTCTTAGAAATGCATAATACATAGTTGTTGAATGTAAGGTACTGAAAATCAAGGGATATGGCTAGATAATTACTGACTTCTCTTGTATTGGTGCACCCCCAAGGACTATTAAACCAATGAAAACTGCAGCAAGAAGTAATCCATATGGACACTTGCCAACCAAAACAAAAAAACAATGAAATGAGCTGCAGAAAAAGTACAGCATTTGAGTTTATTCCCAACATTGACAAAAAGTATGAAATTGAAGTACAAAATTTGCTGTCCTTACAATACTTATGATGTATAGTGATTGTAGAAATTTAACATCTAAATCGATATTTATAAATGAAGTTTTTAAACAGTCTTTAAATATGAAAGCTCGATACTCTCACCAGTGGTTGTCCCTACATGTCAGTCATTGTTCTAATTTAATGTGTCTGTACTTAGTATTCAGACTATGCATGTCCATCAATGTTTAACAAGACTTTTAAACCAGAAATTACCAAAGCAACATTTTTCAGAATTTTATTTTGAATGTTTACTGATTAGAAAGCACTGGGTTTTAGATTCCAGTTTTAGTGTTTCAGGGTAAGAAGTTATTGCTAAGTGTTTTCATGAAGACCATCAGTTATGACCATTTGTCATCATTTTGGACATACTAGCTTAAAGTCAGGTCATATTTATAAATTCTGTTGTTTTCTGACAATATTCTTTCATGGATGCTATTATTTTTACTGATACCCCTAAGGCCAATAGTGCTTGGTCCCTGATTGTGCATCATTGGCCCTTTATCAGTTGGCCAGCAGCTCTGTGGCAAACCCCAAGTAAACTTTTTACAGGTAAGAGCAACTCAAAAATAATTGTAGATTCAGATGAGCTGTTATCATCACTATAATTGAGAAGTTTGTTCAGATGATTTCTCTAATGTTGGTCTTATTCCTGAATAGAATGCCAATATTGTGGATACACTAGGTCTTGGCAGTTTGGATCATAATTCCATAAAACTGGTTGGGACTATAACCTGCTGAGATAGGTCAGACTGTGTCTATATAAATGCTGATGTAATACCAGACTGTGTCTATATAAATGCTGATGTAGTACCAGACTGTGTCTATATAAATGCTGATGTAGTACCAGACTGTATCTATATTGATGCTGATGTAGTACCAGACTGTGTCTATATAAATGCTGATGTAGTACCAGACTGTGTCTCTATAAATGCTGATGTAGTACCAGACTGTATCTATATTAATGCTGATGTAGTACCAGACTGTGTCTATATTAATGCTGATGTAGTACCAGACTGTGTCTCTATAAATGCTGATGTAGTACCAGACTGTATCTATATTGATGCTGATGTAGTACCAGACTGTGTCTATATAAATGCTGATGTAGTACCAGACTGTGTCTATATAAATGCTGATGTAGTACCAGACTGTATCTATATTAATGCTGATGTAGTACCAGACTGTATCTATATTAATGCTGATGTAGTACCAGCCTGTATCTATATGTGCTGATGTAGTACCAGACTGTATCTATATTGATGCTGATGTAGTACCAGACTGTGTCTCTATAAATGCTGATGTAGTACCAGACTGTGTCTCTATAAATGCTGATGTAGTACCAGACTGTGTCTATATAAATGCTGATGTAGTACCAGACTGTGTCTATATAAATGCTGATGTAGTACCAGACTGTATCTATATTAATGCTGATGTAGTACCAGACTGTATCTATATTAATGCTGATGTAGTACCAGAGTGTATCTATATTAATGCTGATGTAGTACCAGCCTGTATCTATATGTGCTGATGTAGTACCAGACTGTATCTATATTGATGCTGATGTAGTACCAGACTGTATCTATATTGATGCTGATGTAGTACCAGACTGTGTCTATATAAATGCTGATGTAGTACCAGACTGTGTCTATATAAATGCTGATGTAGTACCAGACTGTATCTATATTGATGCTGATGTAGTACCAGACTGTGTCTATATAAATGCTGATGTAGTACCAGACTGTGTCTATATAAATGCTGATGTAGTACCAGACTGTATCTATATTGATGCTGATGTAGTACCAGACTGTGTCTATATAAATGCTGATGTAGTACCAGACTGTGTCTATATAAATGCTGATGTAGTACCAGACTGTATCTATATTAATGCTGATGTAGTACCAGACTGTATCTATATTAATGCTGATGTAGTACCAGACTGTATCTATATTAATGCTGATGTAGTACCAGCCTGTATCTATATGTGCTGATGTAGTACCAGACTGTGTCTATATTAATGCTGATGTAGTACCAGACTGTATCTATATTGATGCTGATGTAGTACCAGACTGTGTCTATATGTGCTGATGTAGTACCAGACTGTATCTATATGTGCTGATGTAGTACCAGACTGTGTCTATATAAATGCTGATGTAGTACCAGACTGTATCTATATTGATGCTGATGTAGTACCAGACTGTGTCTATATTGATGCTGATGTAGTACCAGACTGTATCTATATTGATGCTGATGTAGTACCAGACTGTGTCTATATTAATGCTGATGTAGTACCAGACTGTGTCTATATTAATGCTGATGTAGTACCAGACTGTATCTATATTAATGCTGATGTAGTACCAGACTGTGTCTATATTAATGCTGATGTAGTACCAGACTGTATCTATATTCATGCTGATGTAGTACCAGACTGTGTCTATATGTGCTGATGTAGTACCAGACTGTATCTATATGTGCTGATGTAGTACCAGACTGTGTCTATATAAATGCTGATGTAGTACCAGACTGTATCTATATTGATGCTGATGTAGTACCAGACTGTGTCTATATTGATGCTGATGTAGTACCAGACTGTATCTATATTGATGCTGATGTAGTACCAGACTGTGTCTATATTAATGCTGATGTAGTACCAGACTGTGTCTATATTAATGCTGATGTAGTACCAGACTGTATCTATATTAATGCTGATGTAGTACCAGCCTGTGTCTATATTAATGCTGATGTAGTACCAGACTGTGTCTATATTGATGCTGATGTAGTACCAGACTGTATCTATATTAATGCTGATGTAGTACCAGCCTGTGTCTATATTAATGCTGATGTAGTACCAGACTGTATCTATATTGATGCTGATGTAGTACCAGTCTGTGTCTATATTAATGCTGATGTAGTACCAGACTGTATCTATATATGCTGATGTAATACCAGACTGTGTCTATATTAATGCTGATGTAGTACCAGACTGTGTCTATATTAATGCTGATGTAGTACCAGACTGTGTCTATATTAATGCTGATGTAGTACCAGACTGTATCTATATTAATGCTGATGTAGTACCAGACTGTGTCTATATTAATGCTGATGTAGTACCAGACTGTGTCTATATTAATGCTGATGTAGTACCAGACTGTGTCTATATTAATGCTGATGTAGTACCAGACTGTGTCTATATTAATGCTGATGTAGTACCAGACTGTGTCTATATTAATGCTGATGTAGTACCAGACTGTATCTATATTAATGCTAATGTAGTTCAATATAGGTCATACAACTGGAAAGCACCGTTACTCAGAATGACTCGAAACCTTTAACAAGAATGGACTAAAAGTTTCCTTTTGATAAGAACAACATTAAAGCTTTAGGCAATCCATGAAAGAATGTAACTTATCTGTGACTTACATTTGCCTGTATATTTCTTGTCTTCTACTTTTCAGTCAAATGTTTACCATCCGTTTCTTGTCTTGGAATAGTGAAGTTTGTTTCTATCTGTTCATTCCATACATTTGACAAGGCATCAATGTAGCTTTCTTTTGATAAGGACTTTAGATTTGGAAAAGAAAGAAAATTGTTGTTTGCATGTTTGAAAAGTTCTTTCATGAATTTTCATATATCTGTATACAGCAGTTTTCAAATGTATAATAATTGTATGGTAAGAATCAACATTGTTATACATGTAACCCTCATAAAGCATGTAACAACTCATATGAAATGCTGCATTAGTCATCTCTCTCCCTAAAGCACACTACAGATGTTGACAAACATAGAGAACCGCCTCGAGGAGCTGTTTGAGCAGATAGAAACCATGCCACAAGATAAAGTTGAAGCAGCAGAAAAGGTATTGTATACAAGTTAAATATGTTCCAACTGTTTTCCATGCATTACGAGCTATGCAAGTATTCTGATTTTCAAATCTAAGACCCACTGTTCCTTCTTAGGCAAGTTGCTAATGGCAATGACTCGGGGATCTCTTGCCAGATATGTTGGTTCTATTCATGCCTTCTAATACATTCCTTCAAAATTTAGCCATATGAAAAAAAGCTAGCCATTCTCTGTTGGACCCATATAGTAGAAATCTGAAAATGTTTGTGTTTTAAACTATTGAAATGATTTCAAAACCAATAGGTATAATGTTTATTAAATGATCCTTTTCAAATTCTTGCAAATCTAATTCTGTTCAACAAAGCACCCATACGTAGGAGTGAGGTAGGTGAATCTTATATAAAGTTGGTTTTATTATAAAAATGTATAAACAAAAAAAAAAACTTTTTATTTTTTTTTTTTAAAAAAATTAATAAAAAAAAAAAAAAAAAAAAAAATTTAAATTTTTTTTAAAAAAATTTTTTTTTAAAAAAAAAAAAATTAAAAAAAAAAAAAAAAAAAAAAAAAAAAAAAAAAAAAATTTTTTTTTAAAATTTTTTTTAATTTCATCTTGACTCGGTTAATGCACCAAAGTTAAATTTCAAGTTCATATTACATAGTACTTGTGTAAGTGATAAGGGTCAACAACTTGACCCTTTTGCTAATGAACTTTCTTGAGCTGGAAGTGCTCCAGAATGAACTTTCATGATCAAATACTTCAGTCATTTCCATCGATTGTATGACGGTCAATCCATGTTTTCTGACTGCATTCTTCATGAAAGTGATATAACATAATTTCAATAAAGATAGTAATCACTGATATTTATACTAATAGAATTCATAACAAACATTTTCATAGTTATTATAAAACAAAAAATATGGATATGTACATATGTGTAACCGTTTCATTGCCATTGAATATAAAGAAAATCAGTAAAATCTCTTTTTGATTATCTTAGTCAAAAACTGGTCCAACCTTTTTGTTACTTATATTTTCATTCATACTTGTCAAAAATAAAAATAAACTCAGTATAACTAATTTCTGACATGTTTGAAAAGCATTTAAACTACTGTGTTTTACACTGCATTATTGACCAAAATTCAATATTGCAATGCCATTTTGAAGGGTAATGTAACTTGAAACATGGTCAGACAGTTTGTCTTAATATAAAATATTGGTAAAAATTGAAATGGGTCACAAGATTAAATCATGGAAAAATCATTTAGATTCAACAAAATCTTTTTCATACAGTGATATTTATAAGCCCACTTTGGTCCTTTTATTTGTATGGTGACAATAGTTTTACTATTCGAGTAGCATAGAGCAATTTGGTCATATAATTGTGTAGATATGTATGTTGATCTTGTCTAATGCTTGCTGTGAAGATAAGAGTGTCTGCATGAATTTATCTTTTGCCTCTTATCTAGGCGAAAGAGAAGGAACGTAGGTTGAAGTTACGAGAAGAGAAGATGGAGCAACAAAGATTACACCAAGAGGAGAGAGTCAGAAAGGCCCTTGAAAGAGCAAAGGCTGAACCAAAGAAACAGGTAAACTTAAGGAGACATTTAGCATGACTGGTAACCAGTCACAACTTACAAAAGAAGCAATGTGTTTTACTGGCTGGTAACCAGTCACAGCTTGTTGATGCATTTAGTGTCATTAAGCTGGTAACCATACATGGCTAGTAACCATGTATGGCTGGTAACCAGTCACAACTTATAAAAGCATTGTGTTTTACTGGCTCACCAGGTAACTAGTCACAGCTTGTTGAGGCATTGGGCGTAGCTGGTAACCATACATAGCTAGTAACCATGTATGGCTGGTAACCAGTTACAACTTATAAAAACATTTAGCATGGCTGGTAACCAGTCACAGGATAGTTTCATAGAATAGACATGCACTTACAAGTTACAAAATAAAGCTTTCATCTGAAATTACCAATTTGCACATTGATTCATAATCAGAAGTTTTCAAATCACAATCTCACAAGAAACCAAAGTCTGTGGTCCATACAAGATTTATGATAAAGGTGCATGGACATTATGTTTTTTGTTGTTTTGTTTTTAACAGTCATTATTTACAAATTGCTACAGTATTTTCACCACTGCTCAGATTTTAGGTCTTGTATAATTATATTCAAAGCCATTTGCTTTATGACCTTTCGAAATCACCCTGAGAACAATATAAAACAACTAAGTAAAATGTCCCCATGCATTATATTACCTTCACTGGGCTTCATACATGCATATGTGAATGTAACTCCCCATGCATAAATGTAGGTCAGTATGTTAAAATTTATGAAAATTCTATAGATCCTGTATTTCCCTGTTATTTTCTACAGACTGGTAGAAAACTTGTGTTCAGATCAGAGCCACCCCGTCATAAAAAGAAAGAGGATGACAGAAATGACCAACAGAGCAAAGAAGAGGAAGAACTGGCATATTTCTTTACTTGGTAGAGCTAGCAACAAATTTAGATTTAGTCAACTTTTAAAGACATGAAAAGTTTTAATAAATACTGACCAAAACTGATTATGTTTTTTTTTATGATTAACAAAGCTATATAGGGTTTTTATACTGAATGGAACTTGTCTAGTTCACAGTAAGTAAATTTAAAGACACAATAAAGAACTATTGTATCAAGATGTATAAACCCAATATTTTATTTATGAACAACCAGTTTTGCTAATTATTCACAGGAGCTTACATTAAAATTTACTTTTCAAAGCGTTAAGCATCTACTGCAGTGTTGAAAAAATGTGAAAATAAAATGGTTAACCCTAGATGTTTCAAATTTTCATGCTTACTGAAAAAATAAAGCAGAAATGTATAAAAGTGCCTGTTATTTGAAGTTTTAAAGTGTACTGTTTTTAATTACTGTCCGATCAATGTAATGAAAATATTATCATTAGTGAGTTTTTGTTTGAGCAGTCCAAAAATACTTTTGGTCATTTGGTTTTTTTTGCCATCAATCGTTCATTTTGGTGCTTGTTAATACACAGAACAAAGCAAACAGTTTATTTAAATTACCATTCCTGCATTCCATCTTGTATTCCAATCATGATCCTCATTGTAGACTGCATTATATAGAGATAGTGTATTTATTTGCATTGCATTTTAATAGTGTAGAAGAGAAAACGATTGCCTGGACTGTAGCCTATTTTTTATAAAATGGTTATGACGTGTTGGGTGTGTTAGAATTTTACTGCCTTTATATAACAACAGTAAAAAAAGTGTTAGAAGAGGTAGAAAAATGACTAGTGCAGTTTTGTTGTCATATCTCACGGGTTCAAGGCAGTCGCAGATTCTTTTTGAATTTGTAAGTTATGACAGTGCTGTGTTGAATGTTTGTTTTTGATATTATAATGTCCATCCATTTTGTTGAACTGCCATCTTATTTTGAAATACAGGTTTTCTTTATATTGTTAATGATAATTTATGAAATGTATTATATATAATTGTCTGAGAAATATTTTTTAAAGAAAAAAAAGCCAACATGAAATAAAAATTATTAAATCTAGTCTGTCTGATGTTCTATTATAAGTTGCTTGCATTTACATCCCACAGACAAAATTTTACAAGCACTTTCTTCTTGAATTTATATTTGTACATGCCAGCTAGAGATCTTAAGCACCTGGTCACTTAGGGTCTGTTATATAATGTATCTATTTACATGCCACAGTGAAAAGCCTTGAACTCAACATACGTTATTGAAGGCCAAGCTGAAGAAAAAAAGAATAAAGAAGCCTTATTTAACTTTGCATATAATCAACAGATAATTTCAGCTACTATTGTGCAATAAACAGGGCATCCAGTAACGAGTACTTGCCTTTTCCAAGAAGTTCCTGACACACAAAAGGGCTGTCTTTGGTATGACACAGCCAGGGATTAGACCCATGACCTCCCACAAATGAAGCGGATGTTTTAACTACTAGGCTATCCAGGTGATTATTGTGACCACTGATCTACATGCATACGCACTTTTCCTAAGGTGACATCTCTAAATCGACTTGCAGAAGTTAAAGACAAGTTTGATGTTCTACCAAAGTTGTTCAAAACATTCTATTTCATGGTGGACAGAAAAATCTGATCTAAACCCCAAGACTACAGTATTTAGTGTATATGACGCATATACTAGTACCGGTAGTCGCCTACCATGTTTGATCAAATCATGCTCTTTAGTTCAACATTTGCCTTGTGCATGACATCAAAATATAAGAGAAGTTAAATTTTTTTCCAAAGAAACCATTCACTGGATTTCAAAACGATATGGAGATGTTCATAATGGTTGAGCTTTTACCAACAGTGTCCAACCCATGTTTGTCAACAGGGATGACTCTCATTTTCTCTATTGGTCTCTATTGATAACTTTAAGCAATCTACTTGCAAACACTGGGTTGTATAATTTCATAGGAATAACTTCTATGTGACCTATATAAATTGTTAAATACATTAATTTTGTTTGTTAAAAAGAGATGGCACACAAAGGGTGTGGCTAATTTTCGTGTTTATTTTGTTTTTCAGTGGTTTATCGAAATATAACAGTGTATTATATCCCGATAAACTCACTGGCCATTCAGTGAAAATTATCAAAATCTGTTACCCAGATTAACGTCAAAAAGTATACAGAGCGTACTGAAGGCTGGAAACTATGACCACGACATTAAAATGATGTCATCTTTGCGATGCTTTCCGATGACGTTTCCCACAATTTCGACATTTTATTGAAATAAACCCAACAAAAGTAGAGTTTTAGACATAAAATAAACAGAAAAATTGTTGGTATTGATGTAATATCACAATAATTTCACTCATGAACACCAAAAGTTGTTATTTTGCCACTCTTGAAAATATCACTTCTGGTGCCCACTCGGTGAAATTATAGCATGATATTACACCTTAACCAACAATTATCCTCTACATAGTAAACTTAAGGAAATCATAGGAACATTATTTACCAATTATTGCTCAAGAGATGTTGATTTCTCCAGAAGTGGCTGGTCAATTACATTGCAACTTCAGTCCTATGTATGAACAAGAGGGCCAAGATGGCCCTATATTGCTCGCCTGTATATCAATTGCCAATAATACAAGGGGTCATGATTTTAACATAATTCATAGAGGTCCACTACACAATGTTTAGTAACTGCACAATGCCCCCTCCCCCGCCAAATGTCTAAGCTCTAGGCCTTGTGGTAAGAAGATTTTTTAAGTTTTTCCTATATAAGCCTATATGGAAGCAAGTGACCCCCAGGAGGGGTCAATTTTGACCAGGGGCTTATAATTTGAACAATCTTGGTAGAGATCCACTAGACAATGCTATATGCTAAATATCTAAGCTCTAGGCCTTGTGGTTTCAGAGAAGATTTTAAAAATTTTCCCATTTTTGCCATAGCAACCAGAGTTCTGCATGGAATGGAGTTCTTTGAACAAGTTTGGTAGAGCTTCATGCAAGAAACATCCCTGCATAGTTTCATCAACATTGGCCCAGTGGTTTCAGAGATGTCGTTTGAATCAAAATGTTGAATGTTTTTACAAACACAATGGACACAAGTCTAACTCCATGGATTGATTTACGCCCATGGGTTTTCTTGCTTGAAATTCATAAATCTATACCTTGCATCAAAAAGCAGGAAACTTAACTAATCAATAAAAATAATTTAAATTTAACACGGTTGATAAACTTAAGGTGGTTCAGTGAACTGTGCAAATTCTTATTGGAGCTCTTAACTGCCTATATTCCATTTCATTGTTTTGACTTTCCATCAGGAGAATAAGATTTTAAAACAAGAGGGCCATGATGGCACTATATCCCAGTGATAACTAGTGCACTAAAGAAAAGTCACTGGTTGCTAGGGAAAGTCATTGGTTTAAAATGAACATTGGTTGCTAAAAGTCACCAGCTGCCAGGGGTAGTCAATGGCTGATAAGGAAAAGGAAGTCAGTGATTGCCAGAGATCATCTGCTGCTAGCTGCGATGCGAAGGAAGTCACTTGTGGCAAGAGGATGCAAACTGTTACTAAGAAAGTCTTTGGTTGCTAGGGGAAGTCACTGGTTGCTACAGGACTAGGACGTTGCTTAGGAAGTCACTGCTTGCTAAGATGTCAATGGTTGCTAAGAAAGTCACTGGTTTAGAAGTTCATTAATTGCTAGGGGACTAAGTTATTGCTAAGGAAGTCAATAATTGCTGAGGAAGTCATTAGTTTGTAGGGCAGGTCACAGGTTGTATGGAGACCAAGATGTTGCTAAGGAAGTCAATGGTTGGTAAGGAAGTCACTGGTTGCTAGGGGAACTCATGGGTTGCTAAGGAAGTCACTTATTCCAAGGGGACAAAGTTGTTGCTTAGGAAGTCATAGGCTGCTAAGAAACTCATTCAATCCTAGTGAACTAAGTTGTTGCTAAGAAAGTCGATGTTTGCTAAGAAAGACGCATGTTCTTAGGGGAAGTCATTGCCTCTATAAAGGGAGTCATTGTTTGCTAACTTAACTCACTGATTGTTAGAAGACTAAGTTGTTGCTAACAAAGTCATTGGTTGCTAGGGAAGGTTACTGGTTGCTAGGGAACTAAGTTGTTGCAAAGTAAGTAACTTGTTCTTAAGGTCACTTGTTGCTAGGGGACTAAATTGTTTCTAAGGAAGTCAATAGTTGCTTAAGAAGTCACTAGTTCATAGCGCAGGTCACAGGTTGTAAGGACACCAAGATGTTGTTTAGGAAGTCACTGCTTGCTACGGAAGTCATTGATTGCCGAGGAACACACTGGTTGCTATGGAAGTCACTGGTTGCAAGTTGAAATCAAAGGCGGACTAAGTTATTGCCAAGAAAGTTAATGTTGGCTAAGAAAGTCATATGTTCACAGGGTAAGTCATTGTCTGCTCAGGAAGTCTTAAATTAGAACCTATACCATATCTATTCCTTTTACCTCAAATATCTTGGTCAAAGAAAGAGCACTTAGCAGGGGGATGGCCATGTCTAACATGGCTCTCATTGCTGTAGGAACTCATTTGAATTTAGCTAATTTCATAACCCTTTAATTTTTAACTTTATACAGACAAGGGACCCAAGGGCAGGGTCAATTTTGACCCTAGAGGTATGACCTGAACAAACTTTGTGGAGGTCAACAAGACAATGCTACATATCAGATATGTAAGCTCTATACCTTGTGGTTTTTAAATGTGTTTACTCAGGCCTATGTAAATAAAATAGAGATATTGTTCTTGGCAATTACTCTGTAATTAGTCAAGATAGAGTTATGGTTCTTGTACACTGCACTTCCTCTCATTGTGCTAGACCATTGTATGAAGTATTGAATATTGATGTATTGAATTCTAACCGGTAGTTTTCTAGTAATGCTCCGGACAAGGAAAAGTAACAAAGGGCAATAACTCTGTAATGAGTCAAGAAAGAGTTATGGTTCCTTTGCACTGCACTTCCTCTCATTGTGCTAGACCATTTTATGAAGTTGTATTGAATTCCAACCAGTAGTTTACAAGTAATGCTCCGGACAAGGAAAAGGTACAAAGGGCAATAACTCTGTAATGAGTCAAGAAAGAGTTATGGTTTCTTTGCAATGCACTTCCTTTTAATGTACTTGACCATTGTATGAAGTTGTATTGAATTCCAACCGGTAGTTTTCAAGTTATGCTCCGGACAAGGAAATGTAACAAAGGGCACTTACTCTGTAATTACTATAGATAGAGTTATGGTTCTTGTGCACTGCACTTCCTCTTATTGTGCTTGATCATTGTATGAAGTTGTTTTGAATTCGTACCAGTACTTTTCAAGTAATGCTCCGGACAAGGAAAAGGTACAAAGGGCAATAACTCTGTAATGAGTCAAGATGGAGTTATGGTTCTTGTGCACTGCACTTCCTCTCAATGTGCTTGACCATTGTATGAAGTTGTATTGAATTCCAACTAGTAGTTTTCAAGTTATGCCTCGGACAAGGAAAATGCAACAGACCGCCTGACCGACCAACCACCGGGTGACTCCTATATACCCCCCCAAACTTCGTTTCGGGGGTATAACTAGACCTATCACTAAATGTGATTAATACCCCCGAAAGTCTGCTTTATAAACTGAGGAGGTTCGTAGTAACAGAATGCCTTGCCAAAATAAACTGAAATAGAGATATTGTTCTTGGCATTAACTCTGTAATTAGTCAAGATAGAGTTATGGTTCTTGTACACTGCACTTCCTCTCATTGTGCTGGACCATTGTATGAAGTTGTATTGCATTCCAACCAGTAGTTTTCAAGTTATGCTCCGGACAAGGGAAAGTAACAAAGGGCAATAACTGTGTAATGAGTCAAGAAAGAGTTATGGTTCCTGTGCACTGCACTTCCTCTCAATGTACTTGACCATTGTATGAAGTTGTATTGAATTCCAACCAGTAATTTTCAAGTAATGCTACGGACAAGGAAAAGTAACAATGGGCAATAACTCTGTAATGAGTCAAGATGGAGTTATGGTTCTTGTGCACTACACTTTCTCTCAATGTGCTTGACCATTGTATGAAGTTGTAATGAATTCCAACTTGTAGTTTTCAAGTTATGCTCCGGACAAGGAAAATGCAACAGACCGCCTGACCGACCGCCCGCCCGACCTATCAACCAACCACTGGGTGACTCCTTTCTACCCCACCAAACTTAGTTTCAGGGGTATAAAAAGTCTCATAATCTACTGTTGTACCACTCTTCAAACCCATTTTCTAGTTATTTTAATCAATTGTTACTTAATAACTGTGGCTACATGAGTGCCTTGTTTCTTTTTTCAAAAAGACCAGGAAAGTACTTTCCTCATAACTGAAACAACAGTAGTTAAAAACTTTTATTTGAAAGACGTCTGGGTACATACACCTCAATAAAACAAAAGACTTCACAAAGCATAGTTCTCAACCCTTTCTCTGTGTCCTAAAGTGTACAATGATGGACCAGGCCTTCTTATTTTAGCACTTCCTAAACACACATCTCCGTCATAGAGCACAGCATACTGCCCGGCACAAATCGCTCTCACAGGTTTATCTAATGACACAATTAACGAGTTACCACCACTTAACGTTACAGTACAGTTCATGGCTGGAGAAACATGCTGATACTTGAATTGGCAATCATACATCTGTTCAGTAAGCAGCTTTCTGGGTGGTTTGTTTATCCAATGACATTCCTCCGTGAATAGAGTCTGACTATATAGAGCTGGATGATCTGTTCCTTGTACCTGCATTAAACAGAGAATGGGTAAGTTTCTATTAACAACTGTTTAACTCAAACATTAAAGGGACATACCCTATAACTGATGCCAAACTAAATAACCTCCAAAACATAATTAAAAGTATCTTTGGAAGTATTATAACTTAACCTAAAAGTTTCAGCTATGCATTCCCAGTCAATATCGGTAAAATCAGCGGTTTAAAATGTACTGCAATACCGTTAATCATTCAATAATCTATGTAGGGTTGTTGTTGTACAATTAATGGGTGGATGCGATATTTTAAAGAAAGCCTTTATATTGATAAATTGTGGTAAAATGAGGCAATTTTCGCCAATGGTTTTTCTTTGAAATTGTATTTTAATATCATTTTACGTTAATTGAACACATAATCGGTTTTGAGAATATAATCTGCTAGAATAAGATGTAGGGAGTGCCCCTTTAAGAAGAATTCAAGGGCTAAGATCTGGGTCTATAAGTAACATTATGTTATTGAAGTCTTATATTCTGAATTTTTTAGCTTTTATACATTGTACCTTCTTCCATGGTAAAAATATTATGATATTGATATCAATGTAATACTTTTGTAAGCAACTATGTTGAAATAAGCACAAAAACTGATTGACTTTAGATACACTATAAATACAGCCCCTACTCTTTCTTTTTAGACATATGAAAATATGGAAACCCCTAGATAAGACAGATAACCATTATTAAAGATGCAAACCTTTAAAATGACAGTAGTGTGAACAATAAGTACTGGATAACATGCCTGATGACTGACTTGCAATCACTTTCACTTGCTATTATTTATCGAGACCAGATGAGTTTTGGCAAAAGAAACAAGTGTTGAGATGGTCACTCAATGAGTGGTGTCGCATACATCATTACTTTAATCATTGGATAATGAAGAAACAGAGGAGGGAGTATATAGGTAAATATTTCCTCAGAATTAGACATGGCCTCTCATGTTTGACAGTGTAAAGATACTATGTCAGCCACCACTGTAATGATCCACTGAATCAGAAGAGAAAACTGCCTAGAGAAAGAAATTCAACCAGCACAGTCATCTTGACCATTATTTGGAGCAGAAAACAATCTTCAGTCAAACCGATGTTAAAGGACACCTCCAAATACACCTTGCCAATAAAGACCTAATTATGTTCTATAAACCTTTTGTTCAAACAACAGTGAATTAAGACCACTTGTTCTTGCATACCAGATGGGGATATCTGCAGTTTTTACCAGTGCTGGAAAATCTCATCTTACACCCCCCTGTGTAAGACGACTTACGTGAATTACTTAACGGTATAAACAATGTGACGTCACTTTCCCAAACACACCATCTGAATAACGTTTGTTTTTATATTAAAATGCATCATTTTGATAAGTTTGTTTTTAAATATATATTTCAAAGTGTAAAACCGTATGCAAGAAAAAGTTTCTCCATGAGATACTTGGTTCAGATGGAAATATCGTCACTGAGGGTAATTTTGGGGAACTCGGCAGAGCCTCGCCCCCCCAAAACAGTTACCCTCAGGGATAATCTTAGAAGATTTCCTAAACACTCTGAGATTTCTCTGACCAGTGGTCTTTATTCACAGATTTGACTGCATACATTCTGCTATAAAAGCTTGTTTGAAATTTTAAAAGAAACACTTAGATACAAACCACAAATATATCATTAGATTCAGTGTATTTTTCTGCAATAAACATGGCCTCCCCAAGTCCCATAGCACGCTGTCCTCTTGTCCAGCAATGTATACCTATCAACATAAAATACGATCTATTTTGAAAACAACAACAACATTTTTTTCGTATATTAACATACAATCACATGTATATCATTAGCTCAAGTATTCGAGGAATAAGGTGGTTATTGCACTTGTCTGCATCGGCATCTGCGTTAGTTAACTTCTCTGCCACCAAACATATTAACTTCAAACTTGACATCATTTTTCATGTTTCTAATGGCAATATAGACAACTGTCACATAACTCTGTCAACCATATTTGCATAGTTATGCCCCTTTTTGTACTTTGATTTGTCACAAAAACTTAACTTTAGCTATTACTTTGCCATTTCTCAATACATGTATTTCTTCATCAAACTTTAAAATTGTTTTTGCTTAGGACAATAGGGTTGTGATGCAGCCACAATCTTTGGGTCAAGGTTACATTTGACAAAGTTATGCCCCTTTTTGCACTTATAAAATATGTTTTTAAACAATCTTGCTACATGTATGTACAAACCTTTATGTTGTCCCATTATCTTTCCTGTTTCAAGGTGCACAAAGTTTCCTGGCTTAGGTTCTATGTAATCTTCTATGAAGTCATGAAAACGCCTTTTGCCTATAAAACATATTCCCATGCTCTGAAAAAAGAAAACCTTTGTTTAAGGAAAAGCAAGTAATTAGAGATTAATATGAAATTACCGCACTGCCTTGCCTGGAATGGATCGACTATCCCATTTGTACCAATTTAAATTTTCTTTGTACATGTACCTGTAAACTTGAAATTATGAAGTTTTAGGCCATACGTCCAAAATCATACAACCAAAGACCAATTCAAACATCGAAACCTAAATAAGAAGGACGTATTAGCCTAGTTGTGTGAAGACCGTTTCTGCAAACTGTCATCTGAAAGAAAAGTTTACTAGATGCTGGTTTCAAAATACACATGCATACTGTAAGTGATGTACACATTTTGTACATGGGAAGTAACTCCTGCTTACTGCTGTACTCGCCTGTGACACACAAAATTAAAACATGTTCAAATTAAACGTTTTCTGCATGGTAACATGGTTTAGTGTGAATATGTTTGACTTCAGTGTCAAGTATGTTTAAAGATAATATTCAATGCTGTATCTTTACAGCTGTGAAATAAGAACAAGATAGCCAAGATGGCTATAATATAAGGTCAACAATCACATCACAGGAATTGTCAGTTCTGACCTGGGGGTCATGATTTGAACAATACTCACAGATGTCCACTACAAAATGCTACATTCCAAATGTCTAAGCTTTAGGCATGGCAGTTTTAGACAGTTAGATTTTTGAAGTTTTCCTATAGCCTATGTGAAATCAAGTGACTCCCCCCCCCCCACCCCCCACCTTGGCAGTGTCAATTTTGACCCGGGGATCATGATTTGATCACTTTTGGTAAAGATCTACTAAACAATGCCATATGCTAAATATCTAAGCTCTAGGCCTCGTGGTTTCAGAGAGGAAGATTTTTAAAGATTTCTTATTGAAATCTATGTAAAATCAAGTGTAGAAGATTTTTTTTGATTTTTTCCTATTTGTTGCCATAGCAACCGGAGTTCTGCATGGAATGGAATTCTTTAAACAAGTTTGATAGAGCCTGATGCAAGGAACATTCCTGACCCAGTGGCAATGTCATTTGAAGGAAATGGTCAACAGAGGGACAACATACGATGGGTGGTGAGTGGTCCTAATAGCTCACCCGGGGACTTTGCGTCAGGTGAGCTAAAACCAGAGTTAACCTTTTCATTTCTGAACGAAACATGTAAATGTGACC